>CM060873.1:19567481-19745743 GCA_030737845.1 Acorus calamus | reverse complement strand
AGGGTACCCAGTTCATATTCAGGAGGTTGTGAGGCTTTATGGAGCTGTTTCGGTAGAGGAATTGGGGGAAAATAAGAGCAAAAAGGGAGAATTGGCCTAAAAAACTGTTTGTTTAGAAAGAATAGGTGGGCGTAGCTATGACAGAATAAATGAAAATAAGCTGGTATTTGTATTCCAGCTTTCTCGAAGAATCGTGTTATTCCATTCAATTCATTTCACTAGTATAAATGGGTCTCACTGTCAAAATAATTGTCTTCACCTTTTATAAATTAAGTGACCCACAAGTCCAATAATTTTTTCACATTTTATAAATTATTTTTTCACCTTTGTCAATTTTTGATATACTAATAATATAATCCCAATTTTGGGGTCTCTTACTCCAAAAAAAGGAAAAAATTCCATTAATGTTTCAAATAAAATCAATCCGATCACACAACATTTATTACATGGTAACTAAAGCAACAAAGTTTTTATAATTGTTTACGGGTGAGCCCAACAAAAATTGTTAAAATTAAACCTTGCGTGCACGTAACAACCCATAAACCTTGTGCATCAGATAGGTCAAAAGGATTCAAACTCGAGATTTATAGGAGCAAAATCATCAACAAGTACGTCTGCAAAGTGTGAGTCCATCTCCAATGCAAAGCTGCAATATCTCAACACGGAGAGTCAGAAGCCAGGAGCTCGTTGAACTTCACCAAGTACTCTCTAACTTTGCTCACAAACTCCGGGAGCCCAGCATTGTCCGGTTCGGCCACCGTACCATACCACAGCGTGTTATCATAGGCGATGAGCCCTCCCACCTTGACGAGCCTCATCATGCGCTCATGGTACTCCTTGTAACTCAACTTGTCTGTGTCCATGAACACGAAATCAAATGTCCCTTCCTCTCCTTTTTCCTGTAAAATAAACATACATCGACAAATATTAAAATGCAAACAAAATAAAAAGACACCTTAATAAAAATAGAAAATAAAACATTGTTTTATTCAATGGGTGGACTCAGAGTCTCAGACTGCCTTAGTCCCTTGTACCCAAGATTGACCAACCTCTCCGAGCATTTCATCGAGGACCGGAAGCGCCTTCAAATGAATGAAATCGATCTTGCTCTCGACATTGGCTTTCTTGATGTATGGCAGCCCCTTCTCGAAGGCCTCTCTATCGGGGTCGATCGCGATCTCTTGCAAAAGATGCCGATCTACATGTTTGAATCTGATGGAACTTCATTAAGTGGTTGTTTCAAAACTTGTTTAGGTGGGGGTTTTGTTTTGTAGAAATCAAAACATCAAATGCGTTTAGAAACGGATTCAAAAAGACATGTTTAATTAAAAATATTGTTTTAATTTTTAATAAAATCAAGTTTTATTATTTTATACAAAATCATAATTATAAATCAGTTTTCAAACGGACCCTTAAGTGCATAACCAACCTTGCCATCTTTTGGCAATGCGAGAGCGGTGCTGAGCAGGGAGTAGCCCATGAAGACTCCGATCTCCATGGCCTTCTTCGCTTTCATGAGCTTCAATAACAGTGAGGGTAGCTGACATTCCTCTGGAGGTACAGTCATGTAACCACTAGTGGCACCATGGTTTGAAATATATAAAACAAAAAGGTAATTAGCATGTCTATTATATATGTTTCAAGGAGATGGGATATGAGATTCAGTGAGCGTGTTGATCATATCAGATCTCATCAGTCTCTAATATGAATATAGTTAATATATGGATGATAGTTCGATGATGGTAAGCAAGATTGTCATTTAGGACCATTTTGAATCCGCAATGGGACAGTGGATCCAAACGATTTTGTGGCGTTTAGATTTTTGAACTCGGTCTCAATGTCCGGAAAAAAAAACATACCAAGGAGAAGGGATCCAGTTTGCAAACAATTCCATCAGGTCTGATATCCCTCAATAGTAGTTAATAATCATCACAATCTAATCTCGCGTGCTTAGATCATGTCAGCAATCAGTTTTCAAAAAAAAAAAAAGTTTTTCCATGCAAACCACTCTCAACTAATTAAAAGTTCAACAAACACCGTGTTTGGATCCTCTGTGCTTTCACTGCAGAGATCCTCTGTAGCAGCTAATAAAAGGCTGTCATGTAGGGGGTGAGAATCTATTAAAAAGTGAACATAATTGATTGCACTGTCTACGTGTCCTATTGTTAGTGATTAACACAGAGGATTTTTGTGGTAAAACCACAAAGGATGTGGACTCAAAATCACCATTTGGAACTGCTCTGAAAATTTTGCATATGCATAATCAATTTAATTATCAGTTCCAATCAATAACATAGAATGTGACAATGTCGAACGCGATATGGCGAATGCGAAATGAGGTGGTCCTCTTTAACGTCAGCTTTTGTCACCCCCGTTTTTTGTTTCTTGTTATCGTAAAAAAGTAGAATTTTTTAAGGGGGGCACTTTTTACTTCGAAAATGTGTGGGAGAGTCATCTCATGCATCAAAGAGTGGGGCGCGAGACTGGCAGGTGTAGCCCGAGTTGATGTGGGGAAAAATATTGAGTATCACGAATAAGAGGTAAAATGTATTAGTTTGGGTAGATCACTTATTTACCCAACTCGTTATCTTTGGGGTGTCGATATACTCTTGTATTTTCTTTGTTTTCTTCTTATTCTTTCATGTAGCCCCCATTCAGGCATTATCTGTTTTGATCTTTTAAAATAGATATGCTAACATTTTCTCAAAAAAGAAAAGGAAAAAAGAATGTTAAAATGTCACGGGTCGGTATATTATTAGAGGTGTGATAGATTTCAATGCATGATTAGATCATATCAATATATGTTTCAAGTGTGCAAAGCCATGCAATCATGCATGCATGGTTGTTGTTGTTGTTGGTAAGTGAATTAAAGCCATGCATTGCTGATGATATCATATTGATTGCATACCCAGGATGCTCTGTAGAGACTCGTCGAAGGCGGCGGAGTTGCTCATGTTCTCTTGGATAGACGTTGGTCTCCAGTATGTACTGTTATAATTCATAATTTAGAGACAAACATGTCAAGATAGAGCAAATAATTACAGACAGAGGAGATTGAGCACTGAAAACAGAGAGAGATGAGAGAGAGAGAGATCTAGAGAGAGAGAGAGAGAGAGAGAGGACCTCATGAAGAGCATCACTGTGTAAGATATTCTTCTTTTGTTCAAAGAAGGTACCCAAATCCATTATGGAATCACCAACTCTTTTGAATATGATATTGGAAGCTTTGCATGGAAGTCCTGTCTATATATGGGAAGTAAAAAACTTAAGCTGCCTGAGGCTCTCATTGAATGTCTTTACTGGGAAAGGTCACCCAAGGAGACAAGAATCCAAAAATTGGTTGATTCTGAGCACTGTTTAATTAATGTGATTGGTTTGGCCAGAAAACTATGGTTGGTAATTGCATGCGCATGTGATCTTTTCAGTTGCATGGGATGCTTATAAATGCTTTTTTTTGGGGGGGGGGGGGGGGGGGGGGGGGTGTGTGTGTGTGTGGAAACTCAGATTTTTAGATCACTATTAATGAATGCGAAGATATATAAAATTAAAAATTGATGGTTAATGTAGTTAAAAATGGTTGATGTGTCAATTTATATATATATTTAAAGCCCGGACAGGTGGTTCTTTGGGTGGCTGCAACTCGGGCGGGTTGGGTTCGGGTTGACCCCAATCCGAACCCAACCCGAATTCCAAACTACCCAATCCTAACCCGACCCAACCCGATTTTCAACCCGAATTAGACCAACCCGAACCCAACCCGAAATTAAATAAACCAACCCGACCCAACCCGACTTAACCCGAATTGGACCAACCCGATCCCAACCCGATTTTCAATCCGAATTGAACCAACTCGACCCAACCCGAATTTCTAACATGATGTGTAAATTAAATAAATCAACCCAACCCAACCCATAAGATTAGCTAGGTTTACCTAAAATTTGGACTACCCATATTAGAAGTTACAAAATAAACGGTCATGATATTTTTTTAACTATTAATTTACGGGTTCGGGTTGGGTCGGGTTGGGTCGGAGGCCAACCCGAACCCAACCCGATTTGTGAGTCAACCCGAATTGGCCAACTCGAACCCGATTTGATCAACCCAACCCATGTAAAAATCGGGTTCAACCCGTCGGGTTCGGGTTCAACCCAACCCAAGTTGCAGCCCTAGGTGGACGTGTCAGTTTGATTCCATTGGCAATAGAAGGTAGAATAAATGGGTATAACGTGCAGTAGACCCTCGGTAGCGGAGTGGTCGGTATGCACTCTCCCTTCGAGGAGGTCGCGGGTTCGACCCGCCTAACCCTAAAAAAAAAATTGGGTATAACGTGGAATAAATGGTTTTTTAGTTGTTTGAGTTGCTGGAATAAATGAGAATCTGTATGTCAGAATAAATTGGTATAAAATGATATATGGATAGCTGAAATAAATGAGAATCTGTATGTCAGAATAAACTGATATAAAATGATATGTGATTTCAAGCAACCCTTGTAATTAAGTTATTCAGGTTATTTAACCCAAAAAAATACGTGAGCCCACTGTCACCACCTCTTATAAATCAACTATCATCATTTTTCACATTTTATAGATCTTTATCCATATCTTATTCACATTTTATCCAAATCAACTATCATCATTTTTCACATTTTATAGATCTTTATCCATATCTTATTCATATTTTATCAAACAACAAAATCTTAATTATTACGTTTTCCAACAAAAATAATTTAAAACATAACCAAACACATAATCACTTTATCCTTAAAATAAACATCATAACCTTATTTACACCATAGTAACAAAGCTCGTGTACTGCATATATTCAACAAGTATTTTATTCAATACAGTTTGTGTATATTCATAAATGAGTGTTGTTACACTCATTTTTTTTACCAACTAAAATTCAGTCCTATATACATTGTTACAAATTCATTAAAGCATATACTCACATTAACAATGCATATGCTTCGACATAAATTTTTCATATTTTCTAAAAATGTATCAATACAGTTCATTTGAGTATATGTTTTATTTTTTTATAAAAACATGTACCTCATTAGATGAGATATATTATTTTTAAAAAATTCAAAACATATGTAGCTAGAATTGAAGCTGAAAATGGGGCAATATGTAACATCAGTACGCAGAACTCCTTCAGCTGGTCAGTCCCTTAATAGAGAGATTAGAGACTTGGTGATGTGGGCTGGGAAGCCCGAGCAATCGTTCACCGTGCATCTTGGTTACAAATGGTGCAACAGAGGAGCATCAACGGATAATCTTTTCACCTCTCGTGCAACGATGATTTGGTAGTCTAAACTCCCTCTAAAAGTGAAATGATTTGCTTGGTTTCTAGTTTAGGAAATGCTTATCACCAAATCGTACCGAGCGAAATGGAGGTCGCTGGACTCGTTGGTGTGCCCGTTATGCATGGGAGTCGGAAACAATTGATCATCTTTTCTGTCACTGCCCAAAGTCGTTGCGAGTTTGGGCACTTCAGGTTGATGTAGGACCTTTGGGAGACAGTGCGACGTTTATGAAAATTCGGGATGATAGGAGCAAGTCTGGCTCGATGTGGCTGATCATCCTGGCCTGCTTACGGGCAATTTGGTGATCATGCAATGATGTAGTGTTCAATGGATCGAAGTTTCTATTTTGAAAATATTTGGGAATTGTCTTCACAAAGTATTAAAGATTGGGGTATCTCTTTGAGTGGGGTTAGCATTCTTATCAACTAGTACACATTCAAAATCTATGAGTAGTGGGATTGACATTGTTCGGTTCGGGTAGAAGCTTTTCTATCCGTCGGCTTTGTAGCCATTTGAGCAGGTGTTCTTCTTTCGCTTCTTTTTTTTTTTTTTTTCGATTCGAACATTGTCTATCTTGATAATTAAAATAAACATCGACTATAATTTTTTTCAAAAAAAAAAAAAAAAATCAATTGATTATGCCTGAATAAGTTATCTTGTGAACCAAACAATGGATTAGCATTTGGCTAAAAAAATATTATTTAATTTGTATAACAAAACCATCACCATTAACCCAAAAACTAAAACCAAGGGCGCTTAAAAGATAAAACATTGTTTTATTTTTTAACATAATCATAATTTAATAATAATAATAATTCTAAACTTGTCCTCCAAGTGGATACATACAACCAAAGCAACATGTAAAAGACAAGATGAAAAAAAAGCTTAGGAAGCCACTCCCCAATAAAATTTATTCCCAAATATCCCTCTTCGCATGTGCACTGTGGATTCTCTACTTGCGGATAACTTATTCCCAGAATATCCCCGCCACAAACACTCTCCCCTTGAGAGGCACTCGCGTCTTCTCGTTTTGAACGATCGGTCGATACTGTGAAGAATCCATGCCGGGAATCAGAGGGCCTTCCGATTACTCGCGAGAACCCCCTCGCCATCCGATCCTACAAATCAATGCCAAGGTATCCCTCTCTCTGTCTCGCTGAATTTCAATCTATGTTTGAATGTTTCGCTTACCATTTTGTGTTTGTTTAATGGCATCAAAATTGCGTTTTGGGAAGTGGGTATTAGTTTTTCTGAAGTGGGTATCTGTTAAAGTATGCCTTTTTTTCATATTGCGTGGCAATTTTAATGGCAGCTTTGTTTTCTTGTTCTTTTGATGTGAGGATGAAAAAGGAGGGGAGGTGATGGTTTTTTTTTTTTTTTGGTTTTGATAGATTTGGATTTTGGGGGATGATAAAGGAGGAGCATTGTAATTCATGTTATGTGTTTCCCAATGAGTGAAATTTAGGGTCTTTTTGTTTTTGTGAGGGAAATTAGATCATGTGTATTCCTAGCAAGGATGGGATAGAAAGGACCCACATTAGTTTAGGATTTGGGGAATATGTTAGAGCTAACTATTGCTTGTGTTGGGTGGGGTTTTTTTTTTCTTTTTCGCCCTGGGGTTGTGGGTTAAAGACTATTAGTTTAAATTATCTTTTGATAATATTTCCTATTGGTTTATCACTCTCATGTCTATTTACTTAGCTGATACACTTAGTCATTCCTGCAGGCACTTCTACCATCTCCACATTCCACTAACCTAGGTTAGACTAGTATATATGCATTTATTAATTCGAGTACTTCGCTAATACACTCGGTCATTCCTGTAGTCACTTTTACCGTCTCCACTTTTTATAACCGAGTATATTAGGTTAGGCTAGTATTTAAATATTCAATTCATTCCAATCTTCTTCTTTTTTTACAAGATATGTACTTCATTACATGAGTTTATTCCTTCAAAATAAAATAAAATAAAGTAAAATTTGTTGGGTGCTGTAGAAGGACTGCAAGAATGACTATGACTCTCTAATATGTTCCCTATATTTATTCTGCTGATGCAATGGATTTTGAATTCTGCATTTCCTGGAAATTTGTTGTAGGATTGCAATTTTTTGGGTGGTAGTACTTTTAAAGGGATATATAATCTCCTCCTACTTGTGTTGTGACATACACTATTTTTTCCTGTACTTTCACATGTCCATTTTTGAAACCATCGGCACTCAGATAATCATGGGCATGACTTCTTTGCCTTTTTTATTTTTCATTCATTTGCAGGAGCCCTTCAACGCCGAGCCACCACGTGGTGCCTTGGTTTCGTCTTTCATTACTCCTGTGGATTTGTTTTACAAGAGGAATCATGGACCAATACCCATAGTTGATGACATTGAAAGGTTACACAATCTTTGGTCTTGTGTTTGTTTTCACTAGTGAACCAATTCACTGACTACAAAATATAATTGGCTGAACAGATACTCAGTGTCAGTATGTGGATTGGTGAAAAGTTCAATTCAATTGACTATGGCTGATATCAGGTGAGTAATCATAATGATATAGCAACCTTCCCAACTTTATTCCAGCAAGATAAATTGATTGTCATGTTATTTGCAGGAAACTACCAAAATACAATGTAACTGCTACTTTACAGGTAGGCCGCGTAAATAATCTTCTTCTGACTCAATGATAGACAGATAGCTTGTTTAAGTCTGCATAAGAAACTTAGCAACTTATTTATGTGTTTCTGTTTTGATGCATATGCGGCTTATAGAGAATTATGAAGTTGATTTGTTATTGTTGGTCTGACAAATCCCACCATTTTCAGTGCGCAGGCAACCGGAGGACTGCTATGAGTAAAGTTAGAACAGTTAGAGGAGTTGGATGGGATATTTCTGCCCTTGGAAATGGTTTGTATGAATGTGTGATCTGGAATAGATTGATATTAAAATACACACAAAAATGTGAAGGTTTTTTTTTTTTTTTTTTTAATTTATGTTTTTTTTTAGGATTATAAATCTGTATTAACTTTTCTATATGTTAACTACAAAGTATGATCTTGGATTTTTTTGGTGTAATATTTAGCAACCTGGGGTGGAGCTAAATTATCTGATGTTCTTGAACTTGTTGGGATCCCTAAGCTCACGGAAGTGACACCCTATGGTGGAAAGCATGTTGAATTTGTCAGTGTTGACATGTGTAAAGTGAGTTAATTCATGTATTTTGATGTTTCATGAAATTTGTGTTATTAAACAATCTGATTTCCTAGTCCAAGCTACGTTGCCACTCCAAATTTATCTATGGACCATTTTTCAAATTTTCTTATTTACTTTCACACACCTTCAGGAGGAAAAAGGTGGTCCTTACAAGGCTTCAATTCCATTAAGCCAGGCAACAAATCCTGCAGCTGATGTTCTGCTTGCATATGAGATGAATGGAGAGGTAATGAGAGCTCCTGCTCCCAATATGTGATTACATATGTATATTTATTCATTAGAGGATGTATTTTCAAATTAGTAAAAATCCATGAGTAACCATTGGTAGTCAAGCTTTGTCTTGTTCACAATGCGTTCTTGAATACCTTATAATTTCTGGATTCTACCAGCACCACAGGAACCAAACTTTCATGCCTCAAACAAGTGAGGGACATGGACTACAATAACATGCTTGTGTTTATAAGAGTTTATTTAAATCATAATCACAATAAAGCAAGAACTGCCTTTATTTCTGAAGTTTCAAGTTGACAAGATGCTTTGAGTTGGTGTTTCGTAACAGAGTGTTTTCTTTACAGAAAGGACAGAATTCATACATATTTACTCATCAGTAAAAGCATGATCTGACCTTACCCCCAAAAAAGCATGATCTGAACTTACCCCCAAAAAAGCATGATCTGAAGCCTGAGCTTTTATTCTTTATTGTGTGGCAATCTGTGTGTGTGCGTGCAAATTGTGGTTCATTGTTTTCAGGACAGCCGGATAAGCTGTTAGGGAGAAAGACATTGTTGATTTATTTGATATTTTTAACTTTCTTTTCAAATGCTCTAAATGGTATACTTGAGCACTCTTTCTTATGCCTAATCTGTTTTGTGTTAAGGTTCTAAATCGTGATCATGGTTACCCATTGCGTGTGGTTGTACCTGGTGTTATTGGTGCACGGTCTGTTAAATGGTTGGATCGCATTGATATTATTGCAGAAGAATGTCAGGTTGGAAAGAAAAATAATGATTTTTTTGTAACACTTTTGTTTTACTCTGTCGCGATGTGATTGGTTAGACTCCAAGTTTCCATGTCCCAGGGCTTCTTTATGCAAAAGGACTACAAGATGTTTCCGCCATCAGTTAACTGGGACAATATCAACTGGGATACTAGGAAGCCACAGATGGACTTCCCTGTCCAGGTATTCACCTAGACGTCTAGATATACATCATTCATCTGTCACTGAAAGTCATTGTTTATGTTGTTTATATGTTTGTGCACGAGTGTTTTTCTATTGTCTTTTGCCTCTTAAGAAGCTCTTTGTAGGTTGCTGACATTTTTTTTAATTAGTTGTGAAATGCTTGTCGAAGTGGACTTGACATGTCATTACCGATTTTTATCTAGAAATACATATGCTTTGATCTCTTGCCAATTGCCACATGTTATATATATTTTTTTTAATGAAACCACCTCTTGGCAGAGGTATTCCCCTCTTTACTGAGGGGTCCTGGGCTTGGGTCTCACTCCTCTTGGTATAATAAGATTTAATTAGAAAATAACACACAACATTTACCTACCCCAAAGCATTATCCTTCATTGAATAATTTATTCCGCTAAAAATCCGGAATCCAATAAAAGCTTTTTTTTCCGGCAATTTTCTGTGTATTTGTAACTCTTGGGAATTGATGAACATGGAAGCATTACTGCACATATTCAGTACACTTTTTTGCCAAACAATGACCTATAATAGTGTGATCAAGCTTTTGCATGATATTGCTATTCTATTTGCTATCAAACATAGTTTGTTCTTCCCTTTGTTTTGCAGTGCGCTATATGTTCTCTGGAGGATGTGCATGTGGTGAATCAAGGAAAGGTCAGCATTTCTATCACCGAATATTGAACACAATCTTCTGTGGTTCTTGAATTCTTCATCATTTGTGTGCTTCCAGGTTACTGTCAGTGGCTATGCAGTATCTGGAGGTGGGCGGGGAATCGAAAGAGTGGATATATCAGTTGATGGAGGGAAGACATGGGTTGAAGCTGATCGGTGTCAGAAGCCTGGTGTCCCATACTCATCCGATGATCTCACAAGTGAGAAGTGGGCGTGGGTTCTCTTCAAGGCAGATGTTGAAGTACCTGAAAATGCAGAAATAATCGCGAAAGCGGTATGCAGTTATATTTGTTATATTAAGCCTGCAAGCCATTTTTACATACCCTCTTAACCATTCCTAACACTTCTACATGGACAAATTAGAAACCACCTCATACAAACAAAATTTATAAATTGGTCCATTTAAAATTTATGAAAAGTTTCGTATTAGAATGAAAAATTGCAATTTATCCATTTAGATAATCAATATCACAATAATTTAGATAGAAAGATTTATGTGGTTGGACATTTGTCCTGTTGATAGCTTATTCAAATATAAAATAGTTATATTGGGATAGAGTGATTTATGTGATTTTTTTATTTGGTTGCCATTTTTAAATCTGATTGGATAATTTTTTGTATTAAGTGTTTATTTTATTACAACATAACAATAGTTTTGAATGGATAAGTAAAAATGGGTATAGTGGGTTTCACCATTTAACTATTACAATTTATATTTTGTGTTTGTTTTATTGAAATATAATTATATTTTTGAATGGACAACTAGAATAAAATATACCTGCTTCTCCAGGTATAGCTGTCAAGTGTCCAGGTTTAAATATAACAATTTATATTTTGTGTTTGTATTATTAGAATATAATTATAGTTTTTAAAGGATAGTAGAAATCAACTATTACAGTTTATATTTTCTGTTCGTTTTATCATAATATAATTGTAGTTTTGAATGGACAGGTAGAAACAAAATATGCTTGCTTCTCCTAAGTATAGCTATCAAGGTTTAACTATTACAGTTTATATTTTGTGTTTGTTTTAGTCAAATGTAATTTAAGTTTTGAATGGATAAGTAAAAATACAATATACCTACTTCTCTAGGCATAGCTATCAAGCTTTAACTATCATAGTTTATCCACACCAAACAAACATGTTTTTCTTTATCAGGATTCACTTTATTCTTCCTTTATCCATCTTCTTTCGCGAAACAAATAGGAGGGAGATTTTGATTTCTGCATCTCCTGCTTGTGTGGCTCTTGCGAATAGTGAGTTCTCTTCTTCGTTTACAATTTTAATTTTTTTGATTTGCAGGTTGATTCGGCGGCAAATGTTCAACCGGAAAATGTGGAAGTCATATGGAACCTGAGAGGAATACTCAACACATCGTGGCATCGGGTCCATGTTCGGAGTGCCTCTCCGGTAACCCGTTCCAATCTGTGAAGCTGTTGAAAAAGCCATTTCTCATCTTGTCAAGGATTTGAAGGTTTTCAGGGTGAGTTTCATGGATACTACCAGTGTAATAAAAAGGCATGCCAGGTTAACTTATAATAATGCTTGTCATTAATTTTATCTTTTAGTAGTGGCACTGGAACCAGAGAAGTCATTTGGAAACAGAAAAAAATCTTAACTCTGATGAGTTGATTAATGTGGGTATCTATCATTTTCTTTTAATTTGCCTCTTCATTATGCTTGAAACTTGTTTATTTTTAAGGTTTTTAGTTGACTACTCGTATTGGAAGTTTCAAACACAAATATTGATGGAGCTCGAAATCTCCTTTAAGGACTTGAAAGAACATAATGAATAGAGTGATGTTACACCCAAATCCATTTCTGGCCTAAATTTCAGTCTTGTATGCGTTGATAGAAAATTAACGGAGTATATGTTTATATTAACAAATTATATGTTTTGAAAGAATTTTTTTATACTTTTATAATTGCATTCATGCAATTATTGGAGTATGTGTTTCATTTTTTTTTATAAAAACATGAATATGAAATATACTATTTTAAAAAAAAATTCAAAACACATATAGATTGGAATTGATGCTGAAAATAGAGTCGTGTGTAACATTATTCTATTGGATAACATCTTAAGTGATGTGGTGCTTGTGAGAATCTTGAGATCTCTAAGGTCCCCGTTCAACAACAAAGGTTTTTGGACTAAACATATCATATGTAGGGGGTCTTGTAGAATTTTTTTTTTTTTTTGCTTATATAACCCTGTTAGAATTTATTTTACAGAATTACCCCTTTTATACTTGCTTTGACAAAAAAACCCTGCAATATTCAAACGGTGTGCACGATACCCTGTTGTTAGTGGCCGTGAGGTTTGGTTTGAAAACGCCATTTAGCCATCGTTAGATCTATGTAAAAAGTTCAAAACACCCCCTCTCTCTTTTCTTCCTCATTTTTTTGTGAATTCCTAATTTTTTATATTCTTCATTGAATAATTCCATGAACAACCATCCCAAGCCAACCCCCAAATGCTATTATGCTTTTCCCTGTAGAAGGTGAACATCAAACAAAGTAAAAAACAAAGAAAAGAAATTTTACAAATTACAAGGGGGGGCAAGTTTGGTTGTCATTCTTGGATGTTTGGAAGTGGTGGATTGCTTGAGAGTTATTATTTATTTTGACGAGGTGATGAAGAGTGAGGGTGAGAGACATTGTGGAAGGTGGGGGAGTTGGTGTTAGAAAAACATGGGTATTGGGTTGAAATGAGTTTGAGTTCTACTAATTAATTTTAGTGGAAACCCATTGGATTACGTTCCTCTCGTTGAGTACATTAACGTAGTATAATTACATTCTCAAAATTGAATCCAAAGTTCTCCCAATAACATGATGAAAGTGGTTGATGGTTGAGGTAGAAAAAGTTATAGTCCCACATCGGTTAAAAATAAAAAGTATTGAGAATTTATAAGATGGGCTCCTTGTACTCTAGTGTATTGCTTTTGGTGGACACCTATGGTGTATGGCTTTTCAAGCAACGCGGTGCGCGCGCGTGAGGACGTATTGGGCGTTTTAGGGCGCACGTACGCATCGTCGCTAGGAGTTGGAGCCTTTTCTTTTTGGACATTTTGTCTGATCGGACGGTGGAGATCATTCTGATAAAATGAAATCCGGGCCGTCAATCGGCAGATGTGATGTGGGATGATCGGATTAAATCTGGACCGTTGAACGAATGGATCCGCAGATGCAATGTGGGCCGTCAGATCAACGGTTACGATCGGACCGTTGATTATTTGAATCAATGGGTACTTGAGACTCTGTTTCAGAAAAAACTGAACAGAGGAAGCAAGGGCGGAGCCAGAAATTACATTAAGGGAGGCCAAAAAACAAGAGAGTAAGATAATAAAAATGATTCTAGATATATAAGAATTTAAGATAAAATTAAAACAATTAGATAATGATTGATTCCTTGAAGTAATGACAATTAATTTATATCAAAAGTTTTTTTTCTTTCTATATTTTGTGATCTATAACAAATTATAGAAGATATAGGAAAAAAATATATTGAAATCTCATTGCTCTTTTAAAAAAAGGAAAAAAACAAATCTTTAAAAATTTAAAATGTGAATATGAATAAAATAATTGATCACAAAACATATATGAATATTTTGTAGGGTCAAATTTTATAAAAATATTTTCAATCTTAACTTCCAAATAATAGAAAGACTCAATAGAGAAATAATGAAAAATCAAAATAAACAAAAAATAGTTACATCATTAAAATCATTAATTGTTCAACACCTCAAAATCAAATACCGATATTCCCATGAAAATAAAACTTTTCACAATTTTTTTTTAAAAAAAGTCCAACGACCCAAATGTCAATGGACACTAATACACTTAGTCTCTTTTGTAACTCTATTTTCATTTGCCACATTTAATACAGTATATAAAATTGATTAATAGAGTATATATTCAATTATCTCGGTATACACTATTACATAAAACGTAAATAAAATATATGCATTTATTTTATATGAGCATGTACTTTATTTTTATAATAGGGGATTAATAGTTATCATATGAGTATCCACTTAAAAAAAATCAAATGTATGCATACGCAAATGGAACTACACTTAATATTTTTCAATTTCATGCTCACTCATTGCAAGTATGATTTGATGCAAAATAATATATTAAAATAAATTATATTGTGCAATAATACTTCTCAAAAGGGTTTTGATGCAAAATTAAATCCCTTTTGAGGGCATCAATAGGACTTTTAAGGGTATCAATAGGAATAGAATTTAATTGAAGGTATTTAATGATATAAGGTTTTTTGAAGGGTTTATATGCAATAACCTTTTCAACTATTTATTTCCATTGAAAACCTTATGATTAAATGTTTATATGGCTTACAGGCTTGGGCCTTGGGGGCCTGGGCCCCAGCCCGCCCCCCCTTGGCTCTGCCCTTGAGAGGAAGAGACTCTTCCAGGAGTCTCTTCAACCAATTTTTCTCTATACAAATACCACTCATTCTCTGCATTTTTTAGTATCCAATTCATTCACTGCAACAGGCATTCCAGTCTTAAGAGTTTGCATTCAAGTCTCCATTGCATTAAAGTCAGAGAGAGTTCCAAAAACACAGGAGGTTCGCTGAATCTTTGGTTTGAAGTGCTGCTATCAGAGGATGATCTGACCGTTGTATCATGGGAGACTATCGTCGGAACCCGTGAACACCAGTGCGGGGCGAACAAAGTCTTAAGGACGTAGAGTCCAACTCTAGCCTCGGTCTTCACCATTTGACAGAACAGATTCATAAAATTAGTACACTTCTTGTTAATTTTAATTATGTTTTGCTAACAGTTGGGTCCGGTTGGTGAGTTAAATGGGGGGTAAAAAGTGTTAATTTCATGAGGTATGGCGAAAGGTATCATTGCACGCCTTTTGAACATTGCAGGGGTGTTTTTACCAGAGCGGATGTAGGATAATTCCACACAAATGGATTCTTATATATAGGGTATATGTGTAAAAAATTCTAATATAAAACTTAGTATGGGGACATAAAAAACAAATATAACATATTACTCGTTAATAAATTTTAATTAATTTAAACAAAAACATTCATAAAAAGAGTGTTGATACATTGCTCGTTTTGTAGTTCTGTATGTAGCTAATAAGCAGACACCAGCTAGAATGTCAAAATCATTTTTTTAATTTTTTTTTTAAAATACAGTAGTGTCTATGTCTTAGTGTATATTTTATTTTTTTATGGTAGTATATACTTTATTGGGTGAGCGTATATTCTTTAACCCTCGTTTGTGGTGGAGAATTAATAGAGAACATGAGTGAATATTGAAAAATAACCCTAATTCGCTATTTATTTTCCCTAGATTAATCATGATAGCTATGTTTGGATTAGTTATGATAAAACTTGATAACTGTTCTAAGGAAATATTAGAATTATTTATTAAAGTTTATTTATGCTAATGCATAAAAATACTCTTCTCTGTTATTTTTAAAAAATTGTCACCTAACAGTCTCACACACACATTTCAAAAATGGTCACATCAATCAAATCAGTCACACATCTCTCACAATTATTCAAGGGTATAATTGTCATTTAAAAAGTTATAAATTCTTATTTATTCCCTATCTACCACTTATCATCACTTTATCAATGTGAAACAAACACAAAAATGTCACTTCTACGTTTTTCAATTGAGAATAATAGAAAAAACAACAAAACAATAATTTGCTTATTCTGTATGGATTGTTATATATCCCGGTATAGTTATCGGGGGCGAATAAAGCTCATGTCACACTTATTCAAGGGTATAATTGTGACACCCTATACGAGCCCTCGAAAAACGATAAGAACTGTGGATAAAATTGCACACACAATGACATCATTTTCTCACTTTAATAATCTCAAAAATCTCATTTTTCCCCTTAATACACTATTTTTAATAGTTATTACTTACCAATTAATTTACATGTGCGTTGTATGTGAATTATTGTTAAAATGATTTGTAATAATTAATTTGTTTTGATTATTAGATTAAGTGTTAAAATCATATTTCTAATAAAAAATAAAAAATATTTAAATTTGTACATTGCATCATATCATAATAATATAATAAAAAATTTACAATTAAGTTATATGATTAAATTTTGATTGCTAAATTTCACATATACCTAAAAAAATTCAAATATAATTTTTTAAAAAAGATTAATATTATAATTTCAAACAAATTTTTTTTATATTTAATTTGGATCTTAGATTAGATATTATAAGATATCATATGATATCCCAAGTTACAAATAGGGTAAAAACGGAAATGAAAAGTTGGGTCATAATACTTATCCTTTTAATAAGTAAGTAATAGATATATTTGTAATTAATCAATCAGTTAAAGGATAAAAATGAAAATACTCAATCAAAATTGTTTTAATAAGAATAAAATGATATATATAGATAATAGATGGGAGGGTAAAAACAGAAATAAAAATCTGGGTCATAATCCTTATTCTTTTAATAAGTAAAAAAAAAGATATATTAGTAATTAAATGATAAAAATAAAAATATTGGGTCAGAATCATTGCCATTTGGATAAAATTTAATTTGTGAGATAAAATCTATCAAGTATATAAAAAATATACATAATATTTGTTGATAAATGTAATTATATTTTTATTAGGGTTTTTTATTTTGTAGTATTTGTAAACTACATGATTTAATGATCGATGTATCACTTTTTCATATTACAGTTTAACTCCTCAGATTTGAAGAGTATGTTCCTTTTTTAATTTTTGGGATGGACTAAAAAGAAACTCAAATAATTTAGTGATAAGTCTCTTACAGGGGCTAAAAAAAAAACATACCTTTTAAATATGAAGATTTTAAATAATAATAGAAAGAATTGAATGATTGATCACCAAGTCATATAACAATTAAAAATAAAAAATTCTTTTTTATTAATTTCAATGTATAAAATTAGATAAAATATTTTTAGTTTTTATAGTGGCATAGATAAATAGAAAATGAGGTGACGATAGCAGGCACTTGCAATCTTCGCTTCCCGCCCAAACGGCCCGATACGGCGATGCCTAAAAAAACACGTTCCCGCCATCGCCACGTGGAGATCTGTGCATTGATACCACAAGATCCCCTAAAACGACAAAACTACCCCTACAACATCCCCACAACGACACATCTCCCCCTCCCTCAAATCACAGCCGTCCGATCCGTCCCACAAACGGCCACCGACGCGGCGACAAAAGCACGCACTGACACCCTAAAAAAGGGACATCTTTTTGCAGCCGTCAAACGTCCAATCATACGGTCATCCTGCAAAGTACACCGTGGTGGGCTCACTTGTACATTGAAGATCCGATTATAGACACTCGTGCCGTTCTCTCAAAACATGAGGGCATTTTGGTCATCCAAATTATCCGGCGCCCATTATAAAAGGAAAACAAATCCATGTACGTAAATAACCCCTCTTCAAAATCCATATAACTAGGGCTGCAACTCGGACGGGTTGGATTCAGGTTGACCCTAACCTGAACCTAACCCGAATTTCAAACTACCCAATCCTAATCCGACCCAACCCGATTTTCAACTCGAATTGGACCAACCCGAACCCAACCCGAAATTAAATAAACCAACCCGACCCAACCCGACTTAACCCGAATTGGACCAACCCGACCCCAACCCGATTTTCAACCCGAATTGAACCAACTCGACCCAACCCGAATTTCTAACATGATGTGTAAATTAAATAAATCAACCACACCCAACCCATAAGATTAGCTAAGTTTACCTAAAATTTGGAGTACCCATATTAGAAGTTACAAAATAAACGGCCATGATAATTTTTTTAACTATTAATTTATGGGTTCGGGTTGGGTCGGGTTGGGTCGGAGGCCAACCCGAACCCAACCCGATTTGTGAGTCAACCCGAATTGGTCAACCCGAACCCGAACCCGAACCCGAACCTGATTTGATCAACCCAACCCGTGTAAAAATCGGGTTCAACCCGTCGGATTCGGGTTCAACCAGACCCAAGTTGCAGCCCTACATATAACCCCATGCTATCTTTTGAAGTCAATCAAGATAAATTCAAATAATCAGTTGAATTAATTTTGATTAAAAATATAAAAAAAATGTAAAAAAGATATATAAATGAGAATTTTACATTTTTAAATCGAATTTTGTAAGCTATTAAGAGGAGTAAAGCTGTCATTTACATATAATTTTTATATTTTTAATACATTGTATATGATTTTTGTTTTACAATATTTTCTGTTAAAGTTAACTAAACAGAATATTTATGATATATCAAATAAAATTTAACTTTAGATTATTTGTATTTACATATGTGTTTTGAGATAGTTGATTGAAAAATATATATACCACTTTATCAGAATTTATTCTGACATATTTTATCAGAAGTTATCCAGAGTAAACAAACACTTAAATTTTTTTATTCAGGGCTATCTAGACTTTTCTGGGGTCTTATACGAAAAAATCAAACGGAGGCTTTTATAGGGTATATGGATTTCCCGCGAAGTACACCCGTGGTGGGCCCACTTGTACATTCAAGATCCGATTATTGACACTCACGTCATTCTCGCAAAATAGTAGGGGCATCTCGGTCATCCGAAATAATCGGCCACCCATTATAAAAACAACCCCTCGCGAAACACAAAACGAGCAGATATCGATCTCTGTTTTTGTTTTTTTGAGGTAAGCGATCGATCTTTGTTAACATCGGCGTGAGTTTTTTTTGTCTCTCTCTCTCTCTCTCTAAAAAAAGAATCTCTCTTTATCTCTCTAAAGGCTTCAATGGGGGCGGAGAGGAGACAGGGGAGCTGTGTAGCGATGCAGGCCTCGCTTTCTTCTTCTTCGACGTCTTCGTCTTCGCTCTCCAGGTGTTCTCAGGCCTCCGTCGCTTATCCAGGTCACTCTACGTTTCTTCCTCGTCAGATCGATCTCCGTTTCGTGGTGTTTCGGTTTTTGTTTTGGATTTCGGGTTTGGTTTTTTGTTTTAGTGGGCGAAAAATCTCTCATTTGTTAGTTTCTGGGATTTTGGGTCCACATTGTTTGATTTGGGAGTTTTAGATTTAAAAACCATGCATTGGTGGTCTTAATGGAAGATTTGGATTTATGGGTTTGTTTTATTTTAGTTGATAAAAATCAGATCTTATGTGATTTTCGGGATTCTCTGTACTATGAATATTAAGAAAATTTTGTGAGATTCAGAACACATCATCACTTTAAATCTGGCATGTTTTGTGGAAGAATTTTTTTTTTTTTTTTTTTTGGCCCACAAAAAAGGGAAGTGGGATTTAGGGTTTCTGTGGAAAGATAAGGACTGCAAAGGTTAATGAGATGTGGACATAAAAAAAGGGAAGAATCTATATCGGGCCACTGTTTCTGTTTGCTTCTTGGGGACTGTCATGTCTTATGTGTGTGGGAATTTCCAGTTCTGCCCTTATTTATTGCAGAGATGATCTAGTTGATTTAGGGGTAGTATGGTCATGCGGCTCTTGATCGGAGAGAAATGGGAAACTTGTTTATTAAAGATTCTGCCTTTTACGGGACATGATGAGAAAGTGGCATTTGAAAATGGGTTTTTGTAGAGTTTATTAGAGCAGCTCCGACTGTTAAGACTGTGTCACTTTTAAAGGTCAAATATCGCGTTTTATTTATTTTAATAGTTCGGGCATTCAGTTTCAAATCAAATTGCATATTTGTGGTTCTGGTGTTCACTTGGGCTTACATGGAAGTTTTTGTAGCATTTTGAGGTCTTTTAGAAATTATGCAGTTTCGATTGGTATTTGGATTTAATTTTGTTAATGACCAAGATGAAGTAGTAAAAATCTAGTTTTATCATGAGATGTTCAGTATTAAGTTAGCTTTCATACAAAAGTGGAATTAGATCAACTGGATTCATGTATCAAAAGTTATGGGTGTTTTTCCAATTATACCCTGGGGATATGAAATCCAGGCAGCAGCCCTGTATGATGTTTAGCCTAGATTTCGAAATAGCTGAAGAGGTTATTTGATCTGGGTGTAAACATGAAAGCTGTAGATAATCTTCTTAGCTTTCCAATGCCACTGGAATCATGCAATTCCGAGCTGTATTGAGGAAGTTATGGCCTTTTAAGTGAAGGCTGTACAGAGGTTTTAGTCCGAGGACAGCTCGGACATTCAGTCCGACCTTGCCCATTAAATCCCCTCTATATGTTACGACTTCAGCCCTCTCTCACCCTCTCATAGAGCTCTCTCTCCCTCTATTTGGTCTCTCTTTTTCCCCCCTTTGTGTGTGTAAAGGAGGAGAGGAAGTTGAAGGAGATCAAGGTGAAGAGGAAAATCAAGGGAAGGAGCCTTGTGTTTGCTTGATCTCTATCTTTCAAGCTCTCTCTTTGATCCCTCTTTGTGTTGGGTCAGCTAGGGATGGTGGTGAAGATGAGGTGCTTGTGTTTATGCAACAACAAGAAGAAGTGGAAGAGAGAAAGGTGTGTGAGCTTGTGTTTATTGTTGGTTGTTGTTGTTGTTTCTCTCCCTCTCTAAATCAGCCCCCCCCCCATGTGTTTGGTTTTATGCATCTATGAAGGGTGTATGTGAGATGGCTGATTTGGTGGTGGTTGTGGCTGTGCTATGTGGCATGTGTGATGGTGGTTGTTTGTGGTGATGGTGGTGGAACTCCTTATGTGCACCATCTCCTCTTCTTCCCAAGGTATATTCACTTCCCCTTTGTGCCTTGTATGTGTTTGTGTTTATGCTTGTATGAGTGTGTATTATTGAATTTTGGTGCTGTTGGAAGAGTGTAATGTGTAATTGCTACTGCACATGAGATGGTTGCATTAATGCATGAATGGGGTGGTTTTATGTTGTAAGGCAGATTTTCTGTCTCTTTAAGATCCTTGTGTTTGAGGTATTTGGAGGCATATTTTGAGGCTTGTGTCTTCATTTCATATGATCATCTATGTGTCTAGATGCTATATATCAAATTTGGTGTCATTTGGTTACCTGTATTGAAAGATATAGCCTAATGTTCATGGTCTGTCCGGATTCGCGCAGAAATTAACCAGTTTCGGAAAATAATTTATTTCGGGCATTTAGGGATCTTATCAAGTTATTATGTCTTCATGGAATATGATCCTAACATATCATAGAATGTGTGTGATTTATTTCAGTATTTTTGGATGTGTATTTTGTGCTGTGGAGACTAATGTTTGGGGCTGGTTGTAGTAGATGGTCTAATCTTGTATAAATATGTGTCAAAGAGTTATTATGCATGGTGTGGGCAATACCAGGAGTTGATGTCTTCATGAAAAAGGCTTGTATATGTGTCGAGATGATTTATATTTAATGGAGCATCATTGGTTGTTCTTGCAGATCTCGTAGACCGAACGCGAGGCGATCCAAGTACTAGTGAGTGGTTCGATCCACCCCTTTTGGGAAGCGCTCGATGCATGTAGTCATGCATCGCGTATCCCTGGGGCCTTATAACTATATTCAATCTTTATTTCTAAAAGAGTATTGCTATACTAAATCGATATTGTGCTAGTCTATGACTTGTGTTGTTTGACTTCCATTCTATTCATTAGTTCTATGTGAGAGGTTTGGAAGTCTAGAGTGAACTGTATTTTTGCTTGTATATTCAATTAATTGAACTCGTATATGTGTATATGTGAATGCACATGGTTTAATCACAGGTTATTTGGACATGTGGTCCATATATCTCTTTTATGACAGAATTCTTCTTGTTGGATTGTATAAAGTGTGCATATATGTGTATATATATGGTTTAATCACAGGTTATTTGGACATGTGGTCCATATACCTCTTTTATGATAGAGTTTCTCTTGTAATAATTGTGTGTGTGTTTAATTAGTCAGGCATAACTGTGATAGACATATGTGCGATCCATGGTTAGGATCATATTTTATTTTACTATGCAAATGTAGCAGGTTATCCACCCTGCATCCATGCGATGCTCTCATATAAGAATTCAGAAGAATTCATTTATTGTATTCGTTAACCGATATCTATGATAATATGTTTGGTCTATCTGTAATAGGCGTGTGGATGACCCATCTTTAGGGTCTTGCCATCGTATTGTTAAGTGCGAGAACTTAACTGTTTTTCCTCACGTCCGAGTGATGCATCTGTATAGCAATTCAAGAGAATTCATTAGCATTGTTATTTGCTAGATGATTATAGTTGATCCTTGAGGATCGTATTGTGAGCATGGAATGCTTCTCCCTTACCTCGTATCCGCGTTGAAGCTACCCGGCGTTGGAGCTATCCTGGATTCTGCTCCTACATCATAGGAGGCCCAATGTGTATTTCGATACCCTTGTGGCTTCGTACCTATCTTGGAAGGCCGTCAGGAAGAGGGCTACCCGGGAGAGGGCTACCGGAAGGTTAAGGGAGTTAGCGGGTTGATTTCCTTTCTAATAGTCCCATGTCACCCTAGGGGTGAAGATGGGGACGAGGTTGGAGTGCTTCCTCCCGCATCGTCGTGCGTCGAAGTTTCCGAGCGTTGAATGCTTCTCCCCTACCTCGTATCCGCGTTGAAGCTACCCGGTGTTGAAGCTATCCTGGACTATGCCTCCACATCGTAGGATGCCCAAGGTGTATTTTAACACTGTTTTGGCATCGGACCTACCATGGATGGTTGCTAGGAAGAGGGCTACCCGGGAGAGGGCTACCGGAAGGTTAAAGGAGTTAGCGAGTTGGCTTCTGATTTCAATAGTCCCATTTCACCCCCTAGAGGTGAGGGTTAGGGTAAGTTTGGGTCACGTTGTCGCGTGACATTTATATTGGGAATGCCCAAAGTATAATACATCTGCTGAATGGTGTGAGGCATTGCGATTAGACTTAAGGTACTATGTTATCTAATAATGATATTCATTATGGTTAACCGTTTGGTTCCTCTCCAAGAGTTCTAAGAGATTCCCCCCTACGGGTCGAGGGTTAGGGTGAGGTGAGATCGCGCCTTCACGTGACATTTATATATGTTGAGTTTCATCCCATATTCTTTTTTCTTAGAAAGAAAAACAAAGATGATGAACTAATATCATATGATTATTATAGAGCTTGGATCCTTGCCACTCACTGAGCTTGTAGCTCACCCCTCGTGTGTTATTTTTTTCACCAGGGATTGGGTTGGCGTGGAGCTAGAGCATCTATCTGGCGTGGTTCGTGCGTGGAGTGTCCCATCTTTCAGTTGGCGAGTGCGAGGCTGTCAGCAATCCTATTTTCTTGTATATGTATTAGTAATCGTGCGTGTTGCACATATGGCTGTATTGGACTAGACTTGGACTCTCACAGGACAGTGTTTGTGTATTCAGGTCTGTAATAATGTTTTTGATTTACAGACTTATTTATACTTTATACTTCCGCATTTTTTTTTATTGGCTATCGCTTCCATGTAGCCTTGTTACCTTATTCGATCCTTGTCAGTTTTTGTGTGATTGGTATGTTCTCGGGGCGTAACACCGACCGAGCTTAAAAAAAGAGATTTGAAGACTGAGCTTCAAAACGAAGACCGCAAGTCTTCAATTCCACTTTGGGCTCCATATTTGGAGACCCACTGTTTGGGTCTCCATATGTCACATCAAGCATTTGTAATCCCTCAAATATCCTTGTTAACTAGAAACAACTTTTAATAAATGACATTTAGTTCCTATAAAATTATAAATTCTTAATTTTCTATTTGTATTTAATAAAAATATGGAATTTTGAAAAATTTGTGATAAATTTAGATATAAATCCACTTGTAACTTTACATACATATATTAAATTTTTTTTTTTGTAAATATAGAGTTAATATAATTTGGTTATTTACATTAAAATTAAGACATAAATGTCAATAAACAATAAAGATGAAAATGACAAAGGGTATAATGAAAATTTTAGCAAATCAAAATAGTGATTTAAAGAACCACACCAAAAAAATTGAAGATTAGAATTGATGAATCTTCAAAACAGCAAAATCTTTAAATTGAAGACCCCATTAGAGTTCAGGGGTCTTCAAAAGTTCAAAATCTTCAATGGGAGTCTTCAAAATGAAAACCCCCATTGGAGATTGCTCTTAAACTATGATTTTTTGCATTTGTAAACTGATTTTCTGGGGTTGATATGTATGTAATGTGTGTTCTGTTTCTGTCCTGCAGATGATTTATGTGGGACTCCTGCTTGGATTGGGAAGGGGCTTTCATGTGTTTGCATCAAAAGAAAAGGAATTCATGAACGTGTCTGCATTAATTTGACACCATCTCAGGCAAGTTGTGATCAATTTGTAAATTCTGCAGAATTTGTGTGCATTATGTCATCTTAACTTGCCCAACGTTGTAAATTTTGGACTTAGGCCTGCTCGAAACCAATTTTCAATACCATTTTTTTCACAGAAGCTATTATCTACTAACTTTTCTTTTCCATAAAAGCTCATATAAATCAAAAGCTAAAGTTTAAAAAGCCCCACTTGGAATCGATGATATGAAAATAATTTTCTAGAAGTAGAATTAGTTTGACAATTGATTCCAAACGGGGCATTAATTTTCAGAAATTGTTAAAGTTAATTTGACATTGAGTGAACAGATACCACAAGAGGTAATGGATTTCTTATAGGTTACTTATGCCAGACTTTGTGTTTTATGCTTTATATTTCCTTGCCTAGATATGATAATTCTGTTTGAGTAGCAAAAACTGAGTGTCTTGGTTATTAAGCACATTTTTGGGCTCTCAATTTGCCTGTCACTTAAAAGTTTTTGTTTCAACTGTACAGATTAAATAGGCTTCCTTGATCCTGAATTAATGTGTGCTGTGTAAATATATCTTAATTTATAGCGATCCATTAGATGTAGTACTTTTCGTTGTATGCTCTCATCATTCGAAAGGCATACATGTACAATTTGTGTCTTGTACAATGAACTACAGAGGACCTTTTTTTTGTGGAATTGTACCCCAGTTCATAATAAAATCAGTTGGTCAGATTCCTACCTTATTCTCAATCAATATTCAACAACATTTTGACAGTGATTTGTCTCTCTGTCTGGTTAAAAGATGTTGATGCTGTATACTATTTTGATTTTTGATGATCAGATATTTATAAAAACATGCAATCTATGAATTTTAGGATTTATGTACAGGATGCACAATGATTCTTAATTGATAAGTTTGCATCATTTTTTTTTTCTCACAGCAAGTTATACATTGTTGATATTTACCACAGGAACAAAGGGTACAGAGACTGAAGCATCGGATGAAGGTGTACTTTGATGCTTCCAGACAAGACCATCAGGTTAGAGAATTGTTGTGATGAGCAAAAATTACCTTCTTCTCAAGTATCTCTGTTAATAAGTGCAAATGAATTCACACAAAATAAAAATTTATTTAAAGATGACCTATAACTTCTTGGGTACAATAGAAGGAAACATAGTGCAGTTGCACAATGGAACTAACTAGTATAGTATTTTCACTATACTGTATGTTACAAGAAAACATGTCTTGGACAATGTGGACGTGTTTACAGTTGAGCTACTCGTGCTTTGTTTAGTTATACAAGGCACCCAAGTCACCATGTGTTTTCACATTGACATTTGAATGGCTCACAATGATGAACATATTTTGACAGGAAGCTTTGAGAGCTTTATGGTATGCTACATACCCAGACCAAGAACTTCATGGTTTGATATCTGATCAGTGGAAGGAGATGGGATGGCAGGGTAAAGATCCATCGACAGATTTCAGGTATATTTTAGTTCTCAATTTTCATTGCATGATTTAATATTATGCTGAGACTCTAAGGCAAAGGCAACTTTTATGCACATGATGAACAGGGGTGGTGGATTCATTTCATTGGAGAACCTGCTTTTTTTTGCAAAAACTTTTACGGTGAGATGCACAGTCTATTAGCCGTTAATTTTAATGACTGGATATTATATTCATATTGCTGACAAGAAAATTCTTCACCAATTGATCTAGTTATTTCAATTTGATAATTACTACTAAGTTAGATACTGTGACCCATTAGGGACTGCCAAAAAAATCTTGTCTCAGTTCATTTCCTTTTTATGTTTTGAAAAATGATGCTTCATTGAATTATAATATGGATGGAAATGTTTTATTATTTCAATCATCTGCTAAAATTAGATGATTGACCATTCCATTGTGACAGAAAACCGTTGTTATCCCAACCAAAGTACTTTGATCCTTCCATTCAACTCGTGATCTGTTTATCTGCGCCTCATGCAATCATGCACTTCCCTGCCCTGTGTTCATGGAGCACTAACCTCGTGTTTGGCATCTTTTACTTTTCCTTGTCGAGTGCAATATTGCAGTCACTGTTTCCTTTACCACAAGCCAACCTCTGAATTTGATTCATAAGTTTCATGATTCCAATGATTGTCCTCAAGTCGTAAATTATTTCATTCTAAAAAATATGGGTATAATGAATGCTTGTCCTTTTTAGATGCATCCTTTCACATTGTTCAATCAGTCAGGTGATGATAGTTTTGTACATCTATGTGATATGATTCACTCTTATCAGAGAATATTGTTTGATTCAACATATCAATGTGTTCCATGACTACCAAGTAGTTGATGGTGTTAATCTGCCATGTCACTGCATATTTAAATGGAAGATGGAATCATCATATAGAAGATTCATTTACAGTTTATATGGAATCCACCACCAAGGGCTTAAAGCTTGAGATAATATTCATTAATTTTATAATTTAAAACCAGTGTAAGCATTAATTATTATTATCTTTGCACACAATCAAGTCGTTCTAAAGGTAGATCATGCGATCTATTGCGCAGACATCTTTCCAACTCTTACTGAACAAACAAGGGGGAAAGCGAGCTACTTGGGAGTATCCATTCGCTGCTGCTGGTGTAAATATTACTTACATGATCATGCAAATGCTAGATCTACACTCATGTAAGAATCCCACTTAGAAGCACATCAATACAGCATTCATGATGATTACTTGCAAGTTGTAGTGATAATATGTCGATCTATTATCATTTTTTGCTGGTTCATGTGCAGCGAAGCCAAGGACATTTGTTAGGGCAGTTTTCATCCAAATGCTTTCAGGTGAGTGGGAATAAATCTCATCTTCATCGTCAGTTTCAAGATTTTCCAAGTACAATTTAATAGATAATGATATTATATAACGCTGAACTGTCATGTTACAGAGGATGAGTGGGCTTTTGATTTGCTTTATTGTGTGGCTTTCATGGTTTTGGACAAGCAATGGCTGGAAAAGAGCGCAACCTACATGGATTTCAATGTATTTGATCTTCCCATCATGAAAGCTTGATTGTCCTACAATTTTTTTTAATGTTTGGTTCTTCTTGGTCTTGATTACTGATTATATGGGAATTGTGTATCACGTACAGGAAATTTTGAAATCAACTAGGGCTCAGCTGGAGAGGGAGCTACTACTGGATGATGTCATGCGAATCGAAGACATGCCATCCTACAGTCTCCTTTCCTAACGATGATCCACGAGCTTGAGGTTCTTCTTGAATTCCAATTGTATATAGTCAGTCTATAATTTTTGTCCATGTAATTTCTGGCTTGAGAAGGATTTAAGTGATTCCCTTCTCTGTAAAACCACGCATTTATTTCATACCCATAGCATCTTTATTTCCGAAATGTCTGTATGTTTTACCTGAATGTTTAAATTAATATTCCATCTTATCAAATGCAAGCTGGTAAATGTTACATAGTTCATTTTACAATCTGCCCATATTTTTTATTTTTTGAAAATCTTACATCTTGAAGTAATGGACCAATGAATTGAATGATATATCCATCAAAGCTTAAAGGGCTGTATGTTTTCAATATTGTCAACCAAACTGTAAATTAACACACTTCCATTAAATAACATGAAAAATACTATACAGAACACCTGCAAATTTATTGAATCAGCTACTTATTCAAACTTCTGAAAACAATATCTGTCTGTAAGAATTAAAGGAATTTGTATCACCTGTCACCATTAACAGAACTCCACCCAGGTGTCTTCGTCGCCCCAGCATCCCTCATCGCCATCCTCAACCTTGCGACATCCTCCCATCTCCCCGCCTCCGCATACATATTTGACAAAACCACAAACACGCCATGGTTACACGGATCCACCTCCAACATCCTCCTCACCACCCTCTCTGCCACCTCCACATTCCGATGCACCTTACATGCATCGAGCAATGCGCCCAACACCACCACGTCCGCCTCCTCCCACCCCATTTCCTCCACCACCCTCTCCGCCTCCTCCACCCTCCCGCACCGCCCGAGGAGGTCCACCATACACGTGCAATGCTCAATCTTGTGCGTGCGCATTGATCGATAGATCGCACGCCCGACATCAACCCACCCCGCGTGGCGACAAGCCGACAACACCCCAACATACGTGACATCATTGGGCTCTGCCTCATCGCCTCGCTCGAGCTCATGAAAAAGTGAAAGCGCCTCCTCGGCGTGCCCGTGCGAGGCCAACCCGCATATCATCGCATTCCAAGTCGCGACATTCCGATGCTCCATCACCCGGAACAAGTCCCGGGCAGTCGGGACGACCCCGTTCTTTACATACATGTCCACCAACGCCGTGCCGAGGATCACCCCGACTTCGATTCCTCGCTCTTCTATGAAAGCATGAATCTTTTCTCCAAATTCCAATCCGCCAAGTCTCGCACACGATGAGAGCACGGAAGCCAACACAGGTCCGTTGGGGTCCAACCCGATCGAAACCATCCGATCAAAGAGCTCCAGAGCCTCCCTCGAAAGCGAATTCTGCGCGTACCCACAGACCATCGAAGTCCAGACAATCAAATCCCGTTCAAGCAATTCATCGAAAACCCGACGCGCGTCCACCACGCACGCGCGCCGGGTGTAGCAGAGGATCAACCCGTTCGCAACGTGCGAATCCGAGTGGAACCCAAACCTCAAAACATGGGCGTGGATTTGGGGACACTCTGCGCGCGCGCACGCCTTGAGAACGAAAGGGAAGGTGTGCTTCCCGGGGGGGGGGGTCGGGGTAGCGCCTGCGCATGTCGATGTAGAATCGGACGGCGGAGAGTGGGTCTGGGCCGTCGGCGCGCGCGCGGATGATGGTGTTCCACATGAAGGAGTTGGGGTTTGTGGTGGAGATGAAGAGGAGGTGCGCGTAGTGGGGGTCTCCGCGGGCGGAGAAGGCGATGAGACGGCTGAAGGCGAAGTTGTCGTTGGAGAGGCGGCCGGTGACGACCATCTGGGCGTGGACCTGCTTGAGCTCGGACATGGAAGTGCATCGGTCGGCAAGGAGGGAGAGGGACTTGGTGGGTCTGGTTGGGTTGGTGTGGATGTGGTGGGAGAGCTTCAAAAATGGTGATGGTTTTCGTTTCTTCAACATGTGAGGGGTTTGGGTTTTTTTTTTGGTTTTTGGTGCGTTTGTTTGAAGAGGAACGTAGAGTCGTAGACTAATGAGCGACTTGTCTTTCTTATAGCATCTTCAAAAGTTTTCCCAATATTTTCTTACATTGTGGGAAAAAAAACTCTCCATAATACGTAGAGAGCTTTTTTTTAGAGAGTATTTTTTTTTATCATTCTAAAAGCCTTCTCATTTCAACGGATCGCGGGTTGACCTGGACCTAACCCGATAAAAGATATAAATACTCGATCTGAAAAGTCCGACAATCAAAACGGGTCGAGTCTGGGTCCACCCTGACCCGATCCTATGGACCTGTTGGACTCCATTGGCCTAACCCAAATATAATGTGATTTTTTTATTTATGATCCAACCTAACACTCATGATTCACGTAAAAACATAATAATCCAAACCATATTCCAAATGTTACTTCATAAAACATTTAAAAATCAAAATAGTGAAAAACTATCTATAATACATTAGACTCTATTAAAAAGGAAAAAAAAATGAAGCTATTATTATAGGCTCTTAAAAAGTTCCACAACCTCTCTTTGTCTGACTTAAGCTTGTTAATGGGTCGACCCGACCCGAGACCCGATATAGACCTAGCCTGTTGACAGGCCTAATTCTTACTATATCTTCATTCTAAATTACCCATTTACCCCAATTGATACCTTTTAAAAAAAGACAAAATCCCTTTATGCATTAAAAAATGGTTTAATACGTTAATGCGAGAAATATCATCCCTTTAAAAAAAATCCCTTTAAAAAAGTTAATTCAGAATTGCCATCTTTTCATCATCCCCGATCCAATATGAAGTGAAGAAAGGACGGCCGGAAAGTCACCCACATCAACGTAGATGACGAAGATCCCTGATTCATCCCCATCTCTCGCACATGTTCCAACAAGAAAGGCCCAATCCGAGTTGATCGATACAAGCTGATCATCGACGTCGATCGCCGCCGCAAAAGAAAACCCTTTGAAGTCGTGGAGATTGAGATTTTTTAGGATCCAAAAAAAGGAATGACTTTTGATTAATGAATAAAATGAAAATCTTCCCTAATAAAAGGGAAGGACGGACGGCGGGAGAGAGAGAGATCAAGAGAGAGCGGGACGAACGGCGGATGAAATCAATTTTTTATTTTTTTTTATTTTTCTAGGGTTCGAGCGGGGCAGAGAGGAAGATGGGATCTTTTGAGGAGATGGTTTCACTTTGATTGAAAAAAATGCGGAGAGAGAAAGTTGGTTGAAAAAAAAGGTTTTGTTGAAGGGGCAATGTGATCATTTTATATTGTAGTTTTCCCAATAAGGCTCCATGTAGAGAAAAATATGGTGGGAGGGGTGTGAGGAGGCTTTTGGAAGTGAATTTTAAGGTTTTTGACTCCCTATATACAGAAAAATGTGGTGCATGGAGTCTTTTGGAGATACTCTTAAAAAAAGAAAAAAAGAAAAGATTTATGTTAGCTACAATTCAAAATGCAGTTGTTATGCATGTTTTAATTTTTTTTAAATAGTAAATATTATTTAATAAAATATTAGATTTAATGAAAATTATATATATCTCTCAATGAGTTTATTTTTAACAAATTTAGAAAAACATTAACGATCAACTAAGGAAGTATATATTTCGTTGGATGACTAACGATACTGTATTTTGGATTATAAAAGGGATTGTGTGTAATAGTATGAAAAAAAAGGTGATATACTGGTCTCTTTTCATATATGTTTGGATAGATTATGCATTTGAAAAGCAGAAGGTTTAACACACACAACATGCTGTAGGGGGCATTTCTCTCCTTTATTTTATTGTTTCAATGCTTTTTCTGAGTATGTACTCTTTTTTATGTATTACAAAGGAATGACTGACCCAAAGTTCATTTAAAAAAAAACATGCTGGGGAGATTTACTTTTACATTTAGAGTTACTCCCATCAACTCACCCTCCATCTTCACCAACCAAATGAAAATTTTAATCCATGATATTAGAAATATTGTATTTACATTTAATATCTGTTTGGGTGTACGGTCAGCACCACAACATGAGCCCAAGTGAGTACTATTACCATCGCGTCGGGGAAGCGGTGTTTCACCGCATCGAACAAGTGGGAAAAAACACACATATACCGTAACTCGTGCGTCCAACGCCAACACTCCATTTTCTGTTTGTTTTGGCGACTGCATCCACTGGTGTCCGCTACCACAACCTCTGCCCAAACTCTCTTTCAAACGGAAACTTAGATGCTACTGTCTTTTCTAGTAGACAGCTTACTCATTTATTTCCTTTTTTATTATAAATTTTGTTCAAACCCTAACAAATCTGATAGGCAACGTGGGAGGGGAGAGAGAGAGGATGAGGGAACATGCAAGGTCTGACCAAATAGTGAATGCGTATTAAAATATAATTAATAACACTATCCCTAGACATGGAATTATGAATCCAAGTTATCCATGTCATTGCAACTAGTCCAAATAGGAAATATTAGATTAAGGGATTAAGGAACAAGAATATATGTATATACAATAATATGTAAGATGTCACATATTTATAACATAATAACAGAATTTCCAATTAAGGCATCTCTTGCGAACTATGAAAATGATCAATCAGTTGACATTTAAACATCAATTGGTTTGGTTTGACCAAGGGGATTGAGTTAGGTCCAACACACATTGGACAATTTGATTGTCTAACGTATTCCTGACCGTTCGATTTTGATACACAAATTATTTTAATCATAAAAAAGAAGGTTTAGAATTTAATTGCATTCTAAATTTAGTTTTAAAATCTTACAAAATATCTTAATCACAACAAATAAGAAGATCGGATGGTCAGAAATGCGTTGGCTAATTAAATTGTCCAACACCTGTTGGACCTAACCTGACCCCCAAAATATCTACCAGACACACGAATTACGGAATCAGGTTAGGTCCAACAGGTGTTGGACAATTTAATTAGCCAATGCATTTCTGACTATCCGATCTTCTTATTTTATTGTGATTAAGATATTTTATAAGATTTCAAAACTAAATTTAGAATGCAATTAAATTCTAAACCTTCTCTTTTTATGATTATATATATATATATATATATTATAAGTACTTTCCTTTTTGGTCTCCATTTCAGATTTAACTTAGGGCTCTATTCTATCCATTGAAAATGCTCTTACTTGCATGATTGGGGGAGGGTATAATGAATTGTATAATGAAGATTTTGAATGTCAGGAAGTTTCATTACCATGAGCATATGAGATCTTGCACTGCTGTAAGCCTGTAAGGAATGATTAGGTTGTGTTTATTGAAATCTGCATTGAAATTTTTCTTCTTTCTGAGAGAGTACTTTGTACGAGATGTCCATCTTGGTTAAGGGATCAGGTTAGGTTCAACAGGTGTTGGACAATTTAATTAGTCAACGCATTTCTGATCATCCGATCTTCTTATTTTGTTGTGATTGAGATATTTTGTAAGATTTCAAAACTAAATTTAGAATGCAATTAAATTTTACACCTTTTTTATGATTAAATTAATTTGTATATCAAGATCGAACGGTCAGGAATACGTTGGATAATCAAATTGTCCAACGCCTCACTACAAGAAATTCGAGCATTAGCTACGAATCTTTAGCTGCGAAATCAAATTTCGTAACTAAAAGTGACTTTTACCTGCGAAATATCTATTCGTAGGGAATAGTTTTAATTTTCTCTACGGAATATTATTTCATAGCAAATGGTGAATCCTTTAGCTGCGAAATCTATTTTTCATAGGAATAGCTATAAACTTTAGTTACGAAAAATAACTTCGCAACAAAAGATTTGATTTTGTAGCTGCGGTATGATACATACATATAGCCCATGTTTGGCTCAAGAATTAAATTATTCTGATGTTTATGATTATTCTAGCATAAATAAGGATAAAATGATTTTGGTTTTGTTTTGAATTATTCTCGTTGAAAAACGTAAGAATAAATTTTTATTGTTTGGATAAAATGTGAATAAAGTATAAATAAGAATTTATAATAGGTAAAAAAGTAATGATAGTTGATTTGACATGTGATTTATAAGAGGTGATGACAGTTGATTTGACAGTGAGCCCACTTATTCTTTGGGTGAAATAACCTAGAATAACTTTAAATCCAGGGGTTGGTTAGAATCCCTATATCACTTTATTCTAGTTTAGTCTAGCATACCTATACCATGTTATACCACTCATCCAAACACATTTTTTTGCTTTATTCTTACTTATTCATATGTATACTCTCCTTATTCCCCAACCAAACAGGGCATAATGTTTTGCTACGGAATATAATTCCTTTAGCTACGAAACTGAGTTTTGTAGCAAAATATATACTTTTCAGCTACGAGATGTATTGTCATAGCAAAATACAGACTTTTAGCTGCGAAAAATTAACTTTGTGCTACGAAATTTATTTCGTTGCAAAATATTTAAGAATTTTCAAAAGATTTAATTTGTTATGAAATCAAAATACACTGCATCACTATTGGACTAAAATCTTTTTTACTATAAATTATTTCTATAATTTGGTTCCAAACATAAATAATTAAATTAAAACATTATTTTTCTATATTAGACAAAGAATATGGTTATTTTTTCATATATATTTTTCTTTATTTATGTATGTATAAGAAGAAAGAATGGATAAAAATTAGTATATTTGATATATTACTTTATTTTTCATATTAGTCCATCATCAAATTAGATGATTTGATTGATTAATTATGTTTGTAATTAAATATTTGAAATGGCATTTTAATTTGGATCATGCATGTACTTGATGAACTACTTTCCAGATGACATTATGTAATTTTTTGAGGTTTGTTGATATCAAAGTTGAGTATATTCATTTTGACATTACATACAATTCGTTTATTCTTGTTTTTAATGAGCCCAATGTCACATTAGATATATTGCTTATCATTATATATATATAGAGGAGTGATTAGGTGCGGGTCGTGCGGTCGTGCGGCATCGACCACGGGCCGTCGATCACGGGTCCATCGCGGGTCCATCGCATTAGACGGTCGGGGGCGATTCATCTCGACCGTTGGATGCGATGGACCCGCGATCGGACGACTCACGTCGGATCCGCACGACCGCACGACCCGCACGCTATCACTCGCGTATATTTTATATATATATATATAGGGAAGTGATTACATGCGGTCGTGCGGTCGGTGCGTCCGCGATCACGGGCCGTCGATCACGGGTCCATCGCATCGGACGGTCAGGTGCCAATCACGTCGACCGTTGGATGCGATGGACCCGCGATCGCGGCCGCACGACCGCACATAAGTATTTCTCTCTCTCTCTCTCTCTCTCTCTCTCTCTCTCTATATATATATATATATATATATACGCGGGTGATTACGTGCGGCGAACGGCGGGGGCGGCCGCGACGTGGACCGTTCGATCGCGGGTCCATCGCATCCGACGGTCGATGTGAATCGCACCCGACCGTCCGATGCGATGGACCCGTGATCGACGGCCCACGATCGACGCCGCACCTGTCGTTCGCCGCACCTAATCGGCCCTCATATATATATATATATATATATATATATATATATATATATATATATATATATATATATATATATATAGACTCGTGATTACGTGCGGTCGTCCGGTCGGTGCGGATTCGACGTGCGTCGTCCAATCGCGGGTCCATCGCATCGGACGGTCGGGTGCGATTCACGTCGACCGTTGAATGCGATGGACCCGCGATCGGACGACGCACGTCGAATCCGCACCGAGCGGACGACCGCACGCTATCACTCGACTATATATATATATATATATATATATATATATATATATATATATATATATATATATATTGTGTATCTATTAGGAGCAAGCACAAGTAATATATAACAAATATTTATATAAAGCCAAACCCAAAGCCCAAACCAAATTTTTATTTATTTATTGGTAATTGTGATTTGTATTTTTTTAATTGGGGAAATGTAAAAAGAATCAAAACAAACATATTTTATTTAGGAGATTGCACCAAAACAGTAGATAATCAAAACAAACCCATGTTTGTTTTGTGAATAAAACGGTGAATATGGGAAAAATAAACATCTTATATTTAATTACCTTTCAACGATAGGTGTTTATTCCAAACAAATAAACATCGATCGTTGAGCTGATCAGTGTTTTGTTATAAATTTTATATTAAATTACCTTTCAGAGGATAAAGTGTATTTCAAGAGGCTAGGTTTTCATGATAATTCACGTAATTTTATTTATGTAAAATGTGTTTTTCTGATTTGGACATGAAAATCATGATCCAAACTTTTCATTAAGATCTTAATGGCAATACTATCATAACAATGTCAACAATATACCTTAGAAGAAAATTCATATGCAATGAATCAGTAGACAAACAAACATCATTAATCTATATTACTATATAAAAGGCTCTTAACTCCAAAATCTGTCAAATGACCATTTTATCTCTAACAATCAATTCAATCCCATTATAATCCATTCACATCATTTTAATTACAACCATTTCACCATTTTACTCCTATAATTCTATTCAATTCCATAAAAATCTATTCACATCCTTTAAATGTCATTCATAATTTATTTTAATACATAATTTTATCATATTATATCTTTTATATATCATTCTCATATTCCCATGGCAATCTATTCACACATCTGTATTCTTACACAACTAATATCCTCAACTAATTGATATTGGATACACTCACCTACATATAATATTAAAAAATTTAAAAAAATATATTCATTTTTAAAGACAATTAGTCCACTAGATCAACCTAACCCAGTAAATCATAAAACAAAATAAACGAATATATCAAATACTTATACAAAGAAAGGGATTTTAAAAAAAAATCCAGATACCACTCTTTACACCTAATAGATAAAAATATATAACGATTATTAATGATAATCAGTTATTCATAATAACAATGCAACCCAATAAAAAAAACAACTTATAAAATACGCATACAAAAAAAAATTGATTGTAAAAGAAGAAGAAGACATATTCAGATTTGAGCTTCCTCTGAACTCAACAATAAATTTAATCTCATGTGCAAATACACAATACAATCTATATCTATATCTATATCTATACTACCTATAAAAGTATCAATTCATGCAAAACATTCGTTTGACAACTTTACCCTTCCCATTTATTGAAAATCCATCCTTATCCCAAATGAACTTTTATTATATATCTTTACCCTTTCAAATTCTTCAAAATCTAACCCCATCCTATATAAAATTTCATTAACTAAAAATCAATTTTATGTTTTGTTTTGTTTTTTTTCAAAATATTCACCTTAAATATTAGATAAATAAGCAAATCTATAAAATCCAGCGCATCATTTATATATATATATATATATATATATATATATATATATATATATATATATATATATATATATATATATAATTTGACAACACATGGACTTGGCATATAAATCAATTTTAATTTTTTTGGTCTTTCGTAAAAGCTCTATTGCCCATTTGAAATTTAATTTCCCTGATAACAGAAAAAAAATTCTTTTAATTCAGATCATAATCTTTATAAACATCTGTTAAGATTTAAGAAATCTTGAAAAAATTATGATTTAAAAATATAACTCTATCTTCTTAATGAACATGAAGCTTGTTATAAAATCTATCTGTTTAAAAGTTTAAATTTTTTTTAACCGACCTAAGAAATATATTAGGGACTGTATTTACCTGTTCCATGCACTTTTCACATTTTCTATCTTTCATTTAATTTCTACATTAAAATTGAATTTTTTGAATATTTATTTATATTATTAAAAATAAAATGATATTTTGTTAGATAATGTAAATTCCCGTTTTTTAATGCATACTTAAATTTTTTTTGAGAAGATATTAACGTATCAACAGTCAGATAATATTTATAATATATGTCAAAATATATATTTTAATTAAAATATTCAAAAATATTATAAACTATTTTAGTTATTTAAATTTTTTTCATCTTTCAAACATATATTTTAAAAATATTTATCATATTTTTTCAAATATTTTTAGGACACCTGTATCCTTTTAAATTAAATTAGGTAATAACCATCCCTGTCCTAAATAATTAACTGTTTTACCAGTTTCAATTCATAAAAATCTATTCTTATACCTTTCATTTTTTTTTGCTTGATTACCTTTCATCTTCTCTTCGTTTAAAATCACCTTTTCAACTTCTTTGGTTTAATTAATATTCTCCTCATCAAACACATGGCAATCACAATCAATCAATTATTCTATTTAATTCTATAAATTAATATTTATATATCTACCTTTGAAAATTTTTGTTTGACACTTTTACCTATTCTAATCTAATTGATTGATGAAATGCTATATTAGTTTCACAACTCCTTGGTTTCTCTTTTTCACTATTCACGTATACATTTAATTTTTTTTAGGAGAAAATACATTTAAGATTAAGCAATTCATTCATGAATGAATTCCATTGTAATATTTATTCAAATTATTCATTCCCCCTTTTAAGATTCATCAATTGATTCATAAGTGAATTCAATTATAATATTTATTGATTCCCCTTTTTAAGATTCATCAATCCAGTCATGAATGAATTCAATTGTAATATTTAATCATTCCCCCTTTTCATTTTTTGAACATTACTTCATTCTTTCCCTAACAACAGAGATCAGATAATACACGATGGTTGTAACATCGATGTCGATGGTGGCGTCGTACGGTCTCACCAACAGATATCACATGGTGAGACGACGTAAACAACTAGACCGTCTGGTAGTACCGCATCATCCACCTTTGTATCAGGGGTTCTTTTTTTGTGATTTGGGATTTCTACATCCTGATTTAATTCTCTTTTTGTTAATCATGTGAGGGTTTACTTTATTTAGTTGTAGAAGCAATAATAAAATTCATGTTAGAAGAAGGTATTAATGCTTTTCGAATATTTTTATTTTAAAAATTATTTAATGATGACATAATTTGGATCCACATATCCAGCTTACATGGATTGGGTGCAGAGTGTTTTGGATGTAGATATCTTTGATGATGTCACAAGACTGTCTCCTTGAGATCTCACAATGAGTTTGTGGTGATTATTCTCTATGTTTTTAGTGGACAATTTTGATTTGTAATATTTGGAGCCTCATGAAAGCGGTTAAACAGATCTTACAGTCATCTCCAACATTCATTTCAAGAGCTAGCCATCATAAGCAAAAGGGGACTGGAGGATTTGATGCATATACTAGCGCGATTTGGATCACCTCCCCACCTTCTTATTAGACGTTTGTTTTTTCTCTTTTCCCATTCATCAAAATAATTAATTTTTTTCTTGGTCATCACAAAAATTATGAATTTATTAATTGCAATGCATTAATTAATTCTTTCCCCCTTGTTATTTATATAATATTCATCATGTTATCTTTTCATTGTTCTCTTAGCAATCTATTTTTTCACAATCTCTATGTTTTACTTGTTTCTTCGCTTCAATTATGATATTGATTTATATGATTTAACAGTTCTTTCATAGTACACATGTGTCATCATGTGATTCATTTATATGATATATGATTATTTTTATTAAATTATTTTCATGTAGGATTTTTAATAAGACATCAATGTCCACTCACTCATCCCTACTTTTTCATCTATCACAATTTCAAAGATGAGAAAGTGGTCCAACCCAATGAACAACAAATCCAAAATTGTGAGAATTGACTTCCCTCATTTTTCATCTTTTTCTATTTCTATTGTTCATTTTTTTTATTCTATTTAAGTAAGGTTTTATTTGAAATAGATTGTGCTTTTTAATTTTTTTCTCCTCTGCATATCAGTAGAAAATTTGATTTAAGAATGATACGTTAATACTTACAACAAAATCTTTTAAAAATTTAAATTTTCAACGTAACTATTATTTATGCCAGACCAGTAAATCCATAAACCCTAAACCACGGCGAGGACAAAATTCATTTAACAGGGAAATTTGATCATTTCGCCTATCATTACTTGTATGCCAAGAAAAAAGGAGGGATGAGAAGGTCACATATAAATATATTTATACGTCACGTATAAATATTTAAAAATGACATGTGTATTGGAAGAGAAAAAGTTGAACCAAACCATATGTTCCAAAAATATAAATAGACAAATTGAAAAAAATTAATACAGAAATGGCACTACAAAATAAGTAAAGCTAAAAAAATTATGCAAACGTGAAAATTATGAATATCAATTATAGTTATGCAATGTTCACAAAAAATGATTATTTGGAATCTTATAAATCTTTATCAGGTATCTGCTTAAATATATAAGAATTTTTCGTTGTGTTATTTTAATATATTTATCAAATGGTTCTTTATCTATATGTGTTATTATATATAGACTAAAAAAATAGACATAATAATATCAATCGTGTATGTGTATGGTTGTGTGTTACATTAAATTCATTTTATATTGTGTTTTTCAAGATCAAATGATATCTAATATATCATACCTTATCTCAAAAAAAAAATTTAAAAAAAAATTCTTACATGTGTCAATCAGATTCTCATTAGCATATTTACTTTAATTTTTTGTGCTGTATTTTCAACCATTTTTATTAGCCTTTTTGTGTGTGTGTTTAAAAATAAATCATATATGTTTAAAAATAAATTATGTACATTATGTGAATTTTTAACCAAAAAATATATTATGCGGATATTGTTAAAGTTGGCACTTGGTAAAAGAAAAGGAAAAGGCTTGCAGCTTGGTTTGGGTATCTAAAAGCCTGATGCTATTATTATTTATTAATTCTCATATTTACTTAAGTTTCACAAAACAAATTTTGTACTTCATAACAAAATGGTTTTTTAACTGATAAGTAACACCAAATCTTAAGAAAATAAAAATTGTACAATGTAACTATCATTGATGTCAATCCAATAAAATCTTAACTTTCAATCCTAAAACTTAAATTATTAACATATGTTTATAAGAAAATCGATAATAAGTTATGAATAATTATGAAAAAGACAACATGGTTACTCGTAAGAAAATAAATAATCAAACCAATTGTTCCATAAATGTGAAACATAAATAGAAAAAAATTAAATAACAAAACTAATACTACAAAGTAAATAATCTTAAAAATTTAATACAAATGTGAAAGCTATAAAAATCAATTATAATTATGAAATATTAATATATACAACTTCGGATGTGTCATTTTAATGTGCTTATCAACTGATCGATTCTCTGTAAATGTTGTTATATATAGATTAAAAAAAATATAAAGGATAATATCAATCGTGTATTGCATTGTGTTTTGTCAATATATATTTTTTGTGTTGTGTTTTTATCAAATGATATATTATCAATTGTCCCATATTATCTCGAACGAAAAATTACATTTTGAAATAATCTTTTTTACTTGTGTTAATAAGATTCTCATTAACATATTAATTCTATTTTTCTGGTGTGTCATCAACCATTTTTTATTATACTTTTCCTTGTGTGTGTTAAAAAATAAATTTATATGTCTTTCAAAATATATAATTTATATTGTTTCAAAATTTATATTTAAAAAAGTAAAACCACTCTCAAATAAAATTTATTTTATATTAATATTATTTTTCAAATAAATGAGGGTGTAAAAATATATGTTTACAATATTTTTTTGGAAATTTTTCCTTCATATAATTTATTTAAATTTATTTATCATATTTTTTTATTTTTCTATTGTTCACTTTTTCCTTTCAATTCTCTTGTTATCTTGAATTGTAACCCCCAAATTGATTCATTTTTTATATGAGACGATCCGTTTTAAATTAGTTTGCAAATCTCTTACTAAAATTTTTGGATTATTTGGTTATTTTGAATTGATTAATTATGTATAAACATTGACTTCATTTGCTTAGATCATTTTTTTGTGATTATTATATTTAACAATTAAGGGTGCTTTGCTTTCTTGGTATTTTTTTTCTTCATTTTTTAATATTATATATATATAGTTTTTTAAAATTGCGTATGAGACATTGTCTACTATGAATACATGATTGTTTTTTTTTTCTTGTTTGACACTATTATTTTTATGGGTAGACTATATACATTAAATTTTTTACATATGAAGTTGTTATCGTAAAGATGTTAATGTAATTAAATTATTTAACATGAATGTTAATCAAAACATTTGTTAAACTTTGTTTATGTGCATTTGCACATGCACAACAACTAGTTTATTAAAAATGACTATAGAAAGTCACACAATTTTAATAATACAAAAAAATTATGTTACGAGCAAGGGGCAGACCCACTTAAGGGCTAGTGAGGGCCATGACACCCACTGAGAGTTTAATAACAGTTAGGTGATGGCACCCATTGTTATATAACTCTGACATTTGTTAGGGGTTGGTGAAAATCATTATGGAATATGTTGTTTGTGAATCAGATTTTTTTTTTCTTTATTAAAATGTAATATTGGACAAATTATTTCACAATCTTTTCTTTGAATGATCGTAATAGTGCACTAACCAAGAACTGATCTTTTCAATTCCACTCAGGAAATTGATTCTGTTCCTTTTCAGAGAGGATATCAGAGAATTTTTGCATTCAATAGTTTTACTGATCTCTTGTATGATTGTAGAAATATATAACTAATATAAGCAAATGTCACACCATTCAATTAGGAGCACATCTTTTCTTTTTTTGTATTTTTTTTTTGGGGTATAGTTTCAACTTCAATGGGTAGCTTTAGTTGCCCCCTAATGCCCTACATAAAAGAAGTTCAAGAATTGACTTACTACTTTACAACATTAGAAAAACCATTTCCAAGCTGATATCCCACTGCACAAATCTGAATAACAGTTCTGAGGTTCAAGCTCACACAGCCCAATCTCTCGTGAAATTCCGCCAAGAAAAAAACACCAAACCCAAATGGATGCTCAACAAATCATCCAGTATTCGATGACAGGACCAAATTAACCCCCTTTCTCTAGAGGTTGTACAATTTATTTGGGTGGTGATGGAAAGTTCCACCCTGACTTTCAATTTCCATAGGAGCGAACGAGCGAGTATTGGCTGAACTTCTCAGTTCTCACACACCCTGTGCAGTGAATATTGCATGACTTCTGTGACAGTCCAAATTTTCAGTTCCAGGAGTGCTGTTGTTCATGATGGAACAGCTTGAAATGCAGGAGAGCCATGCTTTTTAAAAGGTTCGCTGATAAGGACAGTAGATCTTGACATCACCTGCAGAACAATAGCAAACAAGCTTATTCTCATGGGAAGCTAGTATATCTGGTTCCGCAATTCAGATTTAAACCACGGCACAATGCTTCATAAATTAAAAAAAGCATGCAAGGATTGATAGAACACCTTATCATTAGTATATGATCCCGAACATACGTGGTAGGAATGAATAAAGAATTTAATGAGTATATATATCCGCTCAATAGTTTTATGAGGATCATATGATTTATAATCAGGTACTGTTGATTTGCAATGTTCAAAATGATACGAAAAGAAGTGGCACATAAAAAGCTACTACTGTTCTTATAAGGATCAAAGAGAAAGATAAAAAGAATACAGTCTAATATATAACGGGCTATCTAACAGGAATATTTTTCTTTTTATGAAGAAGAAAGAATTTATCAACAAGAAATTATTTATAAAGGTTCATCGAATGAGCACACAATCAAAAGTGCTTGTCTAAGAGGAAGAAATTCAAGATGCAGATTTTTAATAATAACAACTCATTCTTAGAAAACAAAGAATGTCACATTAAAAATTCATTACAAAGACCAGGAGGAAGTCTTCAACAATCAAAATCTCATTTTGTTTTTATTTTTATTTTTTACAATTTCACATTGGGTAAAGAAATAACTTAACCCTAAAAAGTTCACTTGAGACCGTTCACTAAAAAAAAAGGTTCATTTGAGAGAAACACTAGTACTCTTCACTAATATGAATCAATCTGACTTGCCGTCTGACATATCAAAAATGCTTAGTTCTATAGTAGCATCAACTCTTTACAGATACAGAGCTTGAAAAAACGATCTGATGAAGCAGCATTCCTATTTCCTTTTTCTTTTCTTTTTTCCCCTGAATATTCATCTACAAAATTTCTTGTAAGCAATTGAAGTTCAAGGTTTTCCAGAAATAAGACTTCTGCTGCAAATTGGCTGCAGCAAATTGGCAGTACAATCTTTTACCAGTATTTAAACATTGGTATAACATAAATAAAACAACAACATTGCTGACCAATTTGCAGGTTTTCCTTGTCATCACTTCTATTATGTTCAACTTATGCCGGTGTAACTAAATATTGCTTCATTTGCCTCAGCAGGAGTGGAAAAATCTACTTGAGATGTTTCCCCATCTCTGGTAAAAATATAGACTAGCTGTTATGCAATTTGCAATCCAAAACTTCAGGTTGGATTACCAAAAAAAAAAAAAGGAATAGAAGAATTACTTTTCTTAAAATTCATTCAAAAAATAAACAAACTTAAAAAATATTGTCACATAGTTCTGGCAGAAGGACAGTCTTCTATACACTAACGATAAATAAATAAAAAAGCTATATGTTCAACACTTGCAAAGATAAAGACAACACCATGATGAACTACATGCATTAAGAAAGGAAGATTTAGAATAGCAGCAATTACAACCAAGGGGTCATTATTAATCCATACCTTTCCACTTCATTGTCACACAATGACTCATTTTTATGATCCACTAGCTTCTTGAGCTTGCTTATTCCCATTCGATGTTTCACCCTGTGAAAAACAGAAACTCAGCATCACTAAATTCAAGCAAAAACATCAAATCATAAAAATAAAAAAACTCCATATTCATTCCCTATCCAAATTTAATCCCACACGGCACTCACAACATTGGACATTTGGTCTCTTATATAATACATCGACTTCAGCATTGTCTCTAGCGTATCTTTCGCTAATTGGAACTTGATCTCCTTCTCCCCCAACCCTGGTTGCGCCGCGTCATCTTGAAGCTTCACCAAAGCCCAAACACACATGATTTAAAAAAAAAAAAATTCCCCTCAAACCAACAAATTGATTCTTCTTTTAAGAACCACTTGTCAAACTGATTCTACTTATGCAAAATCAGTTTTCAAATAATCAATTCCAATCATTTTTTTTTCTCAATTTTAGCTTTTGGTTTCCGATTTTGGTTTTTTACGAATTTAAAGTCTACACAAAACAACTTTTATGAAAAAACTGATTCAAGCTGAAGTCATTTTTGAAAATTGGTTCCCGACGCCACGAAAAGTCCAAATCTTGAATTCAAAGAATACCTTCAAATTGACAATGGCGACGCCATCTCCCGCTTCTGCGTCCTGACTCGCCAGATTCCATGTCATCGCCTTCAACCGCGGCAGCGAAACCTGACCCAATTCAAAACCCATAAAAAACAACAACTCAAATTCCACTACACACACAGTTCACAATTCAATCAAGACCCACATAAAAACAAAACCCATCACCAAAAACCTGGTCTTTAAGCGCGTCCTCCCTCCACTCGCGCTGGAACTTCTGCAGGAGCAGCGTCAGCAGCCTCTGAAGCTCCGGCGACACTTCTTGGGGGAAAAGCTTCTGAATCTCGTCCTTTCCGTGATTCCCGTACACGCACCTTCGTATCAGCATCCGAAGGCACACCAAAAGCTTCAATGACAAAGAAAGATCGGATTTTTAACGCAATGAGAGACAAAAAAAAAAAGAGGGATTTTTTTGGGTGGGTTTGTCTTACGGGGTCGAGTTGTGACTCGAACTGCAATTGAAGCATGTCTTTGATGATGTCGCGATCGGCCGAGTCGAGGCCGATCTTGCGAGTCCTCCAGAGGGCTTGGAGGATGTACTCGACGGATTCTTTCGAGTTCGACCGGACCAGGAGCGGCAGGTGCTCCCACAGCGAGTGCTTCTCCATCTCTGCCGTTTGATCGGTGGGGGGGGGGGGGGGGGTTCGGGTTTCAATGGTTGGGGTTGATTGATGGAGAAGAAGAGGTTGCCCTAGTAGTTCTCGCTGAGGGTTACAAGCACGTTAAGATAATTTGTTCCCCCGAAACACGAGATTCAATCAGAAAATTGAGGGTTTTTTTTCTTCTTTCAAATAAGCTTAGTTAGCGTTTGATAAGGGGATTGCAAAACTGTTTTTTTTTATTATTGGATTTAAAACTGCGATTGTAAAATTATTTGGTTACGCGATTATAAAACCAGCTTTACAATCATAAACACTGTACAATCGCACAACCAAACGCTAACACAACAGGGGTCGATGCCCACACACAACACATAACCCAACAGGCTGCTTGTTTTTTTGCCTTTCTCACCACTGGAAAGAATAGAACAAGGGAGCCTCACATGAGGCCTGTGTCCTTGCACCACCAGCGTCAAGCTGTGGGGGACATCAGAATATTGAGGATGGTCACTAGCATGTTGATAATTGTGAAATTTAGTTAGCCCCGTGTTTGATTAATACATTAGCATCTAGTAAGATATTGAATTGGAATTCAACATATGAATAAAATTACATAATCTATTATTTGAATTACACAACCTATGAATCGAACTACACAGTTAATTGTTGGATACAGTTATCACTCTTATATTAAATTCTGAAAGTATTAACCAAATTCTATACTGATCGGATCCAGACTCAATTGTTACTTACATATGTTACTTACACCTACATTTATAGTCTGACTTGTAATTTTTTTTATATGTATTTAATATAGCTACACGTATTCTTTCATAAAAAAATATTTTAATGAATTTTATGATCTCATTTATAGAATAAACAAAAACACATATTTCATTTAATAAAGTTCTTTACTCAATTGGAAATTTGAATGACCAAAGGGAAAACTACGTAACAACGGCCTGTTGATGAGTCTTTTTGCAATAGAAGACTATACTGCTAATTTGTATAAAAAAAATGATTTTGAGGATAATTTATGTCGATTCTAAAATAAAAAATCTTATTGTTTAAAATAGGATAAAATAAAGATAAACGTTAACCTAGTCTTTACGCCCCTATATTTAGATGAAAAAATAGACACGAAATACAGTAAAATAAGAGTGAATAAACTAAAAACAACATATAAATATTAGTAAATATCAATATAACTAGAAATAATTTTACAAAATGATTTATTTAACACAAATATGATATGGGAGTGACTTGCATCCTTATCCGAGAGGAGTTTTTGAGAGTGGAGTAGAGTCGCGGGAGTGCTTCGGTTAGATATCTTATTTACCGGACATTTTTATAGACCCTTGTGGTTCTCCTTTGTGTTTTATTTTATTTCTCTTTCTTTTCCTCTCACTCCATTAAAAAACATTGTCTATTTCGTTATTTTCAGATAAAATAAATATATCTACAATTTATCTCATGATATAACACAAAGATGATACTCTTATTAGCTATCTCAGTGAAAGTGTGAATTTCACACGCAAGATCATTATACAAGACTAAATCACTCATTATTATTCATAAACCATCACCTTTTCAAGGTAGCACCTTATCACAAAGTCCAAGCCCCTTGGGGAAAAAATGCACCAAACACTAAACACCAGTACACAACCATGGTTCAGGTGGCCAAGGTGGTAGGCCAACAGCTATCCTTGGCGCAGGCGAGCACATCCATGTAGTCTCTGGTGATGGTGAAGGAGTCGTAGACGTTGCCGTCCCTGCTCTTCTTGTACTCGAACAGCAGCGACGACTGGTTGAACGCCGTCAGCTTCACGAACCCGTAGTCATAGTCCCTCACCATGCTCCACTCCGTCTTCAGATCTGTGAACTTGGATAGGTGGCTGCCTCCGCCCCCCACCACCACGTGTATCGTCCCGTTCACGATCCCTGAGTACCTCGATTTCTCTTCGCTCATGCATATGTTCTGTCATACGTCATGATATGAGATAAGATCCAGTCAAATTAATCTAGTCAAGTCTTTCATCAGTTGAAAGGGACTGATTATGACATGAAGTATAACAAAATTTGCTTGTGTTAAATATGTGAGATGATATTTAATCGAATTCATTTCAGTTTGATAACCATTTCCATTCTCTCATTTGGTAGACATTTAAGGTTAATTATTAAATATGGTTTGGGATGAAATTCATTTTTTTCCTCCCATACAAATTTGGCATAATCAAAATCCCAAGGAAATGTATTTTTCTTTGAATAAAAGTTATCAAACTGATCCTTCATTATTAGTTTTGTATGTAATGAACTGACCATGCATGTGACTAGAACTCATAAGATAGGATTTGATCAGGGTTGTAGCTCATGAAGTCTTTTTTGGACTGATCTGTGGCACTCGACATGCAAGGATCGATGTAGAACTGGGTGTGGATCCCATCTTCTCGGGCGTAATCCTAGGCCTTGTTTGGATTGACACGTAATACTTTACATGGATGCACATGTTGAATTTTTTTTTAAAAAAAAATGTAGAAACGGCTATCAATGCTTATATTACTAAAATTAGATTGGTTGGATCCTAGCTATCTTAACTAAGCATAGTCCTAGTTTCAGGAGTGACATGTGACGACTAAAATGCAAGAATTCAGCTTTGATTGGATCTCATCTATAACATACCTCGTATATTTGACAAGTTCTTTCGTAGCTATGCACGTGTCCAAAGAAGGCGAGGTCGACCCTGTACTTTTGCCACAGCCCCTGAAGGCTACTCCTTCCCATGGGTTCCTGGAATGAGCCCTGGTCAGCGTACCAAGAGTTCGACGAGTACCCGAGCACCCGGTGCGCCGCGAACACGAGCCACGGCTGCTTGTGTCTGTTGGCTGTTGCGAAGCACCTCTCAATGAACGCGTACTGCTCCGTGCCCTCCCTCCAGTCATGCTCCGTGTCCCCCACGCAGAATCTGCTTGTTAAAACAAAGAAAAAGACTTCTTCATTGTTTTATAGAAAAACATATGCTCTATTTATAATACACAAAACAAAATCTAAAATACCATAAAAAGAAAATAGAAAAATTAGAAAAGCAATAATATCATAATAATGACTCGATCTTTAACGAACCTGAACATCCCGTAGTCTGCCACATACCAGAAGTTCGCCCGGTTCTCTGCTGGCACGTAGTACGTCGTCTCCGCTGGCACCCCGCACTCCCCTCCTGAGTCCTCGTTCTCGTAGAATGAACCCGAGTTTGGCCAGTCCCGCTCGTGATTGCCGCTATTAAAAATAAAAAGTTTGACTGAGTTGTAATATAATAAAATCAAATCTCAATTGAAATATTTAATTAACAAACCTAGCGACCATGTAGGGAACGCGGGAAGAGATGGGACTGACCATCTCGGTGAACTGGTCCCACTGAGAGAGGAAGCCGTTGGAGTAGGGCATGTCGCCGATGTGGAAGACGATGTCATAGTTGTCGAGGTCTCTGATTAGGGTGTCCGTCGTGTTCAGCGACCCTGGTTGGTAGTTCTCGTACTCGTTTGACCCGTCCCGCTCCGCCTGTGAGATGGACACAACATACATATATCAATCTGAGGCACTTTACTGAATAAAATCATGGAAACAGTTCGTTGTGTTCGTTGAGCCAGAAAAATAATAATTACAAGATAATTAAAATTATACCGTGACATTATCATGACATGATAAATGTAAATTATAAAAAAATTGAAAGAATGTAAATGTCTTATAACTAATTAGTATCTGTTTTTTTCTCTTTTTTTAGATTACAAAAGGTGTGAAATTAAAGTGCAAGATCGAGATGCAAATAATTTCTTTTGAATTTTGACTATTGTTACATATAGTTGGATTAAACGGGTCGGGCACCGTGATGGGCTGATCTGACCCGTCCAGCTTGAACAAGAATGAGAGAACACTCCAAAAGATGAGGGTTCTTGAGTAATCAAAAAAGTTTGAGTCCAAATATATTTGTGGCTTCTCATTTCCTATGAAACACTGAATCAGATCATCTTCTCCGCTGTAAACAAAGAAACAACCTAAGTTTCACTTTCTTGATCTCTTTTTCATTGATCAATTATTGATTTTTCATATAATTATAGACTAACTGATTCAATTGATTTGTAGTTGATTTTCAAAAATTATAAATTCAGCATGTAAGTTGGCTGATTTTTACACATTTGAGTTTTGAGGGTTAACTGAACTAGAATCCATACGGGTCGAAGGTTCAACCAATTCAATTGGTCGGTCGGTTAGGTCAGGTCAGGTTTTAAAATACTGAAGATATCATGCTTTCATTGAGTACCTTGCCGATGTCTCCGACCACGATGACGCGTTGTAACGAGTTCTGGCCGGGATAAGGAGGAGCCTTAAAGGAGAAGACCTCGCTCCACACATACGAGCCGTCCATCAATCGGTGGCCGAGCTTGTATGTGTACCTATTCAAAAAAAGAAAAGAAAAGAAAAGATTACCTACTAATGCTATACTTTAATGTGCACTGTGCAGGTATGGAAATTGCACGCACTCTTGGTTGGGCCACAAATCCTTCAAGAAACTTGTGTGGAAGAAGCCTGGGTCACGCCATCCGACTGTCTTCGCCGGAGGACCTACAAAGCACGAAATGTCGCACATGTTAATTATTTTTTTATGTCACGAGTAACCACAACATTAGTTAATGTAATTAATTGTGTATGTATCAGTGGGGTTGTGATTCCCTGATTGGTTTGATTCGATTTATTGCAAATTCAAATTGAACAAAATTATAATCATATCTAACCCGAAATAGAACTGAACCAAAAATCCAAAAACCAAAAATTTGAATTTGTTTGATTAACAATTTTTGTTTTACTTCTTACTGATCTGGGTTGGTTAGAGTTTTTTGGGGGTTGGTTTATAAATTTACACAAATATCTGAAAAATAGGGTAGGATTGATAGTATAAATTAGTGTCATTTTTTATAAATATTAATGATATAACAACAATATAGTTTTTAATACAAAAAGAATTATTTGAATTTATGTTGATTAAGAATAAATATGAATTTAAATTTAATTGTTTAATTGATTAATTCAATTTTTTTAAAATGAAACCAAATCCAAACAAAAGTATATTAGTTTATTAATTTTTCAATTCATACCCAAACTAAACAAAAAAATTATTTATTCAAACCCGAAAAAAAAATCAGTTTGGATTCAATTTAATTGATCAAAGTTGCACCCTTACTTATCACGCATACATACCGCACATGCTGCTTCGAGTGTAGGTATGTGTTCCTGCTGGGGAACGTGTTTGAGGCTCTCCCTTTAAACCCCATTCGACGAACGGGATCGCCTCGTCGATGTCATAATCGCTCGTCCATGTTACAGTCATCTTTAACATATAGCAAATCAAGTGATTTAGATGACTAAAACCATAATTATTATTAATTTGTTCAATAAGAAGCATAGATGAAATATATTAATTACTTCATCCCAAGTTCTTCCAAGGGCCAAACGGGGATAGAGAGGCGCCTTTGGGTTTGAAAAAGCCACCACATTTGAAACAGAAACCAGCTTTGGCTGAAAATTAAAAGAAAATTAGGTTAACAAAATTATGAGAGAATTGTGTCATGAAATATAACTAATAATAATTTGTAACAAGTAGTATTTGCTTACGTTCGAGAGGCCTCCGGAGAACAAGGCGAAGGCGAAATCGTACCGTTGGTTGATTAGCCTAAACTTCAGTGATCCTTTCCCAGTATTCGGATAGTTTGGGCTCAAATACTTTGCGAACTGATACTGTATGATGATACGAATTTCGTCGAAAATACAATGAAAATAGTATTAATAGGTTAATTAGGTGTAGGTTTTGATCAATAGTTCAAATGAAAAGGCATTTAAACAATGCTAATTAGTTACAATTGTGATTTGATCATTAATGTCATTGTACCAGGTTTGAATCTTAGTCAGTATAATTAGAAGCAGACACCTACTGTGTTAGGCACATACAGTAAGACATTATTTTTTAATTAGAAGATTCTATAACACAAATAATTCAGTTCGATTGATTCATTGTTCATCTAATCGCATTAGTGCTTAAGTTATACAGTTCAATTCAACATCTCAAAAAAGATCATTTTAATTTATATGCAAGAAACTTTTCATACGATGCATGGAATTATTCAATTCGATTAATATGATAATTCAGTTCGATTCATAAATAGTTTAGATCAATTTGTGTGTGTTACTTGGTTCAATTCAAAAGTTATTCCAGCACATGAGATGTTTATGTATGTCAAAATTCACTAGCCTTGTCCAGAACCAACCTATAGAATTGAATCCAACCTCTCTAGCTAATTTAGCTTATGTTTCAGAAGTTTGAGGAGATTGCTTTATGAACACATAATTGAACGTGCCATGATAAATAAATCTTGCTTAAGTGATTTACAGTTTGTGATCTATATATACCTTAATAGGTGCAGAAGTCAACAATGGTTCGAGATACTTGGGGTTGCCCATTTCAGGTACATACGTAGTTGCACTGCAAAACTCAAACCAACATTAATTAATATATAATATCACATCTTGATCAATTTCTCAACATAATCAGTCAGCAAAGTGTAACAGACAAGAAAATAAGAAAACCTACTTGAAATTTGCAGGAGAGAAGACTGCAATCCAGTCGTCTTCGGATGGGTTCGGATGTTCGAACTTTACAGTTATCCATTCAACACTTTGATTCTGAGAGCAATAAAAAAAAATGTTACACACAGTCTCCTGAACATTTCTACAGTTGTGAATTTTTCACATAAAAGATGGATTACAATTAATTGAAACACACGTTTCATTTTTTTTTTATAAAGATGCATGCTTATTACATAAATGTACAATATTGAAGCAAAAGAAAGTATGTGAAAACTATAATAAATATAAAAATGTAAGAAACAACCTCAACCTTTTGCAGTGCGCCCTATTTACAATCTACACTTGTTTTTTAAAAATGTATAGCTCATCAAATGTGGAATACATTTTAAAAAAAAGAATATATAATTTAATTAATTAGATGAATCCATTTATAAAAAATTGTGAAATTTTTTAACAAGATACATATTTGCAGTAACTGATTTAAAGAAATTACAATTATTGAGATATGAAACTAGCCTTTCATGTAGTTTAACCAGTATATTCAGATAAACAAATCATAAAACTCTATCTTCCAAACAGGTCGTAATTACCTCATCACAGTATGACTAGTGGAACATATAAAAAAAACATAAAATAAAGCCACCCAAAATTTATTACAATTATTTATATAGAGATTGTGGACTCCTATATATGGACAAAACTGTGGGTTGAACCACTTAATTTTTGGTTTTAAGCAAGCCCTCTTGGGTAAAGAATAATATTATATATGTCTACGTTGGACAAGTGGGCAACGTTTGATTTGGATATAAATAATTTGGGAAACTTTTCGTGTCTGATCTGATATACTCTTTTTTTAAGTTACTTGTGTATTGTGTTCCCCAGTTATGCTAGTTTAATGTGTACAAATTAAGAAAATATAAAAATACATGTACATTCAATTTATTCTTAATAAGTATATAATTTTGAAAAAAATTAAAACATACTAGGGACTAAAAAATAACTGATACAAAGATTGTTTTTAATTTTTTTTATTCACTTCTTTAAATATTTAAATATACATAAAAAAGTTTAATATTTCCCCCTTCCATCCCTTCGCGGGGCATATGACAGGAGTCACATAATGTTTTTTATTGAAGAAAAATAGCATCATTTTTTCGGTTTTAGATTGTCAGGTCCTAAAAAGTTTGAATGGTTAATAGATTTAGTCACTGAATTAAATTACTTCAATAAATGCATTAAAATCGTCCCCCCAAAATCTAAAAAAAATCTTATTTAGTTTCTTTTTATGACAAAAATACCCCTGTCTTTTCCTGAAAATTCGATCTTCTGCTATCTTTTCATCACTAACAGTAAAAAGGGGGGGGGGGGGGGGAATTGATATGACTATGTGGAAACTTATGAAAATTGAAAGTTTTTTTTGTAAAAGCAGTAAATCCCTTTAAAATCAACCACAAATTTGATTAGTATATTACAATAATTTATTAAGTAAATTTTATTTGGGTATTTACAGTAATTTGTCATGTATGATTAGAGTCAATCATATATTTGATTAATTTCAGTTATGATAAAGATTAAAATAAATATTATTTAATAAGATAGAGACTTGAGGGGATTTACCACGATTTTTAAAGGACATTTTTTTATTTTTATAAGTTTCTTATAATTTTTAATATGTAAAATAAGATAGGAACCTAAGTTGTATCGATTTTATAGGAACATTTTCTTATTGTCTAATAAGATAGGAACATGGGTTATATTGATTTTTCAAAAATAAGGGGTGAGGGCATTCTGGTAACTTTTAATATGTAGTTGGGGTTAACTATGTATCTGGTTAGATATGATGACGGTAGGGACAAAAACAATATTGACTTGTGGTGATTTGTTAAATTTTACAGAGATTAAAACCGATTTACCTAGCTTTTCAAAGGCTAATATCAATTTTTTCTTTTTATTATTATTATTATCTTCCTTTTATGGCTCCTTGTTATTCTATTTATATTTCAAATCTTATGCATATGCATTTTTTTAGTTAGAAAAAAAAGTTGCAAAAGTACAAAGAAAATTCAAGTCATGTGTATTGGATTTTCTAAATATTCTGTTGAAGGTTTTGGGAGCACGCGTAATTATGTTTAACAAACCAATTTAGCAGACCCCCTCTCATAATTGATATTGCAAACATACCCCTATAAAGTTTTAAATTTGTGCATTGATGCTCTTGTGCTAGCGGTCATCTTCAACCCTATTCATTTGCTCTATGAAACCTAGCGTATTGTAAATGATTTTTTTTTAAGGAAATGATAGACCATTTATAATAAAGAGAGAGATATTTTATTCGAAAGTGATAGGACGAAGAAGTGTATAAGGGGATGGTTACAAGAAATTTGCAACCCTCCCAAAACAAAGAGAAGAAATAGGAGGGGGGGGGGGGGGGGGGGGGGGGGGGGGCAGACTCTCAGTGTGAACACTAAATAGAGTCCTAGAAAAAAAACTCCCCACCTTGATTACACCAACATACAAAGTTCACCCTACTTAGTGAGATCTATTTTACCCCCGCTAAGGCACCGTTTGATTGCACGATTGAACAGTTTTTGCGTTTGCAAGAAGCTGTTTCTACAATCGTGCAACCAAATAGTTTTATTATAGAGCTTCTTACAGACAGATTTTAGGCCAAAAAATAGTGTCTAAAAGTTGTGATTTCGAGAAGCTTAGAGGGGGGCAGCTTCCCACATAATCAATTTTAAACCCAACATTTACAGAAAATCAGTATTGCAATCCCGCTAGCTACCAAACGTTGCCTAAGGAACATCCTCAACCTTTGATTATTAGAATCATTTAGATTCATTTTTCAACATTTCAACATGAACATTCAATTAGCCTTCTTCTCAGTGATCCAATTTTCTTTTACATGTTTGAATATTAGATATGATTTGGCTGATTATGTGTTTGAGAATCAAACTTAACGACCCGGACTCTTTCTAAACACGCATTTCTCCTAGCTTTTAGAGCAAGATTTTCAGTTTTTATGTATAAAATGTTAGCTTTATAAATAAATCTAAAAAGTGATTTTATAATTAAAACGTTAACATTCTAGCATTTAAAAAGATGATCATAAAAAAAAAAACTATTTTTTGATCTCATATCTAAATGGACCCAACATATCACATGAAACGTACCACATCCACCCATAGATGTGGTTGCAAGGTTATATACGTGGACGTCTAGGAAAACTGTGAACAAGGATATGTGGAAAGTTCTATAGGTATAGTATCATAAATGATAATAAAATTATGGGCTCTTAAACACACAATCTTATAAGGGTCAAAATGCATTTTATCCAAAATTATAAGAAAAAAACCGTCACCTTTAGGCCGAGGAGCTCCGGCGAAGCCTTGACGTGCGCCGAGCAGTGGATATCCACCGTCGATTTATGGAGGGCGATCATCGACAACGGTTGCACCCCGATCAGGTGGTGGCGAGAGCCGCCGGAGCTCGCAACGACGACCAAACAAAGCAACACAAGTAACTGAACCAACAAAGAAGAAGAAGAAGAAAGAAAAGCTCTCTCCATCTCCATCTCTCTCTCTCTCTCTCTCTCTCTCTAGTTCTTGTAACAAAAACACATTTATGGTTATATAATCTATATAGAAAAAATCCAAATAGCCCCGTGTAAACTGTTTGAAATCCATATAACCCCCTGGCTTTTCTTTAAGTTTATATAACCCCCTGAAATATCATGTAAATTCAAATTGGCCCCTAAGTTAAAGTTTTGTTGACAGATGATGATTATTTTGTTTGTTTAACCCCTGGTTGAAAACACATTATATCAAAAACCTTTTACAATGTATTAAAAATATAAAAAAAGTATAGTTAAAGTATAGTTAAGGTTAATCATGTACCTGGTTAGTTGTAGGACTGGTCAACGAGCTAAGCAGCTCGGGCTCGGCTCGATTAAAGCTCGCTCAAGCTCGTTCGTTTAGACAAACAAGCCGAGTTTGAATAATTTTTAAAGCTCGGTTTGTAAATGAGCCGAGCCCGAGCCTAGACGAGCTCGTTTACTTAACAGAAAAAAGGTAAACGAGCCGAGCACAAGCCCGAGCTTATGTTACTTTCACATGTATAAGGTGTTATTATTTATGAAATGTGACTTTTCAAATGCTAAATAAGATTTTTTTTAACTAAACGAGTCCAAGCCGAGCCTTGATTCGAGCTTCGACTTGGCTTGTTTAATAAACGAGCCGAGCTGAACTTCAACTAAGCTTTTCACGAGCTCAACGAACCGAGGTTGAACACAAAATGCCGAGCCTGATACTAAACGAGCCGAGTCTGAGTAGGTCAAAACTCGGCTTATTCGGCTCGTTTACCACCTCTAGTTAGTTGGGGGTGATGGTAGAGGCTAAAACGATATTATTTTAATAATATAGGGACTTGTGATGAATTTTTAATTTTACAGAAACTAAAACCGATTTAGCTTAATTTTCTAGAGAATTATATTGATTTTTCCCCTTTCTATGGAGATTTCGGAGGGGGGGGGGGATATGAAATCAGGGATGAAATGATGTTTATTTATTGAGTGTTGTTACACATGGTCTTTTTTTTCAACTCAAATTCTAGTCTCATATGCGTCAACAGAAAATAACCAAAATATATGTTTAAATTAACGAGATATATGTATTTATATAAAAATTTACATTTTTTATAAATATGTTAATGCAATTTATTATAGTATATGTTTCATTTTTTATTTATTAGATAATATATACTATTTTAAAAAATTCAAAATATAAGTAGTTTGGAATTTTAACAGAAAACCTAACGTTGTCCTCATTTTTAACAGGAAAGCTGTATTTAACATTACTCTTATTTAAATGTTACCGTCCGTCAACCTAACGTTAAATAACATTACTTATTTAAATGTTACTCTTATTTAAATGGTACTGATGAATTAATTGGTCCTGAGGGATCCGGTCCCATGTAGCACGCTTATTGCGATTGTCAAGTGACAGTTTTTCTAATGTTTTCTCTCCTTTGTCTCTTTCTTTTTTGTTTAAAGTATTTCATGTGTAGCACGAGGAGGGAAATTCAAATCTATGTTCATTCAAATTTTTTTGATTTTTTTTTTCGGTAAGGAGTGCCCATTGGGCATTTATATAAAATCAACAAAATTAATTATATGTTGAGGTGTGTGGACCTCATATAAGCTACTGACAAAATTTATACAATCATGTACAGTATGGATAACTTCTATTTTACTCCTGATTTGTGAGTCCTGCAATTCATAGCAATATTTTGCAACCACCTTACCTCGTGCACATCTTGCAAGGATTTCAGGAGCTCGAACTAGTTCTCTCGGGACTTTATAAAATTCCATAGACTGCCTTCCTTGTCTCCATTGTTGAATTTCAGCTACCACCTCTTGAATCTGAGGTGGACCCAAACCATCCACTTGAAGTGTCTGAATTATAGATAGGGAGTCAGAGTAAATTTTGATTTGCTTAATACCCAGGGTACACGCAAAGTCCAATGCGAATGGCTTCGGCCTCCATCCTCATTGGGGTTGCCCATGGCCATTTCTCATAACCAGCCCCTAGGATACAGAATGGGGAAGAATAAGCAATAACAAACCCTGCTCTAGCTCCCCAGTGCAGCATATCTACTCCCCCATCAGTGATTAAGAAACAATCTTCCAGCATATGTGAGTGGCATTGTAAACTAGGCACCAGCGGCCTCTTTACCTGGGGCGAAGACACCTCGAACCAAGCATAGTCCATCGACTCCTTGGTGAAATGTAACACACATTCTTTTACTTGTGCAAGCACCAGGGAAGCAACCATGATAGGCTTGGGTGTTGATTTCCTAAAAATCAAAGCATTTTTGCATTTCCATATTTGCCACAGAGTTAATGCCTAGTGTTACTTGTCTGAGTATTTGATTTTGGGCATTTTTCCAGGCCTCCCCAAATAATACTTGCAGCCAATTCTCTGCTCTCCATATCTGACTTGGTGGATGCAGTCTAATAGGAATTAATTTCCAGCAATCAGCACCCAAGAAGCACTGTGAAAATAAGTGTAAAGTTGTTTCCTACTCCGACAAACATATCTCACACACGGTGTTCATATAGAGCCCAATAGAATCAAGATGTGTCTTTGTTGGCAATCGGTTCCAACATAATTTCCACAAAAAAGTTTTTACCTTGGGGTATACTGGTAGGGCCCATATCTGCTTCCAATATTTTGCTTGTGCATTTAGAATTACTGGCTGTCGAAGAAGATAGAGGTCCCGAGCTCTTGGGGTCATCCCAGTCGAACCATCCCAACACCAAGAAGGCTGGCCAGATGTGTTACACTTTGGTGGCTCTGTCCGCAGAATAAGATTAACCCAATATTCTGGTAGTAACAAATTTAGAATATTGACTCTCCAAGTTGAGGATTCCACCAGATGAGAGAGTTTGTAATCAAGACATGCCCAATCCATATTAACCATTATAGGTGTTAACCATGAATCTCGCATAAAATCAATGTCAACTAACTCACCTGGTAGCTTTCTAATGAATGGGCGAATAAGTTTTATACCCTGACAGAGAGCCTTCCATACTGAAGAACTCTTTTGACTTTCCATCACCTCCCAAGGATTTCCATTCCACCTATATTTCAAGGCAAAGAAATGGGTAGCCACTGACGGGTTAAGGAGAAATCAGAAAGCAATCATGCCAAGAACTGCCTGTCCCAATAGAGATATTCGACGAATTCCCAGGCCTCCACATCCCTTGTTGTTGAAACTGGCATAGATGCAGAGGCCAAAAAATGTTGAGGAGCCGCATTCAGAACTGATTGAATTAACACACAGCGACCAGCCAATGAGAGCAGTTGGCCTTTCCAGCCTTGAAGCCTTCTATTCACAACCTCCAACACAGTCGAACGCCTTTGCTTGGATATATGAGAACCACCAATAGGCAGTCCTAAATATTTCCAAGCTGTCGAGGCCAACTTGACACGAAATATCCGACTCATCCATTTGGTGAATCGGGGTGGAATAGATGGTGAGAACCGAAGTGAACTTTTCTGCCAGTTCACCATTAGTCCGGTCATGCCCCTGGCCTCCTCCATCACCTGCCTAATTTCTTTACATTGTGCAGGCATAGCAGTAGTGACAATAAGGAGGTCATCATCATACATTACATGGGTAATTCCAGGAGGAACAAGTTGACCATCCAGACGAGCATCAGGCTGATATCCCCAAATCCGACCCTCTCATTGCCCTTTCCTTAACAAAGCAGATATAACTTCTGAAATAAGCACGAACAAATAAGGGGAAAGAGGATCCCCTTGCTGTAATCCTCGTCCGATGTTGAACATGTCCGTCGGGGTTCCATTTATAAGGATTGCCATCCAGACTGTGGAGATGCACCTATTAATCCATCGAATCCATTTATGCGGAAAGCCATAAATTTCCAAAACATGATACAAAGCTTCCCACTCCACCGAGTCATATGCTGTAGCAAGATCAATTTTCGCTGCCATCATGGCATTCCGACCTTTTCGAGCATGTAAAGAGTGCATCATTTCCTGTATTAATAGAAGATTGGCATGTAAAGAGTGCATCAATTCAAATTTTTTTGAATTGTGGCACGGAAATGATATTTTGTGTAGAAATATATGCTAATATCACTATACATACAGGGCCGGCTCTGAGATTCATTAAACTCGAATGGGGCTTAGGCGAATTTATAAAATGGGGCCCCAAAGAATATATATGAAAAAAATATAATGAGTAACAACACAATTAATCTTTAAAAAATAAATAAATAAAAACAAAACAAAAATCACACTATAAAGAACTATTAATTAAGTTTTCATTTTTAACTAATAATAAAAAAGGTAAAAACAAACTCCTTAATATGTGGGATTTGTTAATGAAAAAATTACAGTAAATTCAAATGTAAAACTAAATTCCTATATAATTGAAAATTTTAAATTAGCTATGAAAAACTGAAAAAAGGATAAAAAGAAATAAATGGATGATTTTTTAAAATAAAATAACTAAAAAACTCCAAATATAAAAATAATTAAACCAAATTACAATTAAAAAAATTGAAGATATAAATTAGAATTATGCAAGAAAATAAAAGAAAATTTAAAAATACATATTGAAATGATAGTATCCTCTTGAGAAAATAATAAATTTTAAAAATTCAATTCTAAAAATACTCAACTAGTTTTAATTCATTCATATTTTTAGGGATTTGGGGCTCCCTTGGGGATAGGGGCCCTAGGCAGTTGCCTTGGTTACCTACCCCCAGGGTCGGCCCTGTATACATATTTAATTCATTAAATAACATATATATACATTTGAAATAGAAAAAAAAGCTTCAGGAATGAAATGAATGCAATCTTTTTTTTATGTAACTGTTAGACAATTATTATCCTGATTTCATATATAAAATAAGGCTACAACATCCAATAAAAATAAGAAAAAATGGAAAAAAAACATGTAATCTATTTTCTTGAAAGAAAATAAATGCTTTTGTGTCTTCTTCAAAGTTGAAAGGGGCATATCGTTTTGAAATCACATCAATTACTGGCATATTTATACATAAGGCACTGTTGAAAATTTATTTATTTATTTTATTTTAAAAAAAAGATAGACTCACTCCGCTGATAATTTTCATTATGCAGGTCTGAATGGGGGATGAGAGAAGTAAAGAATGTTCCAAAGCAACTATAGGTCGAGGAAGGGAAAAACAAAATAAGCATAAAGAAATCATCAGAGTCCCAGGGTAGATAGGATGTCTACCCACCGAATGCCCGATCTCCTGGGGTGTTGACACCTATGTAATGAGTTCAATTGAACCCCCACCGAGGTGCACTCCCCGCACCCCAACTAGTTCCTTTGCCCAAGCGCGGATAAAGGCCAACGAGGCTCCCTTCACATTCTCGACGTAAACTCGCGCTCCTTGAACACTGCAGCGTTTCTAGTGCACCATATGACCCACACCCCCGCGGAAATGTCCGAACGCGCATGATCGCCTGCGCACTTGGGACCATCCGCCTCCGTAGCTCTGCATCTGCCTCCCACATCCCCTCCACCGATTGGAATGCGGCCAACAATGTTTTCGTGCCCAACTCCTGCCACAGTGCCTTGGGAAATCCTGCATAGGCAGAATAAATGGGATACCGTCTCAGGGGCCTCACCACCTGCACAGACCACAATGCATCGGCGTGTCTCTCATCCACTTGGCCCGATACACCTTTACGAGCAACCGCTGATGAGCCAGAAGCCAATTAACAGAATATCTTTATCTTTCTCGGGATCTTGGGTCTCCAAATGCGCAACGGGTTACCGCCGCAGCCTAGGATGGCCACAGATAAGCCACGCCGATGCCATTCATAACAGCTCTTGATGGCGAACCCGATGAAAGATTCGGAATCCACCTTGGCTTATCCATAGTGTCGCTGAAGCCACCATTATATTCCAACTTACCAGTACCTCGTTGAGGAGATCTCCCTGGGCAGTCACCACCGTGGATATCCATAGTGTGTGCAACTCCGGGAAGAGCTTGCCAAGGTGCCGCATCCTGAAAGCTTTGATGGGTACAACTTGAACGGGACCACATCCTGTCAAGACCGGGTATCATCAATCATAAATAATTTTTTTATTTTTATTGCACTATTATAAACAAAAAAAAATTAAAAATAGAATTTTTTTACTTATCTATGAGAGAAGAGAAGTGCAATGAAGAGAAGAAAATAAAGAGAAAAGATGGAAAGAAGAAAAGAAAAAAGAGCTATGTTAGGGTTAATGGTGGAGTTCTACCTGGACTGAAGATACCCCGTCCTGATAGAATCCGGTCCAGCTTGAACGAGTTAGGGCATTTTTTATCGTTATTTAAAAATTTATATCTACATTTTACTAAAAAATTATATAAAAGTTTCATTTAATATGGTGTCTTTCAACCATCACTTTGTATTTTATTCAAATCTTTTAAAAAATGTAAAGTTGAAAAAAAATAATCATTAGAAATTTGAGTGTCCCTTAATTTGGGTAAATATTTTAGTAAAAGTTTAATTTGGTATGGGTATATGTAAACGGCTGGAGAGATTTTTGTGTGACTTTTGCTAAAATTTAAATTTGGTACACATTACACATTTGGTATATGATTGAAAATGCTCTTAACATTTGAGTATAGGATTGAAGATGTTCGAGTTGGTTAGAGGGACGTTGGTTATTCAGAGGTGATGAGTATAGGGGTGGCGGGGCATTCTGTCCTGTAGAATTCTCTTCTACGATGTAATTTTTCTTTTGTATTTTCTTTTGCGTTCATAACCTATGAATTGAATTGCACAGTATCATAAATTGTACATATGTGCACCTCCATTATAGGTTGTCCATGTCGATTAACCCATTTTTTCACATTAAACCACATGCATTTTAAATAAATATATTTGATATCCATATAACTTTACTTAAAATGCATATGCATTTAGGATGGAAACATGCTGAAAAGGGGTTGGGTGCATTAGCGCCCTTTCATTTCTTAAGGCCATCAAATTAAATTGGATTAGGTAGAACATGATATTTTAAGATAGAGCATGGTTATTAAATTAGCTAAGTATAAAAAATTAACTTTTATGAGCATGTATTTTTTTGTATTTAGGATCACTCTCTTGATGGGGTGTAGTGGCTGTTGAGTCCATCTAATCTATCTCAGCCAATCAGGAAAAAGTCACCGGATGATTATTCTAAAATAAAATCTGGTAGATGAAAACACACAAAAAGTGTGTTGTTGTCACACACTTCTTGAGCCAATCCCACAAACACAATATCATCTAACGCATATATAAACCATGTCGATATCACATGACATGGTATATTCTATTAGTTTAATATATATAAAAATATCATTCAATTAAGGGAAAAATTGCATGTAACCTCCTAAAGTTTGCTTATATCATATCTACCTCTCTTTTTTCAAAAATCCATATAACCCCCTGTTTGGATTATATTGATGTACCTCATGCTGTTAATACCTACCAATTGGGTGTTGTTAACTTAATCACACATGGATAAATTACCTTTTTACCCTTATTACTTTCCAAGAAAAAAATGTAAATAATCATGTTAAAGTTTGCGAATATCCATATTGATCCCTTATTTTTCTAAAAATCCATATAACCTCTTATATTTTCTCGTGGATAAAGATTTAGGTGATATTATGCTTTTTAAAATCAATATTTTTATATTAAAAATTGTAAGTAACTTTTAATTAAGGAAAATTTTTAAAAATAATCCTCTAAAAAAAGAATTTCAATTTTAACTCTCCGACTAAAGTTATTGCAAAACTGGTCCTAAGCCCAGTTTGACCCGGTCAGTGCGTCACGGTGACGCGCTGATTGGGCGGGAATGTGTCATGATGGATACGTGATAATGAATCACGTCTCCGTCACCAGCGCGAACCACACGGGTGCCTGACGCGACCGGCCCGTGCTCTGGAAGAGCGCGGGGGGGTCTCCTGCGGAGGCGTGATCATGGATCACATCCGGAAGAGATGGAGACATGCATGCATGCCCCCCCCCCCCCCCCAAGCGAGGACTAGTGCGTGCACACTGATTATTATTTTTTTAAATTTAATTTTTATAAAATTAATTAAAGTTATAGGATATAAGAAAGTAATAATAATCAATTATTTATAAATTTTAATTATTCAAAGTAATATTTGATTAAGATCATTTAAGAAAGATAAGATTTAACTTTGATTTAAAATTAAAATCATGTTAAAATTTAAAATTCTCATAAAATTCCTATAAAGGTCATTAAGAATGGTGACCTTACCAAACTAATTATGGGAAATTTGATCTAATATCCTACAAATTTTTTTAATCATGATAACTTCTTATCTAATTACGAAATCAAATAAATCACCAACAAAGTTGACTAGTTAAACTTTTTGTCATCCATATAAATAATATATATTCAAGAAATATTCAACCCAATGATTGCAAAATACAAAAATCCGAATAAAACCCTCTGATTATGAATTTACTGCCGAAGGATAAGAAAGCATCTCCTACCCTTGTTTTGAACAATAATTCAATAAAATTATAAAACATGACAAGAAAGAGATACATGATTTTGTTGAAATTTAGAAAAGACTATATGCATTTCGCAAATGTCAAATGAAACATGAATCTTCATAAACTTAGAATAAGATTAACAGCTGGAGTATAAAGGAATGCACAAAACCTATGCACACGGGTTTGTCTGAATTTTGATGAAAATCAAATAATACTAATACACTCAGTCATTCATGCATATATACTAAATTAGACAAATATATATTAGGCTAGAAAATACATAAAGATATGCATTCACTTTATTCGAATGTATACTTATTCCTTCAAAGATATGTACATTCTTATGTCTTTGAAAAAAAAATCTAAAACAAGCTTTAAGTGGCAGATGTTGTTGGTTCACATCCATCATGTATGCAAGCCAATACATCCCTGTAGTCTCTTGAGATTGTGAAGGAATCATACACATTGCCATCGCTGCTCTTCTTGTACTCAAACAGAAGTGAAGAGTGATTGAATGCTGTGAGTTTCACAAACCCAAAGTCCATATCTCTGTAAATGCTCCAGTCGGTTTTTACGTCAGTGAAGTTCGACAGATGGCTGCCTCCACCACCAGCGACAATGTGGATGGTCCCGTTCACGGTTCCAGAATAGTGGGACTTTTCGTTGCTCACACATTGGTTCTGGACAAAGTCACAAAATATTCAGTAAAAATTTAGTTCAGTATGGTAAGTATGCACAAGTACACATTCGTAAATGATACAAGATAAATATAGTACAACTATGGAGATAACTAAATTATTTATTAGATGTGTTCTGATCATTAGTATTTGAAATACACTAAAACTTATACATTTCGTATGAAGACGATGATGACAATTGAGATTAATGTAAGAAAGTGATAGATGATCCAAATATACTAAATGCACAGTTTGATGAATAGAAATTCGTCCGAAAAATAGGTATGAAGGTAATATTCAGAAAAGCTTGAAGTACTTTGTGACTATGGTTCTGAAACATAGGAATTTGGTTATTCATGAGAAACTAGAGTAGATAAATGAAGTTAATAAGAACATTAGCCTAACAGTAGAGATAAATGCTAAGGTATCCATGCAACCCAATGACACGACAGTCCCTTAAAACTATTTTAGCTAAAAATGTATTCTTCTTTTAATACTATGTAACTGATATCCATATAATCATGAATTAAAAAAAAATGTTAGTCTCCAGGTATAAAATTATGCAAACATGACATATTTGGTAACAACTATTATGGAAGAGTGATGCAATTCACTCTATTTCAATGCAGTGTCTTTCCATGTCTCCACCACCACCAGGGAGCCAAAATAAGATGTCACAACTTGGATTTGGCAAATAGGTCTCACTCCAGCGTGTTTTGTACTCGTACATATTCAGCTAAAATAAATGGCAAGTTGATCAAGCTTTTCCAACAATGATAGTATTCAAGTGAGTCTCAGACTTCTTCATCATCGAAGTCGCATTAATATCTCATTAAATATTATAATGAACTTTGTAATCTTTTCTCTTGCCAACAAGAATACAAGATATTAGTAATCCTACATGCTCAAAAATCTTGGGTGCTTTGACTGGAACAAAATGCATGAGTCATTATATGCACCTCAAGAAACTAACAATCCATATTGAACAAGAAAAAACGTGTGCTCTCATTAATTTGTAACAATGTACATTAGCAAAGATCATTGACGGGACGCAGAGCCAAAAATAAAAGGCACAAAAAGAATACCTGGTATATTGGGCAGGTCCTTTCATAGTTGTGCACATGGCCATAAATTGCTATATCAACTTTATACCTCTGCCAAAGTTTCTGTAGACTCTCTCGTCCCATCGGCTCAGCAAATGAACCCTCTGCAGCATAATAAGAACTAGAGGAGTAACCAAGAACACGGTGAGCAGCAAATATTAACCATGGTTGTTTCTGTCTATCAACCGATGCGAAGCAGCGCTCGATGAATTTATACTGTTCAGAGCCTTCTCTCCAGTCATGTTCAGTGTCTGCGATGCAGAAACGGAACATACCATAGTCAGTGGAATACCTACATAGGACAGCATGATATAAGGTTATTAAGTTTTGTAATATTAAAATTCAGGACTTGTTTTTCAAGAAGAAAAATTAACATTGCTCTCAATGATATTTCCTCAATGTTTTAGTTATAAATCTATAAACAGTTTGTTCATCTATCTTTCATCATCTTTCTTTCATTTTATGACGGCAATTATATAGAATAATCATACATGATTACATGCTCAATGAATGTCCCACAATTTTTGTTCCAAGAAAAAACCTACATGCGCCAATATCACATTTTTTTATCATTTGTTTCAATATTTATACCACATAATGATGCACGGAACCTTCATCTAAATGGTTTAACCGAGTTTATTTACACTAGCTTAATCTAATATATCGTGCTGACTCCAAACTATTGCAAACAAGCCACCTCAATTTTTTTATTTTTTATTTTTGGGTGTGTTGGGGGGGGGGGGGGGGGGGGTGTTGGGTGGGGGGTGGGTTTGCAATTGGGAGAACTGCAGATGTGCAAAACCACCCACAAACCCTATGCATTAGGTAAACCCGAGCAGATTTAAACTCGAGATCTAAGGGAGAAAACCCATTGCTCTAAGACAAATATCCAACCCTGTGTGGGTTGCCACATCAAAATGTTGATGATAAAAATTCCATGACATACTAGTTCCACAACCTCTTTACAGAAATCTGTATGTGCTGTGAAAAGAACTTTATCAAAAAAAATTTATAAAAAATAAACAACTGTGTGTCCCCTATTAATTCACTGTTTCTCAAATCATTAATTTTTAACAACCATGCACGCATCTTTGTCTGATATATGTGGGTCTAAAAGAAACAGAGTTTACTACGTACATGCCAGAAACAAGATTTATTTCTTACCAAAACTTGGCTCTGTTCTCAGCTGGTACATAGAACATGGTCTCAGCCAGCACGCCGCATTCACCCTGTGAATCTGTGGTATCATAGAATGATCCTGTCCCTGGCCAATCACGTTCATGATTACCACTGCAGCAGGAGAAGAAGAAGAAGAAGAAGGTGTGAACTTTTAGCCACTAAGGGACTCGGGTAAGCAAAATTTCTTCATATGAGAAAATTTAGGAGGTTGAATGGAGCAAATCATTATGGTTTCGATCTGCCCAAATCAATCAACCTGCTAAAATACATCACCATGAACTAGGAGCAGAAAAACTTAGAGACAGCAGACACACCTTCCAATCATATATGGCACTGCTGATGCAATTGGCTCCACCTGGGATGTGAACTGATCCCACTGAGAAATATATCCATTTGCATATGTTATATCACCTATATGGAAAACTATGTCAATGTTTTCCAAGTCCTTAACCAGTTGGTCTGTGGTGTTTAAGGAACCTGGTTGATAATCGCTGTACTCATTGCTACCGTCACGCTCAGCCTGAAAGAAATACTCAATACAGTCAAATTATTTTGTTGGCCAAGTATGTAATCTGTGACAAGTTGGCCTTTACTGTGGACAAGCGAAGATTAACTTTTTCTGCAATTAAATATGATGTTCATTAACCATGAATCTGTACGGACAATATAAGCCATAAACAAAAACGAAATGACTAAACATATTTGTAATGAACTAATAAATAAACAGAAATGCCCTTGTAAAATAAGTCAATTCTCTTTTCTTTTTTCTTTCAAGAGGCATTTGTCTGTATCTATATCCATCAGTTTCCAAAACTAAAACTATGTAATTGAATTCCATAAGGATGGTCGTGCAAATTTACTTGTTTATGTAACGTGTAATGAAATGTAAAGATAATAGAATAGTTCATTTATTACACTACAGGTAATGAAATTTCATATGGCATCATAAAATTATTGAATGAATTCCACCTTTCCCATGTCACCAAATATGATAACGCGTTGTAATGAATCTTGTCCAGGATAAGGAGATGCTTTGAAAGAATAAAGCTTGCTCCAAACATATGAACCATTGAATAGACGATGTCCAAGCTTGTATGTATACCTGAATGAGTATCAATAACATATTGATAAAAACAGAACACAAGACACCCTTAGCAAGATTCACCCCTTGCCAAAATAGTTATGACGAAAGACAAAAAAATTTCCATATGTTGCATACTCTGAATTTGGCCACAAGTCTTTCAAGAAACTAGTATGTATGAAGCCAGGATCTCGCCAACCAACCGTTCGTGCAGGTGGACCTGAAAACGTAGAAATGGAGCTTAACCTTATTAAGCTCATGCAATTATAATATTGATATACGTAAATGCAACATATTTACTTGTGTTTAATTATACTACTATCCAGTTATAATGGCATATCACTGTACGAGAGGAATATTAATCTGTCGTTCTCACCAAAATTTTAACAACAATATCCTGTTTTTCAGAGATTATTAGACTACTATCCTGTTTAATAACAATATCCTGATTATTATACTACTATCCAGTTATAATGGCAGATCGTTTTACAAGAGTAATATTAATCTGTCATTCTCACCAAAATTTTAACATCAATATCCTGCCAGTTATAATGGCATATCATCATCATAACAGTGATTATGCACATTTGAAAATGCCTATAGATCCTCGCAAAATAATAAATCACCACTTATATAATTATTCATTTATTGAATTAAGTTATTTGTATACGGATTGTGACATGTGCAACAACTAGATATTAAATGGGATAAAACCAACAAAGATGATAAAAAAAACCTTGTATCTAGAATCATTGACAAGGTGCTCTTTCTATGCTAAGGTGTAAGCATTGTTACTTCATATGAGTTAGAGTCAAATTTAATAAAGATAAAGTTAGGATGATTATTTTTCAAAAATACATCATACCACACATGCTGTTACGAGTAAACGTCAATGTTCCAGCTGGTGAACGTGTTTGAGGCCACCCCTTCAGGCCCCATTCAACAAAAGGATTAGCCTCGAGTATACCATACCCGCTTGTCCAAGTGATAGTCATCTGAAAAGAAAAGAAATGTACATTTGTCCTGTTATACATTTACATGACACCACCTAAAAATCTAACCCATAAAGACAAGTACACCAAACCAAACAATCAGTTTTTTGCAATTGAATATCACTAGAGTGGAAGGAAAAAATAACGATCTCTTACGGGGCAACACATGTCGTGCACACATGTTGTCAGCTGAATGTTACGAGCTCTAGTGGACTTTGCAGTGTGGAATCTAGACACAAACAAAGTCCCAATAAAAAATAACTGAATGCAAGCGGAATCCGATTGAGATCAGTACAAGGGGGTCAAATCCGATCTTACCCTTCACCCTTGTACCGTGAGGTCAGGTGGAACGATCAAACAACCTAAGGGGCCGAGGTCGTGGGTATAGGAGTTGACCTGGTCGATAGCTCTCATTGTGACGCAATCAATCTGGTTTGTCGCACGTGACTAAATGGTGAGGTCGTGCAAGACCTCATGTGTGTCACGTGACAGCACACGAATATCTCATGTGGTGGTCTGCCCTTGTTCCTAATAGCCTATAAATAACACACATTCTCATGGAAAAAGGTACAGAACATTCTTGTCCAGTTTTTGGCTGTTAGGTTGAACATTCTTCATAACTTGGGCGTCGGAGGTTCTTTGGCAAGGTATGTGGAATAATCTGGAGGAGACACATCACATCTTCGGTTTTGGAGATATTTGACTCCACAACTAGCGATGCCAAGCTATCATCAAGAGACCAAGATAGCTCTATTCCCAATAAGTAAATGGCGGGAGCTACATATACATGAAAACTAGATGTGCGGAGTAGATAAATACAAGCGAATTGTCAATGTTTACGATGAAAATGTGTGGAGTAAAAAAATACTCTAGTAGTACAACTAGACGGAGGCAATGATGACCAACATTTTAGGCCAACATAGATGTAACAGTGGTCCCTGTGATTATGATCATGTGAACAGTTGATCATGAAGGTTTTCGCTTTTGTTTACTGCCTAACAATATATTCATGCAATGGTCATGATGTGCTAGCCATTAAGTGTACAAAGTTCAAATTCTTGATCAAAACTGACAATTGTATATTCCAGAAAAAATTAAGTTTAACAGGGAAAAAAACGAAAAAGAGACTCATAACAAACAATGTCACGAAGTAGATTGCCTTTCGATAATTTTAAAGAACTAAGATTTACAAGAAAAGCAAACTTACTTCATCCCAAGACTTCCCCTGAGCAAGGCGTGGATAAAGGGGTGCCTTTGGATTTGCGAATGAGATGACATTTGAAACTGCCACTAGCTTGGGCTGCAAAAACAACATGCATCAAAGACAATGAAAGAAGCACATTCAATCAAATGCCATTGAAGATATGACTTCTTTAAAACACCACCAAATTTTCTTTATTTTTGAAAAGGGACAAGAATTGTGCACATACATTCATAAATCCACCAGAGAACAGTGCAAACGAAAAATCTGCTCGCTGATTAATGAGCTGCAACTTCAAAGAACTTTTCCCTGTTTTAGTATAATCTGGACTAGAGTAATTGGCAATCTGAAACTGAAAAGCATACCCATTGTGTTAGCTTAAAAGCATAACTAATACAAAACAAAAGTCAGCATCTCTAGTTCCAAAATGCCAACCTTTATTGGAGCAGAACATATATATGGAGACTGCGCTCCCGGATCGTCAATATCTGCGGGACAGGTGGATGAGCTGAGCTTGAAAAGAGAGGGAAAAAAAGACCCCAAAAGTGTTATTGCACTTGAAATCAAATCAAGAAATGAATAATTAGCCTGCGAAAACACGTGATTCGAGTGTCGAATAACTAATACTTGAATTTTGCAGGAGAAAAAACGCCAACCCAATCATCGGCAGTTGGATTGGAGCTTTGAACCTCCACAGTAACCCATTCTATATCTTCACCCTGCTTCGATTAGTCAAAATCGATAACATTTATAGAAAAAATGAATAATTAAGCTATTGAAAAAAAATACCTTAGCAAAAAAAACCAAAAAAAAAAAACACATAAAGGCCTCGTTTGGATCTGTGTTTTGGTAGATTATGGTATTCTACTTTATGAAAAGCTAAAAATTCTCAAACATGGATCTAAACACATCCTCAACATTTAGTTTTTCAAACCACCATATTTCTTTTTAGGCCAAAAAAATCTTACGATTGAAAAGCTTATAAACAATAATTTTCAAAAACTAAGTTTGCAATGCAAAATTCTAAGATTCTCAGCGTTTCAATCGCACATCCCAACATAGTGAAAAAGATAATCAAGAGTGCTTTTTTTTGTTTTTAGTCTTTCAACTAAAGATAGTTTCTTCACCCTGTTGGATACTCAAATTCAATGAATTTTATTTTAAAAAAATATCGAAAAATAAGTTAATCAACACGATCTACCTTTTCAAAAAAATACAATTTCTTTAATAAATAAAAAAAACCAGTCTTCTCAAAAGAGAGTACCAGAAAAACTAAAAATTCCAACAAAAACAAACAAATCAAAAAAAAAAAACCAAACCTTTAATCCAAGGACCATCGGAGAAGCCCTAACATGAGCCGAACCATCAATCCCGGCCGTCGCTCTGTGAATCGCGATCTTCGACAGCGGCTGATCCCCTGCGTCGGTTCTCAAAAGACACACAAACACGAGAACGATCGGAAGCAGAGACGAGAACCTCTCCATCGCCATCGCAGAAGAACCGCTTGAACCCTCCCAGAAACCCTAAAAAGCGAGGGGGGGAGGGTCTTAAATGGAATTCAATTATTTTTTAGGGGGTTTTGGGGAATATTCGGGAGAGATTCACGGAGTGTTTGAATTTCATATTCATGTCGGCAAAACAAATAAATAATGGAAGGGTTTTGCCAGCTGAGGCCTGTCTGGATTTCTTCCACTGGTTTCCTCTTTGTACTTTCAATGGCGGGAACGAAAACGGACGGCGGGGGATGATGTTTTTGTTTGACAATTTGAGAATCAGAACCGTTGAGGGGTAAGGAATTCTCATCTCAATTTCTGTGGTCGTGATTTGGATTGTGAAACTTTTGAATGTGACAGATGCATTGTATGAGTCAAATTACAAAAAGTCAGACTGGAATATATTGGGACTGTGTGGTCCTACCCCCTGATAAGATGAAAAAGAATGAAATAAAAGTGAATGAGTCCAAAAACAAAAAAATGTTTGTCGAGGGAAAAGTATATATATAGTTATTGTTATAACATAATATGTAAGAGTAAACTAGTATTAGTAGTTCAAATCTCTTTTGAAATTGTATTATTCTATCCAGTTTATTCCATTTATATAAAGGGTTCGTGTATTAAATTATTTGTTATCATTTTTTATAAATCAGGAATCAATATGTTATATTATTTTTAACATTTTATAATTCATTATACACATGTTATTCATCTGTTATTTACAATTTTTCCATAAGTAGTCAAATAAATAAAAATTTATTATTATGTTTCCTAAAAAGTAAGTAAAAACACATAAAAATGAGCAACTATCCCCGTTCCAAGTTGTCAAATCCACCACTAGAATGTTTTTTGGGTGGTGGTTTTACAAGTTGGGAGGGGAGGAAAAGAAAGAGGAGGGAGGGAGAGGGGGAGAGAGAGGAGGGTGGCGGTCAGAGGGGGTAGTGGCAGTGGTAGAAGGATGCCAAAGAGGTGGGGGAGTAGAGAGAAAGAGAAAGAGAACAGAGAAACAGAGAGGGGAGAGAGAAAAGGAGAGAGAGACAGAGAGTATCTCTCGCGTCGCTTTCTCCACCCATCACACCCTCCCGACTCCCTCTCTTTCTCTCTCTCTCTCTCCCTCTTTCTCTCTCTCTCTCTACTCCACACCTCTCTAATGTTTTCCAGCCACCGCTGTCGTTGCTGCATTGCCTCCCCCTCCAGCCGCCACCCTCTCTCTCTCTCTCTCTCTCTCTCTCTCCCCCCCCTCCCCTCTCCAACTTGCCTAACCCACCACCCCCCAAAAAAGTTGGGTGGTGGGTTTGACAATTTGATAGGGGAATAGTTGTTCCTAAAAAATTACATCAAACATAAATTCGTTTGTTCTTTATCTATACTAAAATAATTATTTATCTTATAACAACTTATGTCATTATTCAAAAAGGGGGCTACAAGTTTGTATTTCAAGTATAAAACATGTCCTGCTCTTTTCACTAATTTACTTTGAAATATGCCATGTATGTCATTTAAACATAAATAAAATATATATATAGTAAAGAAACCATCACAATAATATTATTTTTTATATTTTTATCATTGAGATGAAATATCTAAGTATGTTGTCTCTAAAATCTTTGATATGTTTGATAAGGACATTCTCCCCATCCGGGGAGATGCAGGTTCTAACCCTGCTATAACCAGGAGGTAAGTATGTTAAAAATGATATTATATATTAGAGGTAATTATTTAATTTTTGAACTAGTAAAAAAAATATTAAAATAAATTTGAAAATCTGAATTCTTAACTCGATCGGATCAAAATGGAAAAATGGAATAAGTCAGAACTGAGTTTAGATTTTAAAGTCCCCATTGGATCATGAGTTTGCTTCTCCTTCTAGATTAATTGAGACAAGTTTGAGATGTGATTTGGATTTGACTTGTTCCAAACTTCTTTTTTTTGGTTGATGCGGAGGATTGCGAGCAAAGAATATATATAGGTTTATAATACAATAATTTAACCAATAATACCAACTATTGCAATCATTATCCTATTCTCCTCGACCATAAAGTCTTTCATGGTGTTAACATGTGTATTCACTGAAATCTGAACTATTGCAATCACTATCCTCTTCTCCTCATGAGATGCAACAATGAAGTCTTTCGTATGGTGTTGGTGTGAACATGTTTTAACTGCGATTATCATGGATCTAAACATCTATTATTGAAATCTGATCATCATCCATTCATCCTATTCAGTACAAACTTTCTAACTCAAAACTCTTCTGCCTTTGGTTATGAGTTTGGTCGACAGTCTCTAAAGAAGCATATTGTTTTTGTAATAATCATATTTAATCCATGCTCATTCTAAATATCCCTAGTGATTTCAGCTTTTGAAGAAATTATAAAATAAAATTTAGTTGTAAAATATGTTTTCTAGAAGTTATTTCAAAAGATGTTTTAAGAAAATTTTCTTTTGAAACTCGTTTTTAATGCTATTTAAGACTAGTTTCAACACACGCAGTTTAGTTGATATATAAAATGAGTAACAATTAATGTTTTATCCTAGCAAAAATTTATATTGCATGGATGTTATTCAATCAATGTTAATTTTCTATTTTTTTTAGTTGACAATAAAAGACTGACACATGTCAACTCAATGTTTTGTGAGAGTATCAATTTTGTAAAAATTGATAAAAACTAAGGAATCTATCCATATCTATGTCACATGCCATAAAAGTGTTGAATGTGATTTAATACAATAATATTTTATGTAGTTTTATTTATTTACTTTGTATTGTAACTTTGAGTTCTTGCAAAAAAGTTTTCAAATAGTCCCACATTGGTTAAAAGGTTTAGGTTGGAGTAGTATATTGTTGTTAATGTGTACTACAAGTGCACATGGGGGTTTTAACGTGCTATTCTTAGCACTTAGCACTTGAGTTTCAGTCGCACACGCATTTTGTGTGATGTATTATGTTGTAAAATTCGATATAAAATGAGTCAAAGCCATTAGCATGTTTTACTGCCTAAGCACAAAATGTTATATAGTCATGGATGTTATTCAATCAATGTTAATGTCAATTTTAGACACATATCAATCCTGATAAAAACTAAGGGATCTATGTCACATGCCATAAAAGTGGATTAAAAAGTAGTACTGATTCAAATTTTTGAGTTATTTTGACCCTAGAATTTCTCTTAGAAAAATTAATATGTTGGTTAATCGATATTTTGAATGCATTTATTTTAATACATAAATTATATGCTAGATTCGAATTATATAATTTCAATATACATGCTATGGTTAAAGTGTATCTTTAATGTATTTTCTTAGATTCATGCACTAAGTTCAAGTACATGGACATTGAGCAATGTTTATTAATTGTTCATATATATACTTATTATTTACCCATGTACGTGATTAATCATGCATATATTTTGTAGTGAATCAAGAACCTAGATAATTGGAATAATGGATCATTTCAATTATGAATACATGTATGCAGTATGCATAGCTGCATACAGTGAATGAATTTCGTTTAAAATTTATTTCTTTATTTTCTCAATAACGCTCAGATTTTTTATTTAAATATTTTGTGTCCTGTATGTGTATCCATTGTTTTCAATGAATGTCATTCCCCTACTATATATAAAGGGGAAAAATAAGCATAAAAAATACTATGAATAATGGTAGGGGCAGTAAGACAATCCAATATACATATTTTTTATTTTAAAAAAAATAGTAAACCCTATCTAGTGAGATATATATATTTTAATAAAAAATATATATCGCTATATTATGAATTGAATGAATCAATTTTTAATAATAATAATAATAATAATAAACTGTCCAACAGACTGTCCACGTGGACTCCGTGTGACGACACTCAAATACAATCTCACACATCTTACCCTTGAAAACAAGAGCTATCATTTGGGTAGTTGAATCCCTGATGTAGCTCAGATGGTATAGCCCCCTTATCTTGAACACTAAAGTGGACTAAACTTTTGCCCCCGTTTGAAACGGGGATAAGTTTTATTCTATGGTATACATTTATCCGAGCATAAGTGAGTATAAATAAAGATAAAATGATTTTGTGTTTGGTTATGTTTTGAATTATTCTCGTTGATAAACGTAAGAATAAATGTTTTGTTGTTTGGGTAAAATGTGAATAAAGTATGGAGAATAGTTTATAAAATGTAAAAAAACAATGATAGTTGATTTGACAGGTGATTTATAAGAGGTAATGACAGTTGATTTGACAGTGGACCCACATATTCTTGGCTGGAATAACCTTGGATAACTTTAATTCCAGAGGTTGATTGGAATCCATATACTACTTTATTAAGGTTTATTCTAGCATACTTTATCTGGGGTTATCCAGAGTAAACAAACACCCAAAAAAATTTATCCGGGGTTATCTGGGTTATATGACAGTTCCGTTGGTGGAATTAATGGAACGGTTCTATCAATGAGGTAGCTCGGAATGGTTGGTGTATCTTTTTTTTTAGAATAAACCATAATGGACTGTCTGCGTGGATTGTGTGTAACCGCATTCAAATACAATCTCACACATCTTACCCCTGAAAGTAAGAACTATCATTTGGGTAGTTGAATCCCTAATATAGGTCGGATAGTAGCCCCCTTATCTTGAACACTTAATAAATTGGACTAAAACTGATTTTCTAAAATCAATTTGGTTTAAAACTAATTCTGTAGGAAGCTGCCTCCCTCCAGCTTTCTCAAATCGCAGCTTGGTAACGTGATTGCAAAACTGATTTTATGCAATCGCTGGGTTTAAAACTGATTCTACAGGAAGCTGTCTCCCCCCAGCTTTCTCAAATCGCAGCTTTTGGGCACTATTTGCTTGAAATCTGTTTGTAGAAAGCTGCGATTGTAAAACTGTTTGGTTGCACGATTACAGAACCAGCTTCTTGCAATCGCAAAAGCTGCGCAATCAAACACTGACCTTCATTGGTGTATCTTTATTTTAAAACAAACAACCATGTGAAGTCTTTTTCAAAGCTCTGGTTTTTTCAAGGGGGCTGGGTGTATCTTTTTCCTTTTCAAGCGATATACGCAGTCCTTTTTGCAGCCTGTTTTGCAGTCTCATACGCTATGATAACGTAGTATCATAGTGTATAGGTCCTATCATAGTATATGATTCATTTTTTTTTTCATTTTTTTTATGAAAAAAATACACTAATGTATCTCAGTATATACTTCATTTCATATAACAGCATACACTTCAAAAGATGAATGTATGATTTTAAAAGAAAAAAAAATTGAATGAACTGCAATTGAGACTGCAAGGCTGTGTGTATCTTTTTCCTTTTCCAAGTGAGCATCTGTCATGTGTATCAAATCTCTTCAGTGGACCATGTGATTTGAAAATCAAAGAAGAAAAGAAGACAAATAAGAAAAAAAATGATGATTGTTTGAATCTTTTTTGTCACAAACGACAGCTACCTAATTGGTTTCATCCAAAATATATTTGAAAATAGAAGTATCATTGATCAAAGTCTACCAAATTTAAAAATTTTGAAAAGATAAATAAAAAAACTTATAACAAATTAAATCATAAATTTAATTTTTTTTGCAATCTCCCATCATTGTCAAAACATTTTTCTTTGGTATTGAATTTGATTGCATCTAATCCGAATCGAATAATAGCATTAAATTAAAAGTTGTGTATGCTTTTTTTGGTTGATCTGACAATATCTCAAGTAAATATGGTGATAGACATCCAAAACTCGCGCGTTTTAGTTAATGAACAATATTGTCAGCTTGACGTAAACAGTTATTACACGTGACATAAATAGTTGCTAAAAGTGCTCCTATGAGTACTTTCTGAGCCATAACATTGAGATCAAAATATCTTTTAAGAGTACATCATCGATATAACTTGACATTTTGAATGGAAAAGGATCTATAAGGATTAAATATTTCATTCTTTTATGTTTTGAAATTCCGATGGTGCATTCTTTAACCCAAATGGTAAAACAAATTCCACTCATAATGCCCAAACGGTACTGTAAAGACGGTCTTGTATCTATCTTCCCTTCTTTTATTCTAGATTTGCCAGAATCCTGAATTTTAAAGTCAAAGTTTTGAAAAAAATCTTGGAATTATAGACTCTTTTAATCAGATCTTGCTTATGTTGGGGATAGGATATCTGATCCACTGGAGTACTTTATTTAATGGCTTATAATTTATGAGAAAGCCTTGGTACTCCCCTAGAATAATTCTGCAGCTTTTTCTACATAGAAAGCCGCACAGCTCCAAGGTGAAGAGCTCCTCACTGAATCCTAATAAGTTTTTTATAAGTAATATGAGATATTTCCTCCTTACAAATTTCTAGGAGTCTATTATTATATTTGGATGGGCCTAGCTTGTTGATTTTGGGGATTTTCGACTCTTCATTAAAGTTCTCTTGATGTACGGTAGGCTCACCATATGTTTTTTCCTATGCCAGAAGGCACTGATGGTAGATCTGAGCAGGCCTCATTTTCAATAGTTTTTTAGAAAATCAAAGACCTTTCTTTTGGAACCTATAGGAGTTACTGATTTGTTCAGATATCTTTTGAATCCTGATCTCTTCAGAGAGTTCATTAATAAACTTTTCTTTATATTCCAGGGCCTGGCTAAGCTGGTTAAAAAAAGATAGCTTTGGTGTAGTACAAAATTTGTATAAGATATTTTTTCCATTTTGGGTGGCATGAATACCCTCAGTATCAACCGAAAAGGGTTTTATCATATTTATAAAGGGGTTCCTAGGATAACACCCCGACGAAGATCTTTTACCAAAAGGAACGATGTCTTTAAACATGATCCTTTATTACAAACATGAACTGCAGATATTTTATAATTAATCTTAAGACTTTCCCCATTGGCAGTATTAATATCATGGGTTGTCTTTTCAAAGTATCTTGAAGGGATCAATCCTTCACGAATGCAGTTCATATCAGCCCCAGTGTCAATAAGGGCCTTATATTTTAGAGAAAATGTTTTAATTTTCAAGAGCATTTCAACATTCCATTTTTGTTTTGTATATCTTTCGAGAGAGCTAATAAATTCTTCTTCCTCTTCAGGTTGATCCCTGACAGATTCTTCATTATCAAAATTTTCAGCGGTTTTTCCCATTCTTGGGATGGCTTCAAGGTATGTAACCCTGTCTCTAAGATCCTTGATTTCTTTTTTCATATCAATTTTTGTTCTTTTCTTAATTCCCCTATAGTCACTCTTTTGGGTTTTTCAGATTCTAATCTTTGAATTATCTCCTTATAGGAGTATTTTTCTTTGTTATCATCTTGGGCCTGACTGACAGGAGTTTTTATTAGGCTAATATATCTTTCTAACTTTCGTTTCTTTTCAACAGGATTCTCGACGGAGTCAATAGTATCTAAAATAAATTGTTCTTGGACCAAAAGGACCATCAGGTCATCTGTATCTGACGATGAATCATAGGATTTAGGGTCACAACAGTTACAGCTACAACTTTCATATTCAGAATTCTGTTCTTCTAAGTTATGGATGGATTCTTTATTTTTTGGTTTGCTACTAAAACATTTGTTGGCATAATGGTCTTTCTGCTTGCATTTAGCAGGTAGGAGGATTAGAGGTGTTGGGTTTCCTTTTGGAGAACCGCTTTCTAGTTTTCTGAGCAGGAACTCTATTTGTTTTATAATATTGTCTCTCAAAATGTTTTTTATTATAAGAATGTTTGGTATTCCTTTTTCGAGATTTGGAAGGATTCTTAATGTCTCCTTCTGATACCCGAATTGGTAACAGAAGTCTCCAAGTTCTCTTTTGAAAGTCAAATGTTGATTCTTGAGCTGATTCTTTATCTTTAGATCATTGCAAAGGGCCAGACCTATCAAATTTATTTTTTGTATGAGTTCTCCGAATGTTATAACGGAGTAAGGGATATGTCCCCCAAATTCTTGACGGATGCTGTTTCTGACTCTTTCAGCGAAGAGCTTGGGTAGTCCAGAGACAAATTTTTCTTTTCAAAAGTCATTGTTTGAGTTATCTATCCTATAAATTTGTGACAAAAACGTGTCCTTATACCGTCTAAAATCAGATAAGGTAGGACACATAAGATTTATAAGTTGTTCTCTAATTCTGTCAGCAGTGTCACTATGGCTGCCAACGAAATATTTAAATATAGTGAGAACTAGTGTGGTGACAATATCGGGCTCAGGTCTCCCATTGGGATCAGTTTTTACGGCTGTATAAATAGCATATCTTTGCTCAGGGGTAATGAAGTTGTCCCACCAACCCCTTAATTGCCCCATGAATGATGTGGTTATCATATCAGTAATATGTTTGTCACTATTATCATGTATCCTACAGGCATTAGCATAAATAAAAATAAAAATATCTGATATTTGAAATATGTAAAAAAAATCCAATAATTACCTACTGTAAACATAAAATTGTAAGTATATGTTTAAAGTAAAATAAATTTAAAAAAAACTCATATCAATCCTAAAAACATAAATATATATAAGAAAATTTCAGATACAAATATTTTTCATATTAGATACCATTATAACCATATTTGATCCGAAATATTTCCGATACAGATTTTCGACTAGATAATTTTTCAAATTTTCAGACGGATTCTAATTAGATACAAAGTTTTTGGATAATTAACAGGCTTGGAAAAAGGGTTATATGCCCCCTCAAATAATACCAGGATAGATAACTACTGATGCAGAATAAATGGTGGGGATTTGGTGGTGGGAGTGTCATGGCTGTGGTGGGAGAGGAGAGGCATCTCTTCATTCAACCAAGAAAAATTTTATTTTCAGTTTATGTTCTTTCCTTTTGTTTTGAGTTTTTCTTTCATTTTTTATTAGATATACAAGTTTTGTGTTTTATTTAATCAATAGAAAAAACTTATTAATTTCATTTTCTTAGATTGTGCTTTAATTTTTTATTTTTAAATATCAACCATGGTATGCTAGAGAATTCCATCAGGGAGATGGTTCCACCCTATGAGTTTGAAAGATTAGTTATTTTCTTCGTGCACTGATGTTTTCTTATTTATGCTTCATGCTTATATAGTTTCTTCAACTTAAATTTCTTTTGATTATGGATATTTTTATATCTTCCATCGATTTACTTAGATATGATACGATTGATATTTTATAAGCCCTATTTTTAAATCAAGTAGAAGTGAACTGTCTTAAAAATATTTTGTTTTCATTAATTGAATAGTTTAACTATCAAGGAAGATGATCTTCACTATAAGAGTCGACTTTCATCTAGTAGTTAATGGTGTATCAACTAATGAAGTTTTAAAAGAAAACTTTAAATCTATATTTTCCATATGAGCAAGTAAAATCTCTTGACTCGTGTAAAATAAGAAAAATATAAGTGCAAAAAAAAATAATCATCATGATACTTGTGAGATGGATTTCCAATCCTTGGTGGCATTTTTCGTATTTTGTCCAATATGATTTTTATTTTAGCGTTAAGTAGTTTTCTCATATCAATCCTTCAAGTTCTTGTTTTAAAGATCTTTTTGCTAGATATCGATTCTCTTTTATCATATCAATTCTCTTTTATTTTTACTTATTTGCTTCAATAGCCTCCATGTGAATTTGACCTCTTGTTACCACTTTCCACCAAGAATAAATAAGAGTATAAATTTCTTTTGTTGGTAAAGACAAAATCTAAATGACAATTTCGAGATTATCAAATCTACCACCATGAAGTAAATGATAATTCTTCTTCAATAATCAGATTGCGTAATATTTTAGACCAATTTGGCATTGACTCACCCTTCTTCTGCTGGAACACCCAAAAAAATTTCATTTGAAATCCTCAATTCTTGTGTTGTGTTCATATCTCGGGAAAAAATTTCCTTCCACGGAATTAATCGGGATTCTTGAAATGAAGAATTCTCCTTCTAGACTAGATTTACCAAACTGGCACAATCTTAAGAACTATAGGGAGAAAAAATGGCAAAAACATGAGAGAGCAGCTCAATGTGATCACTCCTGCACCTGGGGGAAATGCAGCCAAATAAACATGAGGGTGAACGAGCTTCGCGACATTCAGACTCAGAATAGGAGGATATCCACAGAAATTGAAGGCCACCTAGAATGCGAGGATTTAGTATCAGATGTCACTGTAAGAGTCTGATCTGTCACCAAAAAATACTCGGAGTTGTTGAGTACCGAACTGAGCTTCAGTCTTCATAAAGAGAAGGTAAAGCACAACTCTGGAAATGACTGAAATACAAAACTGATTAAAGAAGCTGGGTCCTATAATGCCTCCAATCAAACTGTGAAGGTTAATTATAAGTTAATACTCTTTGGAAGACAACCAACACTGTGTCATTATGATATAGCATTCTTTCTAGCTGTCAGTTTCCATTTCATATACAGATTCCCTGCATTCTTGAATTTAGATGCTCCATCATCACTTAAGACTTCATTCCTCAATGCACACAAATTAGACATTTTGGTGCTGTTGTTCATGTTTTGAAATGAGGCTGGTCAGTTGGTTCTGCAGGTCTGTTAGACTGCATGGATAAAAAAGAATGAGTGGGAGGATGAAGCACTATGATTGACTAGAAGATCATAACATGGTCAGTGGTCACTCACAGTTCAAATCTCAGAAAGGCGTCGTTTTTTCTCGATAAATATATCTCATTCTCTTTCGTGGAGTTGCTTGACAATTTATCTGCAGAAGAAATAAGCACAGGACGAGTTATTTAACCATACAAAGCAGATCATGCAGACTATTTTCTGCGTATATAACATTTATCATGCATCATACCTAATATATATGTTGGCATTAAAATTACTTCTTCATTCACCAAAGCAGATAGTAAACATATTTTTTTACTGCAGAGACAATCCAAAACATATACATGCTCACAATAAAATCAATATATTCACGATTCACAAATGCAGGCCTCCAGACATATTTTCAACAGCACCATGAACTAATGACAATCACCAAAATTAAGGAATGTCATTATCAAAAAAAATATACAGATGTGAATTGTAGGTGCTTTTGCAACAATATTTGGTAAAGAGAAAACCAAACAAAGAATGAAGATGAACTTTCGTGCATGTAAAGTTGTAGAACAAATTTCGCAGCATTGCCTCATGTAGTCATATTCACACACAAGATTGTTACTAATGTTCAGACAATATACTGATATGATTTTATGGAGTCCATGTCTATATAGATGTTGTAGCAGTAAGATTTCATGTTGGACTGGTATCTGAGTTGCCATATGACCCTTGGACATGAGTAATACTTATTCAAGCAGGGACATTTTAATTGCTACTCTAATATAAAGATTACCTACAAATTTCAGAGGAGAAAAGCTCAGTGGCAATGGAAGGAATGGGGTACCTACTAATTTCAGAGGAGAAAGCTCAGTGGCAATGAAAGGAATGGGGCAAGTGGTTTCTGTTCTGAATCTTTTCACTTCTGAAACCCCGACATATAACCAGTGGATAAAGATGTCGGAGAATTTAGGGAATCAGTATTGATGTATATTATGTGTATATAATACACCATTTATCAGGCTTTCAATACACAGATATGTTACAGATTTGAGCATCATGAGTACTTAAAAATAATAAATATACTGCTATGTATAAACATACAATACGGTATTATACAATAAACAGCAGAATGATACTCTAGACAAGCTCTTTCTTTTTTTCCGAGGGAACAGTAGGAGCTTAACACACGAAGTTTTGATCAGATGAAATCCCTGAAACAGAAGGCACAATAAGGTGCCAGGGGATGAGATGTCTCCCAGGGAAAACAAAAGAAAGGAAAACCAAACAAACACCCAAGGTTTTTTTTTTATTTAAAGAAGAAATGGCACAGCACATCACGTCCATTTATATGTGTAACAGTGGAGTGACTCCAAGTAATATGGAGGGGACAAAAACCAAACATTTATTCCAACCACAGATCAACCAAGAAGAAATCAGCAACATAGAAATGACCTATCTGTACATAAAATTCAAGCTGAATCCAAGGTTCAGCCACCAACAAAGGAGTCTTATCTAGGAAATGAGGAAAACCCCCACCCTCAAAAAAAGGAATAGATCAACCGAGGAATACATTTACCCCAAGCCCCTAACCTCCAAAAACAGTATGATGCCACTGCAAATTTTTTCATTAGATACTCTCTTATTTTGAAAGATACTCTCGTTCTGTCCAACCAGTTGCCCTTTCTTTTATCCTTTGAAGAACTGAACTCCAACATCTGAGTCATACCAATGATGTAACTCTCTTACCCACACCTCCCCCAATTTTCCAATATTGCTGAATTTACATTTGAAGAACAAATGGTCTATAGATTCATCCTCCAAGTTGAGCAACTGACAGGGACCATTGCCATCATTAGATTGTTCCTTCTATGTTCCTTGGTGAGAATTTATTTAGTATAGTGTATACTCTTGTTATGCTATAACAGTTGCTTATCAATTAAGAAAAAACAATACCCTTCATTTGATGCTAAGTTGCTAACTTTATAGTTTGTTCTTCAATAAAAGTTCATTTATTTTGAAAAGCAAGTAAATCAGCATCTTGACCACCCATTCTCTTTTTCTCCCTGGAAATATGTATGACCAATCAAATAAATGAGGCAAAACAAAACCACATTGACTAACAAAATATATATACATTCAACATCAATTTAGGAATCCACATTCTACTTTGGACAAAAAAATCCAACATTCTCACCCCTCCCAGGGACCTCCCTACACACACAACAATATGCCTTCTTGATGGTACAGCTACCTAAAGCGATTCTACTGTTGTGTTCCTTCCTATTCATGCATAGTGATTTTCAGTAGTATTATAACCAATAGTATTAAACCACATTGACTAACAAAATATATATACATTCAACATCAATTTAGGAATCCACATTCTACTTTGGACAAAAAAATCCAACATTCTCACCCCTCCCAGGGACCTCCCTACACACACAACAATATGCCTTCTTGACGGTACAGCTACCTAAAGCGATTCTACTGTTGTGTTCCTTCCTATTCATGCATAGTGATTTTCAGTAGTATTATAACCAATAGTATTATAGCAAAGCACCAGATAGCCAATAATAATAATAATAATAACAATAATAATTAAAAAAAAAACAAGAAAATGCAATAAAATGGCAAGAAATGTTGACATGCCTCATGCAAGCTTATATGTGCTGTAAATATCTTGTAGGTACTCCAAATTTCAGAAAACATAGATATTTTAAATGGAATTCAACGTACCTTGCCTATTGTTAAAGAATTAAGCGTGTTGCCAGTACACAAATAAAATATTGTATTATAACCTACTGGTTTTGAGTCACCAACACAGTATTGATACCTAATACTCAAAGCTTGGGAGAAATGACTCCTCGTCTGATAATTGTGGCATCTCTGTTAATGTTTGTCGAGGTTGTAATGGTAGTGCAACCGGCTTAAGAATGAAATAATTGTATTTCAAATCTATTCTCTATGATGTGTGTCACCTTTCTATTTTGACCTTTAAAAAATTATATTTTCCCCACAGCTAAGCTGAAACACAAATGAAAGAGGACAGAAAGGAAGTAGCATGTGTTTTAAACAGTTCATCAAATTACTTTCAGAATCTAGACCACCAACCACAGAAACAAGGATTTAGAAAATCAAGAAAGTGTCATCACCTTGACTCGTTTTCTTAGAAAGAGAGAAAAACCTTGACAAGACAATGTGTAAATATAGAGGAGGTCAAATGGAACTAGAACTCTAGCACAGGCAAATATTAACATATCTTAGATCTACAGGGATGTAACAGAATCAATCTTTCTCACAGTCACATGTATGGCAATAATCTGTGAAAGCAAAAGTAAACATTCAAACCATAGATTGCGGCATGTCATCTCAGTGCATGGTAACGAATTTAGCATAAACCTGTTTTTACTGTAGTTTACATTGAAATGTGTGCAGACAAAAAAAACATGCATGCCAAAATACTCAAATTTCTAGGAAAATCACACATCACCTAAGGGTCACAAGAATCATTTTATTGAGCTACAGATGAACCACAGTCATTATACCACCAAATCCTTTCACATAATCCACAAATCTGTAGTGAAGTAGCTGTCCCAACCTTGAAAAGGTTTTCATGCATGAAAGGCCATTCACATCAACTTTCATTAGGAAGTTAGTTAACGGGAATCAGATATACTAGAATTGTAATAAGCAGAGCACCAAGCTAAAGTTTGGGTTGCATTAAAATTATAACATAACAAATAACAATTGATCTGAAAAAACAATTAATCCAATAGAAAGTATCGATGTCCAAGTTCTAGAGTTCAATCACAAGAACCAAGGTCAAATACCGTACATGGTACAGAAACTGCTCTTGCTGTCAATTCAACGTTGATGACCTTCGTCGAAATCCTTGAGTTAGAAGGACGCACAATCTGAGTCCAATAAAATAAACTATGTCATTCCAAGGTAAAATTTAGACACACTCATAAGTAATTCAAGTTGAATAATCACAAAGTGACTGATCTACACATTTACTATATAAAAAAATCCAATTCAAAAATCTACATTTGAACACAATAAAGAAACCTTAGAACTCCCGACTAATGGGGGGGGGGGGGTAGTTGATTGGGACTTTGATAGATTTCTATCAGACATTATTTAAGTGATGTGATGAATTTTTGTAGATTTTGCAGACTTTCACATATGGATTTTGATGAACATTTATTGACTCTGATGGGCTTTCAAAAACTTATTTTGGGTTTTAAAATAACAAATTCAAACACAAGTTTATCCAACATAAGAATCATTATATAAAAATATATCATTCAAATAAATAACAAAATAAGAACTCAAATATTCAAATTCGATACGAATTATCCATACCCAACACCAAGTGCAATTTACGTAATAAATACCTTCACATATCTGAAATGCCTATCACTACGATGTCCTAATTAAATAACTACGGATTTGAAAATCCATGGACGTAGACTTTTTGTCCTTAAAAATCCTAATCGACCCCCACCCCCCCCCCCCCCCCAACCAAATCGGTATGTTTTCCATGTTCTATATTTGTTGTTTCAACATGAAAAGGACATAAAAATCAAGAGACGATCACAATCACCTTCTGGATCTTCCCTTGCCTCCTCAGCATCTTCATGTGCAACTTCTGTATGTAATGCATCAGATGGTACCTCGAGTGCCTCGCGAACAGCTGCTCCTTCACCCCCTCGTTCTCCTCCAGCCACTCCGTGATCTCCTTCGCCTTCACCACCTCGTCCGCGTCCAACGACTCCAGCCACGCGTACACCGGCTTCCACTGGTCCGTCCTCTGAAACCTCGCCGGATGACTGTCCGGCGGTGGTGGGCCGGCCATCCCCCGGTGGTCATCGGGGGAGTGGACGAGGTCGTCGAGGGAGAGGATGAGGCGGTGGAGGTCGGTGCGGGGCATGGAGACGAGGTGATCGGGGAGGGAGGCTTGGACCGACTCGATCCATGACTCCATCTCGAGCTCTGTTGGGGCCCGGCGGTCAGGGAGGGTTGAGAGCCATGACCGAGCTAGGGTTTCCCAGTCTGAGGAGGGTGGGGGAGGGGGGCGGCGGTGGGTGGTGGCGAGGAGGGGTTGGGGACGACGGGTTGGGCGGGATCCATTTTGGGGTGGGGTTTTGGAAATTGTCGGGGGAGGGAGAAGTTGTTTTGGGGTCATACAGGCTACAATGACGGCATGTTTTTTAGATGGGCCCGTCTTTCCGACCAAACAATTTTCCAATCCCACCAATCAAAAAAAAAAAAAAAAAACACGGTGTTTGTCTGTTCCCACCACCGATTCAGTTCGATCGAATTTGATCGTCATTTCAAGTTTTGGGCGACCGTAATGGGTCGTCATTTCAGATTTTGAGCGACCGGAATGGGTCGAACAAAGTTCAGAATTATATCTACTTATTTTTTGTAAACAAATAAATTTTTGGATTTATCCATCATATTCTACATTTATTCTTTCATCCAAACAACAACTAAGGGATTAAAAAAAAATGTAAGTAGATATACTTTCAATTAATTCAAATTTTTATAAAAAAATATCTTATTAGACAAATATATATCATTTTTAAGTTTCGTTTGAATTCGTAGTTAAGATGAATTTTTGTTTGAAAACAAAAAACGTACCAGTTGATTCAAACACATTTTATATTTGGCTTTTGAAATTTGTCTGTAACTTATATAAAAAAAATTGTTCTTATATTCTACATTTAAGAATAATGATTTATTCTCCCTACATTACAACTCAGACTTGGAGTGATATGAAAGATTCAAGGAGGATACACGTCGTAAGATTATGTTTTCAAAAAAAAAATTTATAAACTTTATTACAAATCCTGTTCGACCAGATTCGGTCGCGCGAAACCTGAAATGACGACCAAATCCGGTCGAACTGGTCAGATCGGTGGGGATAGCAAAACATCGGTTTTTCTTTTTAATTGATTGGTGGGATAAGAAAATAGGTGGGTGGGGCAAGATGGGCCCTTTTTAGATTTTCATGGTGGGTTTGGTCACGTGATTGAATATCTTTTTGGTGTTTCGCAGGGAGTTGCATTTTATAATCATACAACTAGACATAAAAATTAGAATAGCTTAACGCAGATAGATTACAAAAGCTAAGGGATGCTGGATGCTCTATGGCGATTCAGTTTTAAAACTCAATTTTTACATAAAATCAATTTTATAATTTTAATTTGAAAAAACAATTTTTATTTCTTATCTTAAGGGGCGTTCGGATGTGGGTTTAAGAATTCATTGTTTTTCTTCAAAAGCTAAGTTTAAAACTGAGTGGACTCACATATTTTTTGGATAGAATAACCTTGGATAATTTTAATTCCAGGGGTTGATTAGAATCCATATACCATTTTATCTGGGTTTATTCAGACATACTTTATCTGAGGTTATCCGGGATAAACAAACGGGTGAAATTTTTTATCCGGGTTTATCCAGGGTCTTATACCCGATTCAAACATGGGCTTAGAGATAAAGTCCAAATAAAGACTCAACTGACACTAGTGTTCAAAAAGATGGGATGTGATTTGCATGTGACCAGGACACTGACACCGCATAAAGTACATGCGGAGTATAAGCGGTTCTATCATTTTTTATTAAAATAAAATAATTTATATGATATAATTCAATGAAAAGCACAGGTTAACATGTGCATGTGCTCAATATTGAATCATTTTTGTGATATATATATATATATATATATATATATATATATATTTTTTCGATAATATGCGGTCGGTGCGGTCGTGCGGATTCGACGTGCGTCGTCCGATCGCGGGTCCATCGCATCCAACGGTCGACGTGAATCGCACCCGACCGTCCGATGCGATGGACCCGTGATCGACGGCCCGTGAATCGCGACCGCACGACCGCACGACCGTATAATATCACGACTCAATATATATATATGGTCGTGATTACGTGCGGTGTGCGGTCGGTGCGGTTTACGACGTGGGCCGTTCGATCGCGGGTCCATCGCATCCAACGGTCGACGTGAATCGCACCCGACCGTCCGATGCGATGGACCCGTGATCGCGCACCGCACCGACCGCACACCGCACGTATATATATATATATATATATATTTGTTTTTGTTTACTTTGGGACCGTCTTTAAGTTCGCACTTATCTTGATACAATTGGGTTGAGGATGGATGTTAATTGTCCATTTGTTTGCGAACTGTTGTTATACAACAGATTGTTGGAGATATATTCCCCGGAAATTACAACCTCCTTTTCAGATATGGAGACACACTAACTAGTTGGCTGGAGATTTTTTCAGACTCGGCATGGGGATGCAATCAACAAAAAGCGGCCCAGCAGGTGATGTTTATCTCCCTATGTTGGACTGTATGGAAGGCCAGGAATGATTTTGTTTATAAAAACAAACAATCTCCACCAATTCAGATTGCACGTCGGGCTTTCATTTACATGCAAGAGTGCCTTTGTCAGATCTCTTGATGTTCAAGCTATGAAAATTGGTCTTATACATGATGACAAATTTGAAATATATAATTACTGCATCGAGTCGGGGAGGAGAAGAGAGCCGCCGACGGTGATGATCACATATGGTAGTGTTGACCCAGGTACGCATAGGCCGGGTGCGGGTTTTATTTTGATATGCTTTAACCCATTCAAGTAGTTAGAGCAGGGTTTAGGGGATGGTTGTGGTCCTCTCCTATGCGGGCAGAAGCGGAATCAATCCGGATTGGAATTCGATTTGCTTGTTCCATGGGTCTGCAAAATTTGGTAGTATGTTCAGATGAGGAACCTGTAGTTCGGCTCCTTCAAGTCGGAAGTGATGGTCTGCTACAAGTGTAAGATTGCATATCAGATATATTTATCGGTACTGTCCTATGCAACAAGCGAGACTATTTGTTAAGGTTTCTCAACTAGTTTGTATGTATTCCTGAACAACTAACTGGTCAAGATGGCTCAAAGAATTCAAAGTTCACAATGTGGAGAAGGGTCTCTGGAATGACAAGATTCAGAGATGTGTTTCTCCAATATTGTATACACTAAGAGATCTGGAGGTGCAGCTTAGATTGCTCCATATTTTGTGAATGTTGTATATTGACTTTTTGATAGTTATATAATATGCCACAAGGCTTAAACAACCCCCCCCCCCCCCCCCTTTGTCCACGGTACCAAGTTTGGATGGCTTTCTTTCCTGATCAACGGTCCACTTTTTTTTTTTTAATATAAGATACATTAAATGATATAACATATAAGGATTGGATGAGAATCAATCATAGAGAGAGATCATAGAGAAATATCAAATGGGATAGCAGAGAGAGAGCGCGCGCACGAAGCCAAGGAAGATAAAGAAGATCTGATGCCGAAGAAGAAGATGATTGTCGGGCTGAAGAAGATGAACTGTTGAAGCTGAAGAAGAAGCACTAAAGAAGACGTGAAGACCAGGAAAAAGAACCCCAGAAGAAGATAATCGAAGAAGAAAAACCCAAACCTTTGTTAGGGTCGGCTGAGGAGTTACCCTTTTGATTTTTTTAATCTATTCAGTGTTTTCTGGATAAAGCGGTTCGGTCGGCCGACCGAACTATTTGTAGAGAGCACCTTTCTAAATATGACTGATACGTATCATCTCACATATTTCATTTTGCACGTGGGTTTCAAACCCTGGCTTTTAAAAGAGTAATACCGCGTTTCAAAAACATTATTTTTAGAGAGTTTCAAATAAGACCATTTTATTGAATAAAAGCCAAAAAAACACTAAAAATTTGTGTTTGTCACTGCCTGATTTGTATCCACGTATGATTTTTCACCGCAAAATCCATTCAGACACAAATTTAAATGGGACCTTATTTGTGTCAATATTGAGGATTATTGGCTATCACCAAGTCTTGGACATGATCACGAGACCCCTTGTTGGGTTAGATTTGAATCCATATTAACTCGATCTGAATCTGATTTATTAAAAGACATAGTCATGACGTTGGAGGTATTATTCTCATGACAAATGGTTCAATGCATACAAGTTACTAGAGTAACATTTATCATTATTAAAATTAACCTACTATAAATAAAAAAACGAAAAGGGTTGAAGAATGATCTTACTCATCACCTATGATAGCAAAAACTAATGATACATATTTAGGTTGCGTTTAGTTGCACGATTGAAAAATTGATTTTAGGAAAGAAAAAAAAAGGTTTAAAACTGATTTTGCAGGAAACTGCATCTCCACGACTTCTGAAAAACTTAGGTTTTGAACATTTTTTTACAAAAATCTGTCTGCAATTTTTTGTCTCAGTTTTTTCATTTGAAAACATGTTTGAAAAAAACAGCTTCTTGTAAATCTAAAAACTTTTCAAACACGTTTTCAAATGAAGTCTTAGTTTGTGTTGTATAATTGGGACATAAAAGAAATTTTCCTCTTGACGGATGTAGTTTTGATCATTGAGCTTGTTCTCAGGGTTTGTTTGAACTTATTTTTAAGGGGGGCTGTTAAAGTCACCGCGTGACTTATTCACCCCACTCTACCTACTTTCTCCTTTTTTTTCCTCTTTTTTCTTCCTTTCTCTGATTTCTCTCCCCTCCACAACCAATCTCCCTCCGTACTTTTCAATTGTCGGCGCCTCCTCCCTGTCCCTGAAAGTGAGTGTTGCGTCCTCAGTCAGTTGGTTTTCATCTTCCAAGGTTAGCAACTTTTCTTGATTTTCATATTGTTTCATTTTTTATTGCAAATTCTAGGTATTAAAAACTCAATGTTTTCCTAGAAACAGTAGGTTTTTCTAGAAACCTTAGTTTGTTCATGTTGATATAAATATTGTGATTTTTTTTGTAGTATGGTTGATATGAATTATTTGATGGTCAATCGTTTGTACATTGGTTGGAGATGTTTTTTGAAACCCTATTTTGTTCATGTTGATATAAAATTTGTCAATGTATTTTTTTTTTTGGTATCATTATTGATACGAATTGTTTTATGAATAATGGTTTGTGCATTGGTTGAGGGATATCTTTTGAAACCCTAGTTTGTTCATGTTTAAATGAATTATTTGATGTAATGTGGTGCATGTTTTGATTGAGAGTGAATAACACTTTTTTTTAACAAAACACATTAAATGGTTTAGGTTGAGGTTGAGGGTGAGGGTGAAAAACACATACTATGGTTGATAGTGAAAAATACATTCAATGGCTGATGGTGAAAAACCCATATTAAGGTTGATGTGCATTGGTTGAGGGATATCTTTTGAAACTCTAGTTTGTTCATGTTTAAATGAATTATTTGATGTAATGTGGTGCATGTTTTAATTGAGAGTGAATAACACTTTTTTTTAACAAAACACATTCAATGGTTGAGGTTGAGGGTGAGGGTGAAAAACACATACTATGGTTGATAGTGAAAAATACATTCAATGGCTGATGGTGAAAAAACCATATTAAGGTTGATGTTGAAAAACACATTCAATGGTTGAGGGGTGACAACACATTTCTTTTTAACAAAACACATTCAGTGGTTTAAGGGTGAGGGTGAGGGTGAAAACACACTCAATAGTTGATGGTGAAAAACACATATTATACATGATGGTGAAAAATACATTCAATGGTTGATGGTGAAAAACACTCAATAGTTGATGGTGAAAAACACACCACATTCCCTGCGGCGTAGAAAGGTATTCAAGATGTCATTCAGTTCCTCCGAGATAAAATACCCCGACGCACCAGCTACACAGCAAAGGGCGAAAAATAGGCATGATCGCTATAATTTGCCTTTGTGTTGCAGCATTTGAACAGTGTTTAATCAGTTTCTGGGTTTAATCACCAAACAATTTGCTTTTCTTGTTTTGAACAATGTAAAACTATGGTTCACATGTAACTTGAAGTGTTACAACTATGGTGCTTTCAATTTTAAGTTATGAAGTACCAGTGTATGGGATATTCACAATAGGAATGATCTGTAAGTGTTGAATTTTTTTTTTGTGTTAAATGTAATGATATATTAAAAAAATCATCGTGTGCAGTTTATGAAAATCATAGCTTGAATCCTGTTATGTTTGAGCTCACTTTAAGGGAAATTATAGCCTGAATCTGACATTGAGAGTGGATTTGATCATGGATTTAGCATACTGTGTATTCTTTTCACCGCTTTTTCTTTAATTCACCAGCAGAATGGAGACCCTTTTCATATTTGAATTCGACACACACTTTGTCGAATTATTATATATGTAGTCGACTCACACTCTGTCGACCTATATGTCAAACTATTACTTGAATTAAAACTTTTTTAAACAAAATTCTAGATTTTAAAAAATATTAGTTTTATTAAAATTAAAATCATTACCGGAATGCCCTTGAGCTTGTTTGGATCTCATTTGACACAGACTCAGTCGATTTAAAAAACATGGGTTCACCAAGAGGTTGGTCGACCTGTGCATAATAGTCGACTCCTTGTATGTCGATCGGTTACCATTCAGGGTATATACCCCTTTGTGGATTACGTTCCAACCCACACCCCTCAAATTCGATAAACTATAACCCCACCCCTTCATATATCTCAAACTTTATACAGTGCTATCCCACCCCCACCAGATTTTCACTCTCCCTCTGCCGGTTACCTCACCTTTCTCTCCCAATGGGATTTCTGGGAGCTGACGGGGTTGCTCCGCCCCATGTGTGCATCCCCCTGCATAGACTGCGGTCTTCGGTGATGATGACGAGGGAGACCTTCTGGACGGGGAGGATGACGGCGAGGGGCCGTCGACCTCCTCCGTCTGGAGTTGCTCCTTGATGTTGTAGAGGGTCTGCCTAGTTAAATGGGAGGTCTTGGGTTCGAGTTTTGGCGCTGACTTACCCACCTGTTTGTTGGTGATTATTCGAAAGAATTTTCCATGGGACCAGAGCAAATAGGCGGAGATAGTTTTCCCAACTCGACCATAAGGTCAGTCACGGGGAGTCCCTCCGATATAAAAAAAAAAACAAGGGTCTCGGAGAAGGGGTGACCAAAGACGACAGCCTCCTTGGTGCGACGGGGTGAGTAATTAGAATTATCACTTTTTAAAGGGGTGGGGTGAGTAATTTCAGGGGTGGAAATAATGCCCCCCCCCCCCCCCCCCCCTTTGAGATGGGGGTGGAGGCCTGCTCAAGCTCTCGTAGTTCCACAATGGCCCCGAATCGCCTCCAATGGATTTCTTTTGTTTTTGTTTGACTGATCTGAGGGTGTTTTGTATGGATGTGGTCTCAAAACTGGAGGAATCACGAAAGACTGTTTAAAGGAAATCATGGAGTGGGGTTTAATTTTTCTTGTTTTTGTGTAGGATCCGGCGAACGAGCTTTATCTCAAGTCTTTAGAAGTGACTTCCAAGGTACAGGTTTGAAGAATGCTTGTTGTGTTTTGTTTCTTGGTTTTATGGAGTGTCAGTTATTTATATATATTGAGGTGGTGGAGCTTGATTTCAAAAAGATGAGAGGAGGACATCTTTTACATGAACTTGTTAACTCTGGATTTTCCGAAGTCATCATTACTTGATTAATGACATCTATACAAGACTAGAATTCCATATCATGGTATCAACTGAACAGGACTACTGTCTGCCTGAGTTTGATGCAACAAGACTTTTCTTATAGTTACCAAAGTTGTTACAAGTAATTGTATATAACATATCAATTGTTTTGAAGTTGTGAATTATAGTTCATTATGGTTTTATCACTCTCTACTGGCAACTAAAATGATCACTCATTCCAAATCTCAATTTGGGATGTGAAGGACTTGATGAAAGCATCTAACATATGATGATTGAATTTGATTGAGAGGTGCACAATATCCTTCCATAAGATTTTCTGCTACATATAGAAAAACTATTGGTAGCGGATATTGATGAATATGCACATCTAAGTATGTATAGAATGGATTTTTATTTAATAATACATGTAATTTTTTTTAAAAATAATTCTAGTCAGTAGATTATAGAGGTTATTAGTCATAAATAATGGAACCAAGTTGCTAGAAATCATGTTGCCAAGAGGTTTGACTGATCAGGAGGCGGAGTTTTGATGGAATCCTGGGAGAGTTTGGGGATTTTGGAGGATAAGGTGGATGTGCCCATTTGGACACTGAACCCAAGGAATGGATTTTCAGTTCGGTATTACTACGATTTGTGTTCCGAATTCCATGGCATGCAAAAGTAAAGAGAGTTGGGGGGTCAAAGTTCAAGCCTTCTTATGGTTGGTTTACCAAGAGAAAGTTTCACTGAGGTATATAATTGAAACTAAGGTATATATCGAAATGGCTTCCAGATGCCCCTTCTGAGTGCGCTTTGTGTGAAGCCGAATGGGAGGTTGCTCCTCATCCATTCTATCAATGTAGCCTTGTGAAGCAGGTATGGAGCTGGCTGAATCAAACTACTGGGTTTAGCCACAACTTCTCCACATTGGATGGAAGGTAAATGGATCAAGAAGAAAGGTGATCGTAGCGTGCAAGCAAGGATATCCCAAATTCTAATTCCTGCTACAGTAAGGGTCTACACCCAAAATAAAAGTAATCAAATCCCTAAGGAGTGACAAGATAGCTGCCCATGTGTTCTCCACATAGAATCTCTTTTGTTAGAAGACTTTCTCCAAGATATGGTGTGTGGAACTAACCATTGGAATTTCGCAAGGTTGCTTCGACCTCCTCTTTTGCTCCTTTTTCGAAACCACCTCCACATTCCTTCAAGGTCATCAAAAAAGCACGAAGACCCAAGAGCCATGCCCACCTTCTCTCAAAAATTTTCACTAAAGGAGCAACCAAAGAATTAGGGATGGCAGTGGGACTGTCCCAATAGGGTACCCGACCCGACAGGACGGGTCGGGTTTGGGTTTGGGATAGATAAAATGAAAACCGGCGGGTTTGGAACGGAAAATGGGTTTACTTAGCAAAAACCCGCCTCGAACCCGCCCCGGTTGCAATTCATATTAAAATTAAATATTTGTTATACTAATTACATAATTTATATTTTTCATTTGGTGTTCCCAAAAAAATATCAAAAAAATAAAAAAGAATAAACTCAAACGCTAGATGAAATTTGAAATCATATAACATACACTGGGTTGTCTTTTGGTATTTAAAAAAAATTGAAACATTATATTTGTCACTTGTATTGAAAGTTTATATTTCTTATTTTGTAGGGTTTATTCAAATAAATATTTATTTTCATTTAAATTTTCAATTTAGATTAAATATTAAATATTACATAAAAATATGTTTTAATATTTTTTTCTTAAATTTGTTTTGACTCGACCCGACTCGACCCGACCCGATTTAAATGAGACGGGTTTGGGATGAAAAGGCTAAACCCGTCACGGGTTTGGGACGGATTTGAGACATGATTTTGTGAGCGGGTTTGGGTTTGGGATTCACAAAACCCGTCCCAACCCGTCCCATTGACATCCTTACAAAGAATAGGTGATATGTAGATTCCTCTTCCAATCCACAAAGCAAAATCATTTTTTTGTTAATTTTTTTGGTTGGAATCGAGATAAATGTGTCAAAACTGAAAGTGTGAACATGCATGTTACTTTTTGTCATTTTGATTTGTTAGAATCCTCATCCAGGGTTAATATAAGTTAATGCAACAAGTGCTGAATTATGTTAATCAGGCAACTATGTCCACTTGATACCCAATGATATCCTTATTTTATTTTCTTTGAAAAAAGATTGGAGCCTTCATATTAAAAATGATTCTCCCCTTCCCCCAAACTAAAGGAGATGAGGGATCTCCAAAATAAAAGCAAAAAACAAAAGGATCAATAAAAATAATTACAGCAAGTGGGATCTCCTTTCTCCCAAAAGAGTCTCATATAAAAAAAACTCTCACCAATTAACCCCCACAATTGTGGATGCCAATTCCTCGCCCATGATATTCATAAGTTAAACCTCCTAGGAAACACTTATATAATATATGTCCAGATGGGAAAAGCTAAAGGTAACTTTTTATTACTTTCCGTGGTTTTTTAAAAGAGGATTGCTGACCTGAGATGGCCACAACAAATGTGTTTGCTTGCGTCCTTTTCTAGATGCTCAGTCTATGGTGGCTGAAGAGCTACTCTGTTTATGTTGATCCTAAACTACGGAAAGCTTGTGTGGATCCTTTTGTTTGTTCTCCAAGGCGTGTTTCACAACTGACCACTGTTTGATAGAATGAAGCTTGTTTCTACTTTCAAGTTAGTTTCATCACTCATCATTGTTTGATATACGGGCCCGTCCGAAGGAAGTTGACCTTTCTTAAGGGAAACTAAAGCTAAAGTATAGAGTAATGGTAAGCACAAAAATTACATAGAGTAAGGGTAACCACAGAAGGTGGTTTTCATGTTCTAAACCACACCTCTTCTTCTTATCAAGAGCTTTGGCAGAAATTAAGTGTGTGTGGGTTTTCATCATGTTGACTGCTGTTTATACAATCTGCACATGCCCATTGTGTGGGTTTCTCAACCATTTGAGTTGTGTTCATATTAATAGGACAATTCTTGTTGTTACTGTCATTTTGTTGTCATTGTCGTTGTTTTAAGTTATATAGACTGTTTTGATGTGTTTGATTAATCTATAAGTATTTCATTCAAATGGATCTCATGAGCTTATTGTATCATGAATGTATGATTTCCAGCTAGTAAGTAAACTTTGCTGTACAATGCGTAGTCTCTTTCTTTGCTTTGATCTGCTGTCCAAACAAATTATTGAAATTTGATATTTTGAATTTTGATGATTCAGACTTCCAAGGAAAAAAAGGAGGAGTGATCTAAGTATGACATTTTTGGGTAGGTGATTCTTACAATTGGACTCATCACATGAGCAGGGATGGTGAAACTCCAAGGTCCTCCACCATTTCCTTGATAGATATGTAACCCTTCCTTTAAGGTGAGTTCACAGGTTTTGGAAATTCATTTTGAAATATTGTTTTCCTGAGAGATGTTCTTAAATCAAACCTGCAGAATATTAATATATTCACACAACTGATTTTGGTTTACTCTTTTTTTTCTTGGTGGGTGTTGGGGGGGGGGGGGGGGGTGTTCTGCTTGTCCATTGCAGTATTCAAGCATTGGTATCCTCTTGTTCAGCTGATGTATGTGAGGATCCAATCATCAGGAAGAAATGTGACAGTTCACTGTGGGCTTATGAATCCCATTACTTGCTGACTAACCAGGGATGACTGAAATCATTGCAGGTTATAGAGGTTTACACTTGTCTTGCCTTGTGTATTGTTGTCATCAATAGGGTACTTATACCTCTTGTTCAGGTAGAACGTGTGATGATTAAATCATCAGATAGACATGTAATAGTTAGTTTGGGATTGTCAAATCCCTTCTGACTGCTGGATTGTCATGCGTTGTTTCTCTGGTTTGCTTTCTGTTGGCATAAATTGGAAGTATTTTGTTTCACTAATCAGTATGATTATGTGACTAATAGTCAGAGACACCAAAATAATCCTGATAATTACTTTTTGTCTGATCCTCATGCTTGCCCATGGTGATTGAGTGATTTTTATCTCTTTTGCTCCAATGTTCTGGTATAACAAACTACATGTGACCAACTGGACAATGGCATATTGTTACCAAGTCATGGAAGGACTAATGATTTGAGCGACCAGTGAGCTATGGATGGCTTTGACACTTGAGCTTGCTTCTTCCTTGTTCAGAATCCTTTTTAAAGGGAAGATGTTTACCATTGCATTAATGTGGTAAACAAAGATAATACGTAACATAGGAGAAAAAAGAAAAGATGGGCTACATGAGTGTTCCCATCCTTAATCTCCTCTCACAATACAATCTCACTCAACACTAAGTGTACCATTCTCCACTGTTCAGATGTTGATTGCCCATTCTTACAGAAAACAGATTATAGAGGCCAGGCATTCTCACAGTTGCTGATCTTCCCTTCAATCAACCTTTCATTTCTAGTGTGGCAAATGCCCAAACAAACTGGTTTGGGGGGGGGACTGACTGATGAGTTTGGCTTTCTTGCTTCTGTCTCTCCTTTCCTCTTCCTGTGAAATACCAAAGCACATGACTAATGCATATTAGATAAATAGGAGGTCTCTAGGCCGCAGACAGAATTTCCCGGATAGTTCAGCAGCATGAACTTTTACCAATAAGTTTATAGAGGATTCTATCATGAACCCACAATGCTCACAGTTCAAAGGAGAATGTGGGCCCAGGTATCCCTGAAAGTAGAACTTAATTTGGCATGCTTTTAATGAACTATGGATGTTCTAATTTGATCTTTTAATACAAATAGGAGAAATTAATCAAAATGAAAATTTAGAAAAATCAGTGGAATACACATAAATACTCCATTGGTTAATACCCTCATCCTAGTTACGAAATGTCTTTTATGATATTAATGTCGCGGTCTGGATAAGTTTTTTTGGTTTTGAGAAGTTGTGGGACTCGTGGAGAGGTTTATCTCGGATTGGGGGAGATTTTGTGTGGGGGCTTCTAGTGCCTGATTTGAGTGGAGAAAACTAGTCATTGAGGAAAATTGCTTTTGTATAGGTCAAGTAGTTGACATCGTCTTCGAGCTCGATTTTCATTTATTTATTTTTTACTTTCTCTCTTTTTCTCCTCTCTGGTCGTGTCAACAAGTGAATGACCCAACGTATTTTGTTTCAAAAAAAAAAAAAAAAATTTAACCTAGGATTGAGTCAACCATCTACACTTGAGATGCATAGAGGAAGGGGATAGGGGGAATCAATGCTTTACTTGAGGAATGGTTGAGTACAAATTTTGCAAAAGGTTGAATCACTCATTATTTGTAGAGGAAATTGCAAAAATACATTAATGTAACAAAAAAAATATTGGTTCAGATTGCTTCTTTTTTTTTTTTTTTTTATAGGTAAGCGGTGGGACTTGAACAGAAGACCTCAAATTGCAAGTGAAGTTTTTAGTGTTTCACAAATGTTTTCATACCACATTTTGATTGTGCAAGGGACATGTTAGTATAGATGGATCTATTTTAGCATAATTGTTTTTGTTATTTTATTATACATAAGGTATATGCTTCAAATATGTTAAAACATATAAAAAAAAGTTTGCATTCTCAAAACAAGGGAGTTTGGAGGGCCAAGATTCCAGTCAAAGTCAAGGCTTTCCTATGGTGAGCATATCAAAACAACTCTTGATCAAGATTTACATATCAAAATGGGCTCCAAGCAAGGATTTTGCTGCATAATGTGTGACATGGCGGTGAAAACTGCAGTGCACATGTTGGTTCTCTGCCCGATGGCCAGAGGCATTTGGAGGGCTTTATGTATGGCAACGGGGATGGTGGGTGACTTCTTAACCTTGGAGAGAATGTGGGAGACCGAAAAACCAAAGGAAGAAGGGGGATAAAAGTGCAATGGTGAAAATATCCCAATCATATGTTCCGGCGGCGACTTGGTCGATATGGATCACATGGAATAGAGCACTGTTCAAAGGGGAACGGCTGTACGAGAACATGTGGGAGATGGTTGTCCGTCTGATTATGGACTGGGGCCGTCACTGTTAGGGGCAAGCAGTGTGGGGTTTTTTGAGGGGCCGATTTGTGACTAAGTGGCATTGTGTAGTATTGGAGAACCGAACTTGCGGTAGATATCCCCCACTGGGATATGCCTGTTCTCTGTTTTCTTGCTTTTTATTTCTACTTTGTTTTGTTGTTGTATTGGGTATTCACTTCCATTTAATAAAATTGAGGTGGGATGCCTACCATTTCCTCAAAAACACACACCAGTGCATTACTTGGAAAATAACTAGTCATCCTGAAAATCAAGGAAGAATATGTATTAATGTTCTGTAAATTTATTAGAAATATTTTATGTCTGCTATTCAATGCTTCTTGACTCCTGACTTTTATTAGCTTTACTTCTTGTGCAAGCATAAAAACGTGTTGAAATGGTAGTTTCTGTAGTATTTTACATTATTTGATTCTTTTGGCCCCATTAACTATATGACCAATGCCAGGCTTCAGATGTGCTGCATGTGCTTTGACAACTTTAGGCCAGGTGCATTTGTTGCTTGTAAAAGGGTCGATGATGTGAATCTGGATTAATAATTCAAAATATGAAATTGTCTAGATTATGAGTATGTCTTTTTAGCTGTGGCATTCCATGATAGCTGGACCTCTTATTATTTGGATGCAAAAAAATTACCACTGAAGTTTGTAGTGTTTCTGTTCCTCTTCAAATGTCATATTGATGGAACACATTTTCTTTCAATAAAACCCCAAATACACGGGGTGTAGCTGAAAGGGAAGTTGGTGTGGCTTGGAAAAGGCACTCAACCTTTATGAATCATGCTAAGTTGTTTTAATATATTTTCACATGAATTTTGTAGTTATAACTAGCTTTTGTGTTCAATCAGGAAACATCATGTTTGTTATCATGTTTGGTGGATCATCTTTAAATATTGAGCTTGTACGACCCCGAATTTAATATGATCTACTAGACCATATCTAGCATTCCATGATCTTTTTTAAAAAGAAACGAAAGAGCATGCCTGAAATTGCGTTAGCCATTGCATCACAGGTCATATTGATGTGGTCCCCATTTTGGTGAATCGTCCTTTCCCTTTTCAGCATGCACATGTTCCCTCCACAGATTAGATGGCCAGTTTTAAGTTCATCCTTTACCTTAACGTGTGTGGGTTTCTTCTAAACGATTAAGCGGTCCCCATTCTCGCCATCTTGTATATTTGGATATGCTTAATTAGTTGCGAGTGTTTTCTTTCTTTCTTATCAATATCTTTCTTTTAATTGCAGGCCATTATACATTCATATGATGACGTATTTCTGACATCCAGTAGTTACATGATTCATTTTGTACTGCAGTGATTTACGTTTTATAAAGTTTAACTCAGTATCAGCAATCTTGTGCTGTCCCGTTAATTCCATTCGCACTTGTAGCTGTTACATCGTATAGCTAACTGAGTGTTTTTTTTTTTTTTGGGGGGGGGGGGGGGGGGGGGAAGGATGATGTAGCTTATGTTTTACATGTTACATAATGCAAGTTCAATGTTTGAGAGTTGCTTCCTTAAATTAGTTGATGCAATTCATTATTAAGTACTGGCATTATTAGATTTCTGATATTTCACCAATATATAACCTGCAATATAGCACTAGTAACTGAAGCTGTAATTTTTCCAGATGATGCTGCAGTATATAAAAAGTATGAGTTGCTGTCAAGAACAGATATTGAGCGTTTGGTCCCCAGGTATGACCCTTTTCTTATAATAGCATGACGTGGAAATGGGTGTGTCCAAACAAAAGAATTTGTGCGAGCCACCTTGCCATTAGTGGAAAGAAATCCCACCGAATACAGTCTGATGCTTATCATTCCATTGGATTTTCTTAGTGTAAAGCAGAGTTTAAAATCAAATCAGAACCCACCCACTGGATTATTTATTATTTGTCTTGGCCATTTTTCCAGTATCTAATTTGTTGCAAAGACAACCCACTTTAACATCCTTTTAATGAAAATCCTCCAATTGATTCCTGCTTTAACTGTATACGAGATTAATTGGTTGATTAAATGGTTTTGATTCTGTCTATCTTTTGCTTTTAATATGATTTTGATGGGGGGCTAGAGAGTGGAACCTGTGTATAGTTTGTGGACTTACAGCACTCTTTTGGCATAAAATATGTCCTCCATGGATCATGGAACCCACTGGAAACTCATAATGTCCACATCAGAGCTACAGCGAGCAATGGCGGGGGACCTGGAAATAATACACACAGGTAGCGAAGTGGATCACGCCTCCTTCCTCGAAACTTGGGATCCATTTCTTGATTGTTTATAAGCTGTTTTGTGGGATCCTTTTTTATATGTATTAAAACATGATTCAGTGCCATTCCAACCTATAGCCTTCCAAGTTCTTTCGCATTCATAGTTTTTTTTATATATAAAAAAATATTTCAAGCGAGGTGACTGCTTATCTTTTCCCTGCTAGTGGTGTTTTCTTTTGAGAATTTTAAAAATAGGTGGGTGGGATATGGTGCTTGCATATGAATGCCTGCAATCATTTATTACTACTCAGTCGCGTGGTTGGCTCCGATTGGAGGTTGAAAAGGAGATGTACAGTGTTGATTCTTTGAAGATAATCTGTGCTGGATTGTGTTTTGTTCACCATGGTGTTCTTTTTGTTGGGGGGAGCACACTGTGTTGGAGGGGCCATTAAGGGTTTATCCCATTTGCCTCTTAAAAAGTACTGAAATGGTCCCTGCCAAGTGGCCATCATCACAACATAGCTTCTGATTCCCCACATATCTTGCATTTATGGTGTCCAACATGTTAAAACTAATCTACAGTTCTTGTTCAGAATTCTTGATTGTGAATGTGATGCATAATTGTTGTTTGTTTGCTCTAGAAAGAACCCTGCATTTCATGACAAACACACCATTGAAACTGTACTTGGACAGGTCTTGTGAGATGGGGAATCAATGTTGTCTCACCCTAATTGTACTGACATACAGATCCTAATTGCCTTTGAATTCAGGGAGACTGATCCTCAAAGACATCACTTAAGGCCATTGTTAATATTAACATTTATTGCACTTTGCTTCATTCAACTATGGCCCCTTGTTTAGAAATGAGTTTGGGTTTAAAATTGAGTTTTTAGAAAGTTGTTTCTCCATTGATTATCATTTTTTTTATGTTGTCAACGTCTTTTAATTAAGTTATAGTTTTTTTTTCTTGCTTGCAATCAGGTTTAGAGAACCTAAAAATATCACAAACCTGTTTTCAAGCTGTGCCTAAGATGATGATTTTACAGTTTTGAACATGTTCTTAATATTTTTTAGTCTATGTTTATTTAATCAAATATGTATTATAAAATGTTAATATTTGAATAATTTGAATACATGTCTTTTTATAGTTTTGTCGGGATCAGTAGCCTTCATTACAGACATTGGCCGCGTCACATATAAAGCGGTGAGTCAACGGATCCATCATATATATATGAGTAGATTTTAAAAAAAAATTATGGAAATGTTTTTTTTAAAATGATTATATCTATAAAAAATTCCTAGAGTTGTCACTGATTTATAAATACTTCTATACAACTTTTACTTCTAAACACTGTTCATAGTATTGATTTTTGTACACGAGACATCCAAGCTGTTTTTAAGATTCCACAGCTCGGATCACACATTTTAATTAAATACATGTTTTAATAAAAAAGTGTATCATTTCATTTTGAGTTCAATATATGAAAAAAATTTAATAAGTTACATAAAAAATCATATACATTTTACACTTTTTTTTTATACGGCTCAAAATACATTTTAATCAATAAATGAGAGGTCGGCATGAGTTACACGTAAAAGCCCCCCACCCCGAAAAGACCGGACACGATTTCGTGCCACGCGTCGTCTGATTTTGGACAATGACTGCGGCATCGGTGCACGCTCCGCATACACGTGGCATCGGAAGAGGCTCTTCCGTTGGTTGCAGATTGGGTGACCCCACTTTTTGAAAAAACTAAAATCTTAAAATTATGTAGTCAAATTGATCAATTCCTGCATAATTAAAAGTTGAATTCCTGCAAAATCAAAAGTTGAATTCTTTTTAATTTTTTTTTCGAAATCTGTGTTTTAAAAACCTCAAAAACTGTGGTCGGAATCGATTTTTTGAATTGAAAATCAACTTTCTCTATCGAACATTAAACTTCTTTTAAATATTGATTCTTGAATTAAAAAAAATTATTCTAAAAAAGTCAAGGTAAAATCATCTTGAAAAGCAGCTTTATTTCAAAAGTTACTTTTCAATATGTGTTTCCAAACGACCCTTAAGACCCCCGGTCAACACCTCGTATACCGCATCTGCCCCTCACTTCAACCGGACGCCGCGCCATAAGGGAAGGGTAGTTACGTCAATATCCCAAATAACAGCCTCCAACGGTTTTTCTGTTGTTTTGTAACGGCAACGGTACACGTGCGCGTCCACCAAATCTCTCCAACTATGGTTAGTTTTTACACTATGTCACCAACCACACACCACCTTTTCATAACACTATAAATATCAATATCCCCAACATAAGTATCCATGTCACATTACCACTTAAAAACCTAACATTAGCAATGAAGATGAAGCATCACTTGGTGAAAATCATCACTCTTTGTATGCTCATACCAACCCTTGCCTTCTTCGCATGCAACACCACCTCTTCATGGCCCCTCCTCCTCTCTCTCTTGTTCACCCTCCACCTCTCTCTCCACGCGTGGCTTGTCCCTGGCGGCTACGCGTGGAGGAGCCATCGCTCTCCTGCCGCCACCCCTCCCATCCCTGGCCCTGTGGGTTGGCCCTTACTGGGCTCTATACCTATCATGGGCCCATTGGCCCACCAAAATCTAGCTAGGCTCTCCGCCGCCCTCTCCGCCTCCCGCCTCATGGCGATAAGCCTTGGTCCGACCCGTTTAGTCATCGCTAGCCACCCAGACACGGCCCGTGAGATCTTATGTGCGCCGGGGTTCTCCAACCGGCCCATGAAGACCTCGGCGAGGCTCTTGATGTTCGAACGGGCCATCGGATTCGCCCCATCGGGGGAGTACTGGCGGAGGCTGAGGCGGGTGGCGGCATCGGGGTTGTTCTCGCCGAGGAGCATAATGGGCCTTGGGCCAGTAAGGCAAAAGGTAGCCCATTATATGTGCATGAGGGTTGGGAGGGAGAGGGTTGTGGTGGTTAGGGAGGTGCTTCAAGAGGGGGCATTGAATAACATGATGGGGAGTTTATTTGGGGAGTGGTTGGGGTTGCATGAGAGGGGGGAACTTGTTGGGATGGTGAGGGAGGGGTATGAGTTGATAGGGGAGTTTAATTGGGAGGATTATTTGGGAATGGGTGGGTTGGACTTCCATGGGGTGGGGAGGAGGTGCAAGGGGTTGGCTTCTGGGGTTAAGTGTCTTGTGGGTGGTATCATACGAGAGAGAAGGAGGAAGGGTGAGTTTGGAGGGGATGACTTCCTTGGTGTTTTGTTCCGGCTGCCGGAGGAGGAGCGGTTGACCGACGACGACATGATCGCCGTTCTTTGGGTGAGAAAATCTATCTATTTATCTTCTTTTTTTCTATATCTCACAAGCTCTACAGATTGTTTTTCCTTTGTAATTAATTAGGTTTGTGCTTATGACCTTACTCACGTGACATGGTGTGGTCACCATGAAATAATGCATTTAGTGAGTGTTTTGTGATCACACCAAGTCATTAAAAATCAATGACATTTTAAGTGTTATTTATAAGTAGATACAGCATGACTCTCCCTCCTGTAGAAGTAACATCCATAAAAATATATTGGATTTTTCTTTTCTTTTCTTTTTCTCTTTCTTTCTTTCGGTTTGCTGTTATGATTCTACTAAGATAAGAAAACTAGAAACATGTTATTAATCGTGCTAATAAACACCAGAAAATCATTACATATGGATTGTTAAGATATTTTGGTGGAAATTTATGATTTGGAAAAATATCATCATCTAGACAAATAAAAATGGAAAACTAAGGTACCCCTTGTTGAAAAAAAGATATGAATCAAGTTTCATCCAGTAGTGTCCCCAGTGGCTTTGCCACGTGTCCTAAGGTCCATATTGATCTGTCAGTTCTGTGTCGTCCTATCCATGCCTATATACCAAAAAAAAAAAAATTCATCCAGTAGTAGACACGTAGTTAAGAGGATATAAGAAAAACAGTTTTAAGAAAAACAGTATTAATTATAGCCGCCATTCACTGTGTTCGATCTCTTTCTATATTATTTTTAAATATATATTTTACTAAATATTTACTGATGTTTGATTCAGTTGAAAAGCAATACTAGTTAGTTGAGAGTTGAGATAATTATAATTATAAACTCACTCAAATGTGTCTCTTGGTTTGATTTAATTTTCTTTTGTTGAGAATTGAGGATCTTTAAATTTTAAATCATTATCTGCCAAAAAATAATAAGCCATTCACATATTTGTTTTAATTTGAATTGGTTTATTAAATATTTATCATGTCCATCATTTTTTTCCTTTTTTCTTATTCTTTTGAATTGACAATATAATGTCTATCATCATAGTCAATTTTTTTTTTTGAAAAAAATCAAAATAAATAGAAAACAATGAATATCAACAAAAAAAAAAAAACAATGATATGACAGCATTATGCACCTTGACACACGTTAACTGATTATCTACATGATTAATTTATAATCAATGATTTTTCTTTAAAAAATTATAATATCAGCTTAAGCATGCTTGCTTCTAAATATAAAATTGTGAGATTATCATTATACTTGTGACATATGTTTGATAGATGGAGACTGCCTATGACAATTAATTATAGGCCTCTCTAGATGATTCTATGCATGATGTGTATATATATATAGGATAGTACCATGTCACATAGACTAGATTGTAGATTCCTGATTCAACGGACAGATATTTCTCCTCCCCCACAGGGAAAAGGACTCGAACATGATCATCATCATCATCATCATCGTATATTCGTATTGTTGTTATTGTTGTAGTTGTTGTTATTTTATTATATTTTATGTTAAATTATATTAAAACACTATATTATATAATTTAGTTTTGGGCTTGCTTAATGTTCATATATTATGTTAAAGATGTGCATGCTCTAGGGAGACCACTAAACCCTAATAAAAGTTTATTAATAGACCAGAATAGTGGTTTTAAATTTGGAACCAGTTTAATTAGATCTCAGGATCATAAATAATAAACGGTCACTGTTGTTTCTTTTGAAAAGTTAATTATATTCAAAAATCAAAACTTACAAGATTGACAAGAACATAGCAACGTTCTGAGATTTTTCTATTCTCAATAGATATTTATAAATTCTACTAACAGAAGGAAAAAAATTATTTTAACAAAGTTGATAACCAGAACAAAAGGAAAAAAAGAAGAAAGAAAAAGCAAGAGTAAAGAAGCATATCTAATGCACAAATGGTAAGTTTAATTACTAAGAATATGTATCTAAAAATAATTAAATAAGTTATAAGTTAAACAAAACTTAACTATCAAGTGGATAAAGAAAAATTGAATTTGAAAATAAAGCCCATGCGACTGACTGCTATACCCTGGAATCAGAACCATTTATTTTTATAAAAAGATCACAGTGAGAAATCTATATATATGAGACATTTAATATTTATAATAACACAACATCAGAAGAAAAAAAAATCTTACCAACTTACATATAACAAACTAAATATAGCTCTAATCAATTTGTCTATTTGATTTATCTACAAACTTTTTGAGTGTACTGTTTCCCTTCTTGGGACATTCTAATTTCAACAAATTCAAATTTTCATCTTGCAATTACACTAAATCTACAATTAACATTCGTGATTATAATTAAATTTTAATTTATTCCATTTTTTCATTATATTCTTTTTTTTTAATTCCAGGAAATGATATTCCGAGGGACCGACACCATCGCCATCCTCCTTGAATGGGCCATGGCCCGTATGGTCCTCCACCCTGAAATCCAATCCAAGGCCCAACAAGAAATCGACGACAACGTGAGCCGGGCCCGGCCCATCCAAGACTCGGACATCCCGAACCTCGCCTACGTCCAAGACATCCTCAAAGAGGTCCTCCGCATGCACCCACCCGGCCCACTCCTCTCGTGGGCCCGACTCGCGGCCCACGACGTCCAAGTCGGGAAGCACCTCGTGCCGGCCGGGACCGTCGCCATGGTCAACATGTGGGCCATAGCCCACGACAAGTCCATATGGACCGACCCATGGGCCTTCAAGCCCAAAAGGTTCGTGGAGGAGGAGGTGAGCGTGATGGGCTTGGATCTCCGTCTCGCACCTTTCGGAGCGGGTCGGAGGGTTTGTCCGGGTCGGGCCATGGGCCTGGCCACGGCCCATCTATGGTTTGCGAGACTGTTGCAAGAGTTCGATTGGGGCCCGGCCCGACCCGTGGTCCTGTCGGAGCGCCTCCGCCTGTCTATGGAGATGAAGGTGCCTTTGGTCTGCCGTGCTGTTCGCCGTCTAAGCGTCGAATAAATTTTTTTTTTTTGTGTAAAAAAAAACATGGAATAAATTTTGAGTGTGTGTGATGTATGATATGATGATGTAAATTATTTGGTAGATTAGCTTAGGTTGGATTGCGTTGTTACATCAGTGTATAAGGTAGCAGTCATGTAAAATTGTAAATGGTTGTGTTGTACATTAATGTTAATAAATAGAGTCTTACTACACATGCCCCATTATTTAGGCCCCAGCCACAGGCCCCATTATGTGTCAATATGTTATTGGTTTCCTATTTGACTTTTACAAAAGTGCAAAAAAAAAAAGCACAAAACTGTCCTTATTTGAATCACACCCAAACTTTTTTTTTGTTCATGTTTCCACCTCTTGAAACGCATCCCAAGAATATCTAACTAATATTTTTATAGACATTCTTCATTTAAAAAATTCATTCCGGCCAACCTATTCATCTCCGGCGACCAGCGTTACTACCACTGGATTCAATTACATTTCAAAAATATAATTGACTTACAAAATATAATGCATAAATATTCAAATTACTTTAAAATGTTACACAATCACACGTAAATACAATATCAAATTCTATAAATCCTCCAAAAAAAAAAATTAACATCAAACGTCGGATTCAAAAAAAAAAAGATAAACAAAAGCTAGATCAAAGGCTTCACATTTAATATCAAACATCAAATTGAAGAAAAAAATTGTAACAAATGCAAGGATAAACAATAACAAAGGTCAAACATAAATTGACAGACATTGAAAATGATAGTCAAATCGATCAATTGTTCACAAAAAAAAAAATCAGTTACATTTCTGAATGTAACTGACTTTAGCATCAGTTTCAAGTACTGGCTTATATAGTAAAAGTCAGTTACATTCATAAATGTAACTAACTTTTTAAAATATTGCATAATATGATTAAAATAGTTTAACATGTAACTGAATTACGAATGTTACACACACATAGCTATTAATATGAACTTCACTCCACGGTAAAATGTTTAAACGGATGAAAACAGATGAGATTGTTATAATTTAATATCAAACATTATTTTCAACAAAAAATATATGTAAAAATCAGATGATTAGATCTCAATTGCATAATCAAAAAAATAAAAAAGACACACCTGAATCGACATACATTAAAATGATAATCAAAATCGTTCAGATCAAATTAATTGTTGATGGATCTTCAAAAAAAAATTCGATCTTCTACTAGATGTTTTTAAAAATAATAATGATGTTTTAAGAAAGAAATGAATTATGGATGTATAAATAATTCAATTGAAATGAATCTAAAAACCAAAAAAGAAATTTGAATTATAAATGGAAAGCATTTATTGTCAGTGTCATTACTTGTTCTATATAGGTGGAAAGGAGTAATTATAATTGTCTCATTGATTATATGAACAATTACCTAGTAAAGAAAAAAACCACAAAGAGGGTGAAACATGAATTATATGGAAAATGATTGACAGGCCCCATTTTTGTAGGCCCCAAGTAACCCCCATATGTATAATTCATGTTTTACCCTCTTTGTGATTTTTCTCTTTACTCGGTAATTGTTCCTATAATCAAGGAGACAATTATAATTACTCATTTCCACCTATATAGAACAAGTAATGACATTGATAATAAATGCTTTCCATTTATAATTCAAATTTCTTTTTTGGTTTTTGGATTCATTTCAATTGAATTATTTATGCATTCATAATTCATTTCTTTTTTAAAACATCATTATTATTTTTAAAAACATCTAGTAGAAGATTGAAACTTTTTTTTTTGAAGATCCATCAACAATTAATTTGATCTGAACGATTTTGATTTTGATTTTAATGTATGTCGATTCAGGTGTGTCTTTTTTATTTTTTTGGTTATGCAATTGAGATCTAATCATCTGATTTTTACATATATTTTTTGTTAAAAATAGTATTTGATATTAAATTATTTTTTATTGGTACATTCTTTTCTTTTTAAACAATCTCAAGCAAACCATTTTCATCCGTTTAAATATTTTGCCGTGAGGTGAAGTTCATATTAATAGCTATGTGTGTGTAAAATTCGTGATCCAGTTACATGTTAAACTATTTTAATTATATTATGCAATATTTTTAAAAGTTAGTTACATTTATGAATGTAACTGACTTTTACTATAAAAGACAGTACTTGAAACTTATGCTAAAGTCAGTTACATTCACAAATGTAACTGATCTTTTTTGTGAACAATTGATCTATTTGGCTATTATTTTCAATGTCTATCAATTTAGGTCTGACTTTTGTTATTGTTTATTCTTGCATTTGTTACAATTTTTTCTTCAATTTGGTGTTTGATATTAAATGTGGCGGCAGTCTTTGATCTAGCTTTTGTTTATTATTTTTTCTTTGAATCCGACGTTTGATGTTAATTTTTTTTTTGGAGGATTTATAGAATTTGATATTGTATTGGCGTGTGGTTGTGTAACATTTTAAACTAATTTGAATATTTATGCATTATATTTTGTAAGTCAATTATATTTTTGAAATGTAATTGATGTATATATGTCTTAAATAATAAAAGTTAGTTACATTTACAAATGTAACCTTTTTGTACAATAAATTAAAATTACAAAATGTAACCGAGTAAAAAAATGTGGAGTGCGGAGAGGACTAGAAAGGTAGTCGAACCACCTCTCATATGATAGAGGGCGACGAGAAGAATTCAGTGGTAGTAACGACGGTCGCCGGAGATGAATAGGTTGGCCGGAATGAATTTTTTAAGTGGAGAATGTCTATAAAAATATTGGTTAGATATTCTTGGGATGCGTTTTAAGAGGTGGAAGTATGAACGGAAAAAAAAGTTTGGGTGTGATTCAAATAATGGTAGTTTTGTACTTTCTTTTTTTGTACTTTTGTAAAAGTCAACTAGGAAACCAATAACATATTGACACATAATGGGACCTGTGGCTGGGGCCTAAATAATGGAGCATGTGTATCAAGACTCTGAATTATACATATGGGACTTATTTGGGGCCTATAAAATTGGGGTTTGTCAATCATTTTCCTAATAAATATTTTAGCTACTATACATTCAGTTTATTTTGCGGCTGCATCTCCAGCGTGCCCATACATTCAGTACATTAATGTCAATAGCGACAAACGATGTTGCCAACCCAGACTCGCAACGTCACCATGGTCAACATGTGGGCCATAACCCACGATAGGTCCATATAGACCAACCTTGAGCGCTGATACCTGCAATCCATTTTATAGTCTCATACGATATGATAATGTAGTATATACTATAATATCATAGCGTATGAGGCTGTTCTTAAAAAAAATCATGACGTATGAGGTTTTATCAGTGTATGACCCAAAATTTTTTTCATTTTTCACAATGAAAAAAAATACACTAATATATTTCAGTATATACTTCATTTCATATAACAGTATACACTTCAAATGATGAGTGTATGATTTTTTTTTAAAAAAAAGATGAACTGCAATTGATACTACAATGGCCAATGGGGATACGTGTATTTTTTTTCCTTCGGAGCGGATCGAAGAGTTCAATTAAAGCCCGGTCTGACCCATGGTCCTGTCGGAACAACACAGCCTATCTATAGAGATTGGAGATGAAGGTGCCATTGGTTTGTCTTGTCATTCACTCATTCACCGCCTAAGACAGCATTTGATTACGCGATTAGATAGTTTTTGCGTTTACAGAAGCTACGTTTTACAATTGTGCAACTAAATAGAAAAACTATAACAACTTCTTATAGACATTTTAGACAAAGTGTAAAAAAGCTATATTTTTCAAAAGCGGGGAGGGGGGGGGGGGGGGTTGTAGAAAATAAGTTTTACAATACAACCAAATGAATTTTGAGTGATAGCAATGTATAATAATATGATGATGTGAATTATTTAGTTGATTAGCATAAGTTGGGGTTACGTTGTTATACATGTATCTGCGTATTAAAGCAGCAAGTCATGTAAAATTGTAAATGAATGTGTTTTACATTAATGTCACTGATTTTATGCTAGTAAAGGTACATCCTAAGGGCCTTCATATACACAAAATTAAAAAATAAATAAATAAACTCAACATAAAAAGATGTATCAAATTAAGCTTTGCCACAACCAACCCCACCATTTGCTCTGCTTTTAGCCTTACAAAAGATTCGTGCACCAATACGAGTACGTATTGGGTACACATGAAACTGCATTTAGTATGCCTTTATGTATAAATTTATATACCTCAAGACCAAAAGTACGACTAAAATTAGGGTTAGATATTTATCCTATCAAGTTCTCATACCTCAATAATGCAAAAACTGAATCTAAACTAAAACACTCATAACTAGTATACAAAAATCAGACTCCCTAACTTGACTGCCTAGACATAAATAAAATTCAGAAGCTACCTGCTGCACTTAGCTTTCGCCAATTTCTTCTTCCTCTTCTTCACAGCTTTTGGGAGCTTATTCTTCCGAGCTTCCCTCTTTTCATCTTTCACTTTCTTCTTATTCTCTTTTCGTGCTGCTTTTCTGTCAGCTGGAGTCGCCTTGACCTCTCTTTCGGACTCTGTTTCATCTCCTTCGGATTCGCTTGTTTCATCGGACTCCGTCTCGGCGGCTTCATCATCTAATGTTTTGGTCATCAAGTTCGGGTCATGAAAGGGCTCTTGGATTTCGTCCTGCATCTGCTGAGTTACAGGACACCGAGTCTGAACAAAGCCTAGGAGACCACGGTCAAGATCCTGCGTTTTTGCTTCATAAATACTGGCCGTCCGCTCACCCCTCCCCATGCGAATGATGTCCTCTTCACATTTCTTCACATGTGTGACCATCTTTGAGGCAAATGGACAGAAAAATATCATCAGTTCCATACCTCAAAACTTCAAAGTAAACAATTGATAGATCAATACATAAAACAACTTTGTTAAGTGCATAATGTTTAACCAGTGGCCAACCAGAGGAATGGCCTCACAGTCACATATGAATAATGATACAGAAGAATGCAAGGGAAACTTGCAACCAGGGAGATCTTGATCAATCTATCTAATCAATGACAAGATATCTCTGAAAAGAAATATTTTTTATATTTTAGAGACTAAGTTCATCTTCAAGAGAAAAAGAAGAGATTCATCAGACGAGGCACAGATAATTTGGAACTTCTATTGCGCACTCATGTTTAAGTTAGATATGCAACGGTTGGTAAGTATACCTCTCAGACACTCACCCCCCTTCCCCATATGTTACAGTCCCCTGTCAAACAGAAAACAAGCCGGTTCGGACTTGGTGGCACAATCTGCTGAAAGGAGAAGATTTGACCAGGAAAGAAAAAAAGAAAAAGAAAAACAAACCATTAGACATTTAGACCAAAGGGTTTACTTTAACATCATTGGACAATATATGCCCACATTCTCTTTTTTTTGCAAACAAATGGTAAAAGGTTGAGCTGTGTAGATGGCTTAATGGAATATGCAGTGAGTGCAAGATAGAGTTCTGAGAGCAAATCACTCAACAAATGTGAAAAATTGGGGAGCCCTGCAGTTCATCTAAAGAGTGTTGACTTTAATACTGGACCAGTTTAGATCATTTTAATAAATGTATCGATGTGGTCTTCATTATGATGGACAGGTGAATGTTGATCAAATGCAAGTGTGAGACAGACTATGGAGTGAAAAATTTTGTTTTTTTTTCCTCCAAAAAGGGACTGACAGCAGACTGATTGGTTAAGCCACCAATCCATTTTTTCCTGCTTTTGCCAAAAACCCCACTTAAACATAAAAAAAAGGATCAAACCATTCACAATTTGCATTCCAACAAATACGAAAATGAATTCATTAACTAACCTGCACAATTTCACATGGTGAGACTTCCTCCTCTGGGGAAATTGTGTTTCCCCTTTCCATGACTTTTCGCTGAGCCTGCAATATGTTTATATCCCAAAATAAGTCTGACACTCTCAATAACAAAAAGGAAAACAACAGAGATAAATACATGATCCAAAAAAAAATTACGTCTTCTAGATAATCATCGATGGAATCATCGGTGATGGATGTATCCACCACAAAAGTGAACAACTCATTAGCTGTCATAACTGCCACACCATGTCTTTTGAAGAAATCCTGAAATCGGGGTTTCAAAAAAAAAAAAATCAGAATCCTTATGAAATATACAAGGCTCTGCTAAACAAGTTTATCAAAGACTAACTCACAGAAACATGAATGCAATCCTCTCGCAAGAAGTCTAAAGCACTGGGGTGATCAAGGTCAACTGATTGAGAAACATCAATAATGTACAAGTGACCCTGAAAAGTGTCAGACCATTAGATATATTCTTATCAGATAAATGTAGAGAAAAAACTCATTTGATAACATTTGGGAGAGATTTAGTAGGAAATGATACATACCTCAAAGTAAAGAATATTGTACTCGCTGAGATCTCCATGCACAAGCTTGCACTTCTGGTAAAACGTCCGCATCATTGTGATAATCTGTCAAACAGAATGCTAAGTTGTCCTCAAGACAATACAGGGCTTGACCCCTTCACTAAAGATGCTTGATACACACACACAAAGAAAAACCATAGGTACTGGATCCCTTTAAACACTATGAAGCATAACAACCTAAATATTCATGTCTAATTCCATAAATTCACATAAAATCAAGCTGATCAGTTAATTCCATAAATGTTAACTCATCAAAGCTTTATGCAAAATATTAAGCTCAGTCCTTTTTGCAGCCCCGACAAGTTTTGATTTTTTTTTTAAGTACATACTTGGCTAATGAATTACATTCTTTTATAAAAAAAATAAAAAATAAAGTACATAATCATATAAACTGAATGCATGATGCATATATATTATATTTTTTGTAATATAGTATATAGTGATGTAAAGTATATATTGCATTAGATGATTTCATATACTGCATTAATGATGCGGTGACTACAAATAGGGTTGCAAAATGGACTGAGTGTATCCACACCCAAGCTTTATTTATGGATCAGATTGTCCACCTCTACCAGTTCAAAGAAATATTTTCAAGCAGAGAATCTCCAAATATATGGTCTTAGCAGTGTCTCTATTTCATGCTATATGCACAACCCAACGACCAACATAAGGGGAAAAATTTACCTCCATATAACATTCACGTAATTTCTCCTCAGACAAGGCAGCATCCTTAAGACGAGGTGCAGCCCAACCTCCTTTTCCTGTAATAGGTAAGACCATCAAGGTAAAATACAAGCATTAACATATAAATAAGATTCCTGAAGATGCAGGCTTATATCATTGCACAAAACAAAATGACAAGCAAGAAACATAGGCTTTGACATTGTGAATCAACTGCAATTTAAGGCTTAAAAAAAAATTCAATGAGATTTTGAGTCCAGTAAGAACAAAGAAAAAATTATGACAAAACATACCTATGAATTCCATGACCAATACATTTTGCCTCAAGAGAATTGGTGTCGGACACCTTATTCCAGATGCTTTTATCCTGCAACACAATGCATGGATTTCATATTTCAACAAGTAAAAAGTATATCATTACTTGTAGCTCCGAAATTAAACATTTTCAGTAGGGTGTGGAAGCCATCTTAAAAGGTGATGAGTCAACCACAAGGTGTAAAGCAGCAAAGAGTCACACAGTTAAGCAGGTGTAAATGTAATTTCTCTAATATTAACTTTATGGCTCAAAAAATAAATATTCAAAATTTACAACAGTGGCATGCTTGTGTCAACAAATTATAAACACCTACATAAAATATTCAATCATCTTCTAGTGAAATGGTGCACACATGGAAACTATGAATTTGACAGTCAAACAAAATGCGATAACGACTCATCTATACCTCAAGAGATTTCTCATTTCTTTCTCTGCCCAAGCCTGCACCATTTTTCTGTTGTTGTGCTTACTGTAACGATGTCTGAAACGGTAGTCACCTTGCACATATCGATCTCTGTCCCTGAAGTTGGGAAAGGAAAATAATTGTCATCTCACCTCGATCCACAGGTTTGAAACCATGCAGCAATAACAATAAAACACATTTACAATCCATATTTTTTTGTTTGGTAGAAATTATGAGGAGAATGAAGAAAACGGTAAAATAATGACTACCAGTGACATGCAGAACATCCATTAACCCAGAGGTTATGCTTAGATTGCATCTGTCAGATTTTTCCTACAGAGTTTCGTATCTGTGACTGCATGTGCTTATAGGAAGAAAACTAATATTTTCTCAAAGAAATATGAGGATGTTCACAGATTCACATATCAGTGTTTTCTTACAGGAACACCTCAAATATGTAAACATGTCACTTAGCCAACATATTTTCCAATGTTATTTTCACATGCAGGTTGATCTTGGGGTTTCTAATCTAACAGAAGCAACAAAATCAATCCCAAACTTCCTCGAGCAAAGGAAGAGAACAAGAGCTCATTAGAAAGTTGATTAAAACAACAATTTTTAGCGAAGAGTCGAGCAATGATATATTTTATGATGTTTGGAAAATAAAAAATCAAATACCAATAAAAAATCCTAGTACCCACTATGTATTCATGTTTTAGAGCAATATATAGCAGTACTTGGATAAAAGCATGAGAAATAATGAAATTTTCCCAAGCATCGATATCACACTACCATCATCTATTTATAAAGACTTTATTACATTATACTGATAATACCAGACCATTGAAATTTCATGACAAAATGATGTCTAGTAACTTACTTAAAAACGAGAATAGAAGTTTTGTATATTTTGATAGCCAATTCCTGTCCATCAGCTTTCGTCGCGTGATAGACATTTGCCTGCAAACAACATCAGTGATAAGAAAGAGCCTATCAATGGCAATCCGAGACCCAAGATAGTGAAACCTCATTTTGTAATAGGAATTCAAGAAAGTCAAATGATATGAGTATTTAGTAATTTCCTATCAGTTATATGATCATTTAGATGAATTTGAAGCTTAGAAAAGAGCCCCAAGATTTGACAGAAATTTAAGTATGACATACCTCTTTCCCAGTAGAAACACAACCATTGATGTCATTAAAAACACCATGGTTCAGCATTTTAAACACAACCCTGCGAGTCCTTGGATCAATTGCCTGTGTGATAATGCATCAATAAGCAAATACAGAAATCCATGGTGAAGGAAATTGGTTAATAATCAGCACACAATCAAGCAGAATAGTATTAGAGAATCTCGAGGTGCAAGGACCTACAATTAAATTTCGAGTTCCATGTTAATAATTAGAAGTTTGGTTTATTGAAAAACTCAAGGCCTCAAACATACAACTACAATTCTGTAGAGCATTGGATCACAGAATCTTTTTGAAAACGGAAGATTGAAACAATCCTTCCAATGTGGAATGTGTGTCTTTGAATTGAAGACCTCTGACCAAAAATGACACCCAGAGTTCAGTAGGTCAACCTTTCATGGATTTCTAAAGAGCAACTCTGGCACTGAATTATAATCCAAATCAAGTAGTACCATCTTATATAAGTTATCTTAAGCATATGAGAAATTACATAAGAACTTGTATAATGAACTTAATAGTCTAGTTTTGCATTGAAATGCCCTCAAACTCCAAAAGTGCCCAAGTTTTCAGGAGTATGAAACGATGACCTAAAAAGTACAGATGCCTAGGTAACAGTGGCATGAGAGTTATAGTAAATTCTGCACCCCTTTTATGTTCATACTTTCTTCAACAAAAAGAAGTGATGAATCACACAAAATTTTCAAAAAACATAAAAACAGAAGCTCCCCCCCCCCCCCCCCCCCCCCCCCCCCGAAAAATTTGGCGAGAAGAGTAACATAGAATAAATAACTAGAACAAGAACAGCTAGTCCTGTATCCATATAGTTTTTCAGTGGATAGAAACCCAAATAAGTAGATAATTCTGTGTAAATAAAAACCATACAAAATCATTCGAGATTTCCAGTCGAATAGATTTTTCAGGTTTATCCGAGCTCTAGAGATGAACTTTATTCACATCATCATTGTGCAACCAAATGGAATAAAGGTTCTACATTATGAATGGGGGATATAAGATTAGTAATGACTCAAGCAAATTAGTTTATGAGTCAATTAAAATAACAAGCACTCAAAACATTTTTTCATCAAAAAATAATGATGAAGCCCACATTTACCTACCAAAAAAAAAGAGAAGCATTCTTTCATCGATGCAAAACAAACCAACCAAAATAAAACCCTAGAAAAACCAAACCTGTTCGACAGTGGCACGGTCCGCTTTATCATTATTCTTGATTCTCCCAATCTCCGTATCTCGGATGCTCTCACGGATGGCGGTCGTTACCAGGTTCGACATTCCGACGTTCAATCTCCCCTCCCACTCCTACAACAACTCAAATTCAATCAACAATTTCAAAACTAAAATCCTAATCAGCGGAAAATTTGTTTTTTTTTTTAAAGTACCTCCAACGGAGAAGCTCGGAAGTGGCCGGAGAGCTTCTGGATCTGGTTCGAGAGGGGCTGAAGAGGGGACGAGAGGGGGCGGGAGTGGAGCCCGCCGTGGGCGTTCGATCTCCTCCCCCTCAGGTCCGCCATTTCCAGGGGTTCGTCGAGCTCCGAATCCGACGACCAAGGTTCCTCCTCTTCGTCTTCCTCGTCGTCGTCGTAGGAGATGATGATGGCGGCGGCTACTTGTTCTTCCATTCTTGGCTCTTCGAGGGCCATTGTTTTTTCGCTTCTTGATCGAGCGTTTCAAGCGAGGGGGAGGCGAAGCGAAACCTAGCTTTTACTTGAACGGGTACTAATGGCGTTGCAAGTAGAGTTGTAAACGGGTTATGTCAGGCCGGGCCGGGCCGGCCCGTCAAAGAAACGGGCCAATGGACTACCGGATCGGGTCATGTTGGCCCGTTAATTTTAGGGTCCTCTTTTGCACACCTTTCATTCCTTTACACACCCACTATAAATGAATTTTTTAAATGATCTATTTATGTTGGGTTTATAAGGGAATAAGGAGGAGGAGGAAAGAAGAGGAAGAGAGGAGAGAAGGGGAGATCATTAACAGCTGGGCTAGACCACTTAAAAAAATATTTTTTTATTTTTAATATAATTTTTTGATTATATTATACATACAAAATATATAAACATACATGTGTTACGTGAATATATACACAAACACATTTTGTATACTTGATATATATAAACACACACAATATGTAATATATTTTATCAACATATTATATGTCATGTTTGTTGTTGATTGTCATATTGTATTACACCCAAAGTTGTCATTTACTAATTTGTGTTAAAATGGACCAACATGTCACAAAAGTATGTGTGACAATAAATAAAAATTATCACACTGATGTAAAAAAAAAATTAATTTTATAAAAATACCATTATTAAATGATCTCTGTGACACTCATTGATTATTAAACACATATGATCTCATTCCATCACAGGACTGGTATGACAAGTCACATGTCCCTTTTAACACAATAAAACGTTATGTCGTGTTGAGAGTATGAGTTACGCGGGCTGTATTTACAAATATTCAATATTATATAAACTTATATCACATTAAAAGAAAACACACACACAAAAGGGGGTTATATACCCACCCCATGTAATCATAACAACACCCCATTTAAAAAAAACCACATCTTATACTCTTCTCAAACAAAGCAAACCCACCCCCACCCCCACCCCCAAACCACCCACCACCGACCCCCTCACCCTCACGGCCTCCTCCGCCATTGTCACCATGATCTCCCCTTTTATCACCACTAGGTGCTTCCTCCTCCCCGTCACGTACCCCATAGCCCTTTCGAGTCCATTCTCTGATAGTATTTTCGGATCACTATCAAGATTTTGAGGTCCTCGAAGGGGGGACAGTGAGATCGAAGAGGGCGGCATCGCGAAGACAGGTTTCGCAGACGTCAAGGGCATCAAGGGTGCGGCGGGCGTCATCGAAGATGGTGATGGTGGAGAAGATCAAGTCAGTCGCCATTGTTGATGGCCGGCTACGAAAACATTGGGTCATTCTTGGGTGACTCGTGGCGGAATTTGATCACCACGAGGTGAGTGGTGAAAACACGGGTGTTTTATTGGTTTAAATGACTCGTCTAACTGGGGTTTGGGCGACTTTCGTGGCCTAAGTTCGTTTGTTTGCTTGTAAGATTATTATCTCTTTATCTTTATTTTAGGTCTATGTCTATTCTCCTTCCTTTCAGAATTTGTAATTCAAATTCAGCAATAAAATCGGATAGCAGATATCTACCTGGGTGGGGTCTAGAGTATGATATATATATCCAGGGGTGGGTTTGCAGTTCATAAGTTTTGAATGGGGTGGATCGTATAAGGGGGTGGGATTGAAACAAAACGGGATTAAAATAACCGTCCCCACACACAAAAACCGACAACCAGTCTGATATTTCTCTCTTCACAGACCCGACGCCACATCGACAGCCCGCGATGTCGCTAGAATCTATCGCCTGCAGCGCCGCCACCGCCTCCGCCGTCGCCGCCACCGCACGTTCGCTCTCCTTCCGCCACTCGGTGGTCAACCTCCGCCCGAGCTCCGCCTCTCCATCTGTCTCACCGCGCCTCTCCTTCAGCATCTCCGCCATGAAACGCAGCCCCAAACGCCTCAAATACTCCGCGAAGCGGATTTTCAAGGTCCCCATCTCTCTCTCTCTCACGATGTTCTATAACGATTTTGTTTTGACTGAATTGGGTTTGATTTGTTTTTTATTAAGGGGGACGGGATGCTTTATGTGGAAGCAGACCCGTCGGGAGCAGAGAATTGGAAGTTGGATCAGGTCGTGGAGCTTATCAAAGACGGGGCGGTCGGAGTCATCCCCACCGACACCGTGTATGTTTGACTTACCCATTCCTTAAAAGTTAATCTTGGGTAAAGAATTCGTTTGGATTGTGTCAAGTTTATAAATTTGCGTGTTTTGGGCGAAGAGTGATGTGGTTTATTATTGATTTTTGGAGATATGATAGGTTGATAGTGAAGATTGACATGAATGAGAGTGACATGCATTTTAATGAAATGTGCAATTTGGAACATTGGTTTGGATTGGCTCAGGTTCATCGAACTAGCTTGGGTGAAGAACTATAAATTTAAGAGTTGGGTTTTAGAGAGTTTGACATGAATGAGAGTGAAATGCACGTTTTGGAGTGTTGCATTGAATTGGCTGAGGATAAAATAACATGAATGAGAGTCATCCCCAGTAGTGGTTGCATAGATGCTCCTGTTTACCGAGAATGATTTCCCTCAATAGAAGTTTCATAAACATTGTTGTTTAGTAAGAAGGATTTTGATTTGGCATGTCATCGACTTTTGTTAACCATACTCCGGTTCTTGATTTGGTGGTGATAGTTTTATTTTGGCAAGTACGAAGCGTAGCAGATCAAGACTGGATAGATGTAAACTGAACTATGATTGGAAGCATAACAGAACAAGACTGGATAGTTATAAGCTGAACCATGATAGATTATAACACTGTTTGGGAAAGGAGAAAGGAAATACTTAGTGTCATGAAGCATCCTTTGTGTAAATTTGTGATGGCAAGGAAGACACAAGTGTATTGCATACCAATTCAGAGAAAATGCGAATATATCTTTATTCATGTTAACTTTTGCTTCTTATGTTCATTCTGATCTCTCAATTTCATTCAATTTTAGTCTTCTTTTGCTGTTCTATTCTTGCTTATGCTTCTTTGTTTCATGGAAGTTGATGATCTAGCCTGTTTGTTTTGTTCTATAATTAATATACTATTGATTTGAAGCTCTGTCAGACTCTATTGTTCTCTCACGTCAATTCTATGATCAGGTATGCCATTGTTTGTGATCTGAAAAGCCATTCAGCCATCGAACGTCTTCGCAGGTCACAGTTTTAAAAATGTGGCATTCTTGCACGTTTGTTGATATGTGAAGTTTAGAATTACATTAGCTATAAATAAGTCTCTGTGATTCAGATTTTGTGTTTTGATAATTGATAAATGTTCTCTATATGGTTTCACATTTGCAGAATTAAAGATATAGAGTATTCAAAGGCAAGATATCTTACTGAAGTACACCTATTTATATTTCTTTGGAGAGTGGCTCAACTTAAGAATAAACTTTATCGTTGGTGGACATCCTTGTTTTTGTCTGAGCTACATGGAAGAGCATGCTGATGGTAATGTATCTTACTTTGTTTTAATTTTGTGTCTGATGTAATTCAGCCTCTCAGTATATTATGTCACTCCTTCCGAGACATAGATACCTATACAATGGGGCTACCTCGTGGTAATGATCATGGTCATACCGATATATTTCGAGCCGTTAAACATTGTCTGCCCGGCCCTGTAAGAGCATTTTGTCAAGTACCTGTATTATAAATTTTGAGCATCTTATCTGGGATAATCATATAACAATAAAATTATTTTGGCAGTATACTTTTATATTGCCTGCAAGCAAAGAATTGCCGAGACAATGTACAAAGCATGGTACGAAAACTAAATATGCAGCAAGAAAAACTGTGGGTATTCGCATGCCAGATGATGCTATATGTCAAGCCATATTGGAAAAGTTGGAGTCACCTCTAATATCTACAAGGTTTGAATTATGAGATAATCCTTGTACTTAATTTTGATTTCCTGATACCAAGCACAGGAAATTTTTGAACATCTTGAGTCCTTGACTGATGAATAGTGTAAAAGAGCTAATATTGTCTGCATCTCTTTTTATAGTGTTAAGTGGCCGACAAAAGACGAATGGATTCTGGACCCTGTTTTAATTGCTGACATATATCCTGAGGTATGTATGATCTTTATTCCTGCCAATTAGTCCAGTGACTCATATGAACAGTCGCCATTTCCTTATTGAAGGCTTATGCATTACTTCACTCTTTCCTTTTTTCTGAGTCAATTTGGATTTACTGAACATGGTCGACCTAGGATCCAAGTTGGCAGTTCTACTGTTCCCTTGGCAAATGTCTCCAGTAGGGTAGATTGTTAAATAAGTTTGGTGTCCGATAAACATATGAATATATACAGCAGTCAGAATTTTGTTACTTTTCCATCAGAAACAGATAAACATATAGCTTGTTGCCAATGGGTTGGGACGGGTTTATGAAGCCTGGTAGGCCATAATTTTCTGCCAGATGTCATTCTTACAGTGAGTTTAGTATCATGATCCATTTTTGTTTTTTTTCTTTGGCTATCATTTTTTCATTATTTTTAAACAGTATTATCAGTGATATGTTTGCTAATTACCATCATTAAGGTCTTTTGAGATCGTGTACTTTCACCACCAAATCTGTTACTCATGGTCACAGTTTTCTCATACATAAATTTTCACTGGTTGACCATTTTTGCGACCTTAAGTGTTGGATTCATATGTTATTATGTGGCTGGAAAATGTGGCAAAAGTTTGGTCGAGCAAAGAATCACTGTTCTGTGTTGATGGGTAATCCCCACCGACACCTCAAAAATTAAACATATCTCTCTCTCCTCTCATGCTGCCAACTGCATATGAAGATCTTTTCAATGGTCAATTTTGCTTTTTATTCTTTTTTTTCTTCCAGATTTATGGTTTTATTCTCATCCCCCTTTTTTATTGATTTGCTTTCCCTATGTGGTCTTAGGGCCTTGATTTTGTTGTTGCTGGTGGTATTAGAGTGGCTGATCCTTCCACTGTAGTTGACATGACAGGAAATTATCCAACAATAATTCGACAGGAAAGGTATGTGATGTTTATGAAAAACAGAACCTTGTTTGTTTAATTTTTTTTTTTTTTTTTGAGAGCCAAATAGCCATTGCATGTGATGATTATATAAATTATGCGCACTTCATCATCAACAAATTATGTGATGATCCTCTAGTAGCATTTATTTGTTTGGAAAAAAAATTATAAAAGTAATGAGTTGCCACTGCTCATCCCAAATAAATTGTTATGTGGCATTTACATGATTTGCTGCCTATTAAAGTTACCCTAACGATTGGATATTGTTAGGGACAGCACAGCATGCAATTCCCACGGAAAAAAAAACATTTGCACTCCAATGAAATGTATACCCCCCTTCACGCAAAAAAAAAAAAAAATTACATGCCTCATCCAATGTTAGCGAAATAGTATTGGACACGGCTGCATATAAGAACTGCATGTAACAATGCCCTTAATGGTTTCCTTTTCAGGGACCAAAACTTGATTGGATGATGGATAAGGGTGAGAACTCAATGTCAGAAGAGAAAGAGCTCGTGGTTGGTGCACCTTGAACTCTTCGCCTGGGACTCGATCTTGATTGATTCTGAAGATCTGACCTTTGTTGAGACCCCAATACAATGGAGCTCCATGACCGAAATTTTGAGAAATAATGACATGTAGATATATGTATAGCAGCAAGAGCTCAATAGTTTTGGATCAAATTTTCAATCACTGGTGAGATTTTTTTGAATGCTTTTGATGTATATAAATCGTGTAAATTCTTGTGCTGCTCTGTATCAACGTTTCTTTAATCTTTCCAAATCACCACACAAAATATAAAATAGATGCAGGTGCTCTCTGTCATCTCACAAACAAGTGCTGTTAACTGTTAATATATATGGGCCTTGTTTTTGTTTTTGGAATAAGTGAACAAGAGATGGGAGTTATGTGTTTTTTTTTTTTGATGGAATGAGAGATGGAGTCATGTGTTATATTGTAGCCATCCATTTACCCTGTTTGATTCGGGGATGGGAATAAAGTAGAATATACTTTTCTAATAGAATAGCAAATAGAATTGCTAGAAGCATTTCTATTTTGGATAGAATCAAGGATTAGTGGGTGGATTATTGGAATTTATCTCAGATGGAATAGGGGTAGAGATGTTTTTTTTATCATTTGAATTCCAGTGTGCTTGTTTTTGCTTAGCTAAGTCGGACAATTCTCATTTAATCATGTGAATAAAACCGTGTGAATAATGGACTCATTTCATTTTATGAATTTGGACTGTCTAATTTTTCCAAGCACCAGACAATAAAATGAATGTGTTTTACTAGGCACTCCCATGAAAAATTGGAAAATGTTACGTAATCTTTATTTTATTTTTTTAGTCGAATGTAGGCATATCTATTTCAAGAAAGAAACGTCTGAAAATTGGGGTTATATAGAGATGATGAATATGAGCAAAAAAACAAAGGAAAAAAATAAGGGGGGGGGGGGGGTGAGGTGGATGACCCTCATCAACTCCCCAAAGAAAAACAGGTGCAAAGCTAGGTAGATAAGGGATCTACCCAAACTCACACCCTATCTTTCTATTTCTTGATTATCAAGATAGTTATGTTGTCTTTATTGTAATATCAATTTTAGTTCACATATGCATTGAATTTTTTAAAAATAATATAACGAATAAATCATTTTTGTTTATTATGCTTTTAATAAAGTTTTGTTGTTTAGTTGATCATGGATAAATGGTGAATATAGCGTGGATAAAAATTTATATATAGTAAAAAATGATTTGAAAATATGACAGCTTTGTTTAAAATGTGAGATTTTAAGAACTCAGAGTTTCAAACGCACATCTAAACGCAGCCTGATCAATGAAGTATCTTCGGACTATTGAGTGCATTTTATGGGTGTGAATGTGGGATCGATAAATTATGTTATTCGAGATAAATAATTATACCGGAATAGATACAAATAGAATAAATTATTTTTTCATTAGATATATTTTTATTTATTCTTGTTAGAATGTAATAATGAAAATATTGTTATTTGATTTAAAAAATAAAAAAATGATCTACCATGTAACCCCCCGGATTATAAAAGGTGAAAATGTGATCGGACAACTGGACCTCACTGATATAGATTGGGTATAATAATCCAGTTCCAGATATCCGGAATGCTAAAACCATTTTATTTTCCTCTAATATGATACATCAATACCATTTTATATTTCCAATCCAAACAGTTTTTTTCCCTTATTCTATCTTACCAACTGCCATGCCACCTATATTCTACAATCCAAACAAGGCCCCATAATTTGCTTTTTCCACATTCTTTTATTATTGTGAAGTTATCCCCCTAATTTCAATATTGATGTTCATTTTCCATTCATAAATCCTCAATCGTCGACCCGACCTGTATAAAAAAATTGTAGCTCATTGTCATTTAACATATACTATAGAAAATTATTGGAAGGGCTTTTCTTGTGATAATATAGTCACATTTGAAGCTATATGGACCTCCTCTCTCAGCTCATCATACATTAAAGAAGACTGTGGGCCTATACATGTGATTCAAATGTTAGTAGGGCATGTTCAAAAGATGCAATAATGAGTTACATGCCTAACCTACTCATATTTGCTTCAGCAAGGGGTCCAATTTTTAGACAAATAAACTAAATTTCCTAGGTCCACTTGGGTTATATATACATCATATTCATAATCATTCTTGTGTTTCAGTCATTTGGTTCATCATTGTAATAGCCATTCCATTCCCCTTTTAGATTGACAAATCATTAGATATTAATTTCTATCAAAGCAATTCTATGTATCATCTAGTCTACATATAAAGCTTGTTACATATTATTACATTATACTTTTTCTTGAAAAGAAAATAAAAACAAAGAACTGAGGTTTTCGCGACAATTAGCAGGTCCAAAAATTCTAGTTGGAAAACAAACCAGTGAATATGCGCAGCATCAGTTAAAAGAAGTCATTCTGCATTAAGGGCCTCGAGTTGCTTCTTGAGATCATCGAGGTCATCAACGATGGAACTTGACTCCTCAAAAAATGCTGGCTTTTGGAATCCATCAGCGCTCGGTAGTTCATGAACCAGACCATCTGGGATAGAAACTGCAGGAAAGAGAGATTGTGATTTTTCAAAAACAAATAGTAACACAGTTCATATAAAGCTGCTGAACAAAAATTTAGACTAAACTCAACTGATGGGGTGCCTTTTTATTCCATCTTTATCTCAAATTTTTTTATGCACTGTCTGAGGGACACAAATATATATACCTAAAATGTCTGGTTGGCATTCTGTCCGAGGAACACGAATATATATACTCAAATTTCACATTTTTAAATTGTTCTCCATGAAATCAGTGCAAATATACCCCAGAAGGACCTAAAGAAGCTAGATGCTGCAAAGCTAACCACATCAACGTATTGTTTCTGTTGCATCTTAAACTACATGTAAACCCATTGGGAGTCAATTATCCTCCATATCTTTCACTTCTTGAACCCATCTGAATCCTCTTTGATCTCCCCCCCCCCCCCCCCAACCAAAGAATAAAAAAAATATAAAAAAAAATGGTGAAATGGCTAACTCTTTCTTGAAGGTGCCGCCATTGTCAAATCTTCTCCATAGAAAAGCCATTAAACTGATAATACCATTCGCATGCTTAGATACAATCAAAACACCCATTTCTTTAAAACCAAAATCGGTTCCAAGCTCACTGACAAAAATTCTATAATCTTCCATGTCACATCGCGTGAGCTACAACACTAGCTGAATGAAGTGTGAGGGAAGGCGGAAGAGATTGATGAAATGTCCATTTTCAAAAACAAATCAGAGGAGCTTCACTAAGCCTTGTTTGGTGCATGTCATTATTTTGGATGAATTTAATCAACTTACATTTTTTTTACTAGGAATCTTTTCATCAAGAATCTAGATTAGACAGTTTGGTTTGCCAATGGATTCCTACCCCGATTCATTTTCCAGTGTTTGATTCGCGCAGAGTCAAAGAAAATGACAAGGGAATTTGGTTTAAATACTAAACATACACACTTACTAGCAGACTTTGTCCATATACTTGAAAATTTACCTCCTCATCCTGTTATCCATATCCTATTGTAGAAAGTAATGTTGATTGTTGATACAATAAAATATTTAATAATAAACCAAATGAAATTAGATGGAAAAATCACATATGTAATTAAACACAAAATGAGAGAATCTTCCAACATAAGTTTCACACTTTCATGTTACATAGACTTGTGAACAAGGCATCATGACATGAACATGCTTACGCTTTAACTAAAAGATCATCCATTCTTAATGCTTTTTTTATGCAGGTTTAACACAAATACAGCCAAAACGAATTTGATCAGGATTGGAGTAAAACAACACAGGTTTTATGTGGCTAATTTTCAAAAAAGGTCAGCAGACAGAAGTACGAATAATAGGGAAGTATGTAACGAATGATAGTTGGGAAATCACCTGTACTCTTGGAACTGGTTGATATATCTGCCTCATTATCATCAACGACACTGGAACAAGTAAAATTGTTAGTACGTAGAACAAAAATGAGAAACATTGAAGGTGGATCCTCCTTTGAAGATTTAAGGTTGGAAAGATGGGGCAACCATGGCATGTTCACTTGTTTATTTGGGCTAGTGTTCAAGCAACATATTTTAACTTTCACTGAGTAGTGAGAAAAAATGCAAACATTCTCATTGCCACAGTGGCGCTGCATCTGAATCATTTTAATGAAGCAAGTATTATTCATTCAGAGAGAGGGATCTTTTGTTTTAAAGTATGTGTGTGGATGTGGATGGGGTGTTTGTTGGTGGGTGGAGAGGATGGGGTCAAGAACTATAGTGGAGATGGAAAAAGCTCATCCACTGATGTAACAAAGGTGACTATAGACACAAAAAAAGGCGGTCAAAGTCAAAGTCACAGTGAAACATGCTGCTGAGCCAGAACGGCCCTGTTGCGCCAAAACGGCCCTGTGAGCTAGAACAACCCTGTTGAGCCAGAATAGCCGGCCCTGTGAGCCAGAATGGCCCTGTCAACCAGCATGGCCCTGCTGAGCTAGAACGGCCCGACTGAACCAAAATGGCCCGGCTGAACCAAAATGGCCCGGCTAGACTAAAATTAAATTAAGATAAATTAAATCACACCAAATCAAATTAAGTTAAACAAAAAATCAAGTAAAAAAAAAAACCTTGGATAAAGGGTTTATTTTTCAAAATGACCAACCACTCCTCTATAACTACCCACTCCCTCTCCTCTATAAATAGGAGATAGGGAGAAAAAAAGATGGAAGTCAAAATCCATAACCATCTACTCTCTCTCATAACCACCCATCTCTTATATAACCACTCACTCTCCCTCATAACCACCCATCCCTCATATAACCACCCACTCTCTCTTATAACCACCCCTCCCTTCCTCTATAAATAGGAGGGAGGGGGAGAAGACAAAAAAAAAAGAAAAAAGGGAACTACGTGTGACTTGATCCCTTAAATAAGGGTACGTAGGCAGCCTGAGAAGTTACATCAGGTTCAATCCAGACAAAAAATCATCATCCACCAAGCCTTCATTATTAATGCAGATAGCCTAAGAAGTTATATCAAGTTCAATTTGAACAAAGAAAAAAGCATCATCAATCATCATCCACTAGTCTTTATTACAAATTCCAAAGCAAAAGAGTATATACAAGAGAGAAAAGAAGCCAATATATGGAGCTAAAGTTCTGAAGGCGCTGCATCAACTCTTTTCTCCTATCATTAATGTTGTGGACGTCCGTAACCCTGACCTTTTTCAGCTGTCAAAGATGATCCCTTTTATTTTGCTTATCAATCAAAGCAATATCCCAAGTGCTTAGTGCATCGTTCTTCATGGAAACAATGTTGGATGCAGCAGTGAGGCGAGCTTAGGCCTCTTCAAATAAAATTTGAGTGGCCACTTCCTCCGATTTTGCAATAACAAATTCATCCATGACTACATCACGACCCTCAATGACAGCTCTAATTTCCTCATTAAGGGAGGAAAGCTCATCTGTGTCTGAAACATCATTCATAATCAGCGTAGCTCGAGCGGCATGATAAGCATCACAGACCAAAAGGAATGAATCCACATGAATACCAAAACATGATCATCCACATCAAACTTCTGAAGTTGCTCACAAAAGAATATTCCCGCCGAACACCACCAATTCTTCAAAGCAGTGAATCCAATATTCAAATAAGGTTCAAAAGTAGTGGCAATGAATTGACAGCAAAGTCCAAGCATCAGGGGTGCCGTAGAGCGCCTAAAATCTTCTCTTGTACATGGATTACTTCCCATTGCCACTGAAAATTCTGGTGAAGTCTCCTCAACCGGTTCACATACACCGAATTGAACTTCAGCATGTACTGTCCGAGACTCAGCTTCAGTTGCATCAGGTGAAGCTACATAGTAACTGTATCAGTACCGATCCCCAAAGATGTATTGTCCCAGGTAATTGCTTTAGAGATTAGGTGGTTATGGATTTTGACTTCCATCTTTTTTAGCTACGCTGATTATGATTAGGTGGTTATGATACACGTAGCTCCACCTGATGCAACTGAAGCTGAGTCCCGGGTGGTACATGTTGAAGTTCAATTTGGTGTATCTAAATCGGTTGAGGAGACTTCACTTGGAAATCAGTGGCAACGGGAGTAATCCATGTACACGAGAAGATTTTAGGCGCTCTATGACACCCCTCATGCTTGGAATTTGTTGTCAATTCATTGCCACTACTCGTGAACCTTACTTGAATATTGGATTCACTGCTTTGAAGAATTGGTGGTGCTCGGTAGGAATATTCTTTTGTGAGCAACTTCAAAAGTTTGATGTGGATGATCATGCTTTTGGTATTCATATGGAGTAATTCCTTTCTGAATGTGACGCTTATCATGCCGCTCGAGCTACGCTAATTATGAATGATGTTTCAGACACAGATAGTGAGCTTTACTCCCTTAATGAGGAAATTAGAGCGGTCATTGAGGGTCGTGATGCAGTCATGGCTGAACTTGCTATTGCAAAATCGGAGGAAGTGGCCGCTCAAATTTTATTTTAAGAGGCCCAAGCTCGCCTCACTGCTGCATCCAACATTGTTTCTATGAAGAACGATGAACTAAGCACTTGGGATACTACTTTGACTGATAAGCAAAATAAAAGGGATCATCTTCGAGAGCTGAAAAAGGCTAGGGTTACGGGCATCCGCAACTTTGATGATAGGAGAAAAGAGTTGATGCAGCGCCTTCAGAACTTTAGCTCCATATATTAGCTTCTTTTCTCTCTTGTATATACTCTTTTGCTTTGGAATTTGTAATAAAGACTAGCGGATGATGATTGATGATGATTTTTTCTTTGTTCAAATTGAACTTGATATAACTTCTCAGGCTATCTGCATTAATAATGAAGGCTTGGTGGATGATGATTTATGATGATTTTTTTGTCTGGACTGAACCTGATATAACTTCTCAGGCTGCCTACATACCCTTATTTAAGGGATTTCTTTTCTTTTTTTGTCTTCTCCCCCTCCTTGGAGGGGTGGTTATAAGAGAGAGTAGGTGGTTATATGAGGGATGGGTGGTTATAAAGGAGAGTGGGTGATTATAAGAGAGATGGGTGATTATGGGAGAGAATATGTGGTTATGAATTTTGACTTCCATCTTTTTTTCTTTCTGTCTTTCTCCCTCCCTCTTATTTATAGAGGAGAGGGAGTGGGTAATTATAGAGGAGTGATTGGTCATTTTGAAGAATAAACCCTTTCTCTAAGGTTTTTTTTTTTTTTTACTTAGTCTTTGGTTTAACTTAATTTGATTTGGCTTGATTTGATTTAATTTATCTTAATTTAATTTAATGTAATTTTAGCCCAGCAAGGCCGTTTTGGCTCAATCGAGCCGTTCTAGTTCAACCGGGTTCTGGCTCAGCAAGGCCGTTCTGACTTAGCAAGGCCATTCTCGCTCTGCAGGGCCGTTCTAGCTCAGTAGCATGTTTGACTTTGACTTTGACTTGACCCCTTTTTTGTGTGTCTACAGTGACATGGGACAAAGCTGTAATATTCTGTACATTGCACCTCTTCTATTTACACTGTCATTAGGATCAACCATAAATAAGAGGTATGAATAACACCTTATGTTCCACTCATTGTCAATGTGAACTGGGTATTCTATCATAGATGATGACTCAGCCTCCATCTTTGCCTTCGCTGCAGCCTCTCTGGCTGGTTTTGCAAGATCATATTCTTTCTGCATACAGAAAATAGCTCCATCATGGGCGCATTAACAAACAGTTGAAAACATGGTAATCATATGGGGACCAAACCGATAATTATGTAACATCCATATCGCTTACCTGTCGTTCCAAACAAGCCAAGTTTGAACACTGAGGGTTTGGCCTCATCTCCATGGTTGGAAAGTAGTCTTTAAGGGCATTATATCCCTAAAATACAGAAATAGTCAGACTACAATAGCAGCACAAAACTGCCTGACATACACATAACAATCACAAGAAAAAGTATCAAATCATATATGACGTTCAATTCTAAAACAATTCTGTTTCTTGTGCTGACAGAACATTGGGTGAATCCACACCAACAAGGAGTTGCAAAGAAAATTTGATTTCCTCAAACATGTAAATAACAAGATTCTGTGAGGAAAAAACTATAACCATAATATGAGACACTTATGATGTCCAAGTGTAAACCAATAATATTATTTTGATGAGTATGAAACACATGAACCCAAAAAAATGTTTTCTTTTGTGTGTTGCAACAATTCCGAGTTCAGGAGGAAATAAATATTAAAAAAACCAATCGTAGCAGGAACAAATGTGATCATAATGGGTGGATAATATTACCAAATATGGAGAGACATTTCCGAAGTTCAGTAAGAATTTAAGTGAGTTCTGAACCAGCAGACCAGCAACAACGCCCTTCATAAATAGTTTTCAAAGTAGCAATTAGAAAAGACAACAATGTAAAAGAGGAAATACCATTATACAAAGTTATATCCAATAAAAAGAATCAATATTTTTTCAGAGTGAAGAATGAAGGATGAAGACTGCTACACAGGAATGCAATTAAAAAATGATATAGCACAGCAATATTGTAAGCAGATGCAGAAAGAAACTCCATTGTTTAAATGCACTAGCACTTAAGTGAATCAAAGTTGGCATGCTTTCAGACAAATTGTTATCAATTGAGAAATATGCCATGCATACAAATACTCTTTAAAAAAAAGAAACAAAATTTTCTACATAAAATCATGATTGCGCGAAGGAAATCAACAGTTGCGTTAAAGTGAATATTTGAAGTAAGATAAGCGACAAAATTAGGAAACATAAATTCAAAAGATTTTTGTGTCATTTATAGAAAACAATTTCTCCGTCATTGATCAAGTCTCCATTGCCCCACATTCATGTATTGTTGGCCTTAAGTTGAAGATTTTTACATGTGGGCTGTGCTTTTTAGAAAAAAGAATTGTAGAGAATATTTAAATGAAACTAGTTCTAACAATATCATACTCAAGAAATTTAGTGTTAATAATATAGCACAATAGGTTGTTCTCTAGTCTAAATTTTATATTTAAGGTCAGTTGCAGCTCAAATTGCAGCTAAAAATAACCTGATTTATATGATTGTCATCATCATCCTTATTGTAGGATGTTTCCACAACAATCAGATGAGCATCGAATAAATTGTTCTGAACAGTTCACCTCAATAAATGAGTTATATTAAGAGATAAACTAAAACAAATTTGGATGATGATAATAAGGAATGACATATTGACATGTGACCCTTAATAAAGCTGAATGACGAAAAAGAAGTGATGAGACAGATCCCAAATTTTTGGGACAAAGGATTTCTTGTTGTTATTGTCGGTGATGAAATATTGCAGTAGATATCAGAAATTTGAAGTTCTAGACCCTGTTCTGTTCAGGGAATAACCCTGAAAACTAGGAGTATGCAAGTATTTCACAATCACATTTAGTTGCACAATCATACCGACTCTAGTTCATCTCTAGTCCTAATTCTAGCCAAATATAACCCTAGAAAAGTTGATCAAGGAAGATGCTTATATGATTTTCCTAGTTTTAAAACATGAAATCCCTCACTTTTTATCTATGGAACCAAACAATAACAGGATCTACTACAATGCCTTTTTCTACCACATCATTATAAACTAGACGCAGGTACAGGGACAAACACATGATTTCATTTAGCCCGCTTTACATTTAAGATCGACCAAGATTTATGGATGACTATATTAGTCTCTGTCTCCATGATTAAAACCTGGCCAAGTAGGGCAATATATGAAAAACACATGATGTCCTATAAATTGGAATAATCAATTCTGGTGCCATTTATGTAGCGTAATTTGCGAATCTAAACAGATGGGATCAATACCTCCTGATTACAGTCCTGCAGTACACTGCTTGAACAAATCTGTATATAATTTGCAAAATTCACCTAACCCACAAACCTGACTTGTAATATCAGGTAATATGTAGTATAAGTCCTGAAATGCTGACCCACTGGTGGGTGAGGACAGGCACAGGTCAAGGACACGGGGGTGCTTCTATTGAGTTTGAAAGAAAATCATATTAAACCCAATAACAAATGAAACCATACCCTTTGTATTCTAATAAACAATGCTTATTTTTCATTCTTTGTTCCTTTTCTTCCTGTAACTTCCTCTTGGAAAGAAATACATAAACAACACTCGGATCAAGTAAAAAATTGCAAGTCTCTACTAGAAGAACATAGATATCACCTGATTTAAGCACTTCGCAATGTATTAATAGTTTAAATTTTACATACCATGGCAGAAATAGGGTTATTAGTGCACACAGTCCACAAGAAAAATAAAGGACTATAAATTATAATGTAATAAGCCTCCTTACCATCGTAGTTGGCAATGACGCTGCGCAGACTCCTTCACGCTTGAGGGTGCGTTCATCAACCCCTGATGCCACAACCTAAAGAAATCAAATTAGGCTCAAAACATGTAATTAATTCAATGATGGAAACAATCAGAACCTACAACAGGTCTTCTCTGCAAGATAAATTTATTGACATAAGTCTTTTTTTCAATGAAAACTGGTATGCTCTTAATACAACATGAATGGAGAGTGATAAGATAAGGAGGATGATAAACTTAAAACATATTCTACTAGCAAAACATTAAAAAAAATGCATGAACATACCAAAGGTGGAGCACATGCAAAACAAGCAGTCTCCCCTGGAATCAGCAATTGTATATGACCTGAGACAGCATCTTCTGAAACACCTGTAATAAAAATAAAATTTGATGTGAACACCACTACATTCAATTCTAAAGTTGTCAGGATCATCATGTCACAAATCAATCATAAAACCATTTCCCATATCCATCTAAAAAGCCATTAGATAAGGTTGCTCAAACCGGACTTTCTTCTGACAATCCAACCAAATTTTTTTTTTTGGTTTAATTCCAATGCCTCTATCTTCATATGTTTCTAATATTATCTCCTGATAAGTTATGCTATTAACAAGATTATTGGGCTCACAGAAGAAACCTATTTAGAGGGAAAGAAACACTTGAAAAAACAAGCAGAATAAATTACATGTAGAAAACAGAGGGGCATGAGGCCCTCATGTTTTCAGAATATCAAGCCAATGGATTGTTATTCTCTCCAAAAAAAAATTCATTCATATTCTAGACTTAATAAGCACCTCCTCCTATTTATCTTCTTTAGCTCGATCCCTTTCTTTCCAGATTAAAACACATGCTCTATTTCTTCTCCATGGCCAATCCAATCCCTCTTAGTCCAGGGCATCGTGTTGCCTTGTGTAAGTGTAAATTCCTACATAGAAACCCGCAATTGCATTGCAGATAAATTAGAGAAATCTTTTTTTAAAAAATCACAAAGCTCTAAATTGACCAAAATAAATTAGTCTCAGAACCACTTAATGTATGACATCATACTCTTCTATCAAATTGCAGCCCAAGGCATGTCACAATAAACACATAAAATATCATATCCTTAGAATGAAAAATGATGAAAAGCTTGCAGCAATGTCCAAATTTTCAAGGGATGAATAAAGTAAAATTTATTTCTCTTACCAGACTCCATCCATGTTTGCTTCAGTTCATTACATGCCTGAAATAACAATAGCATTTATAAAATAAAATTAGTAAATAGCAAACTGTAATACACTAAATCAGTTGTACATCGAAGATACAACAGCAGAAATGATCAACATGTTCCCACATCTCTGATGGAAATTCTTGTAAATTAAAAGAAAATGAAGGTTATGTTCTGTCACGACATACAAATTACCTGGTTCACAACCATACGTGCCTCATAGTTATCTACACAGCTCAACACAAGATCAACTCCACTACCATGAAAATTTTTATTTGTGAGGCTCTCCATGAATACCTCAAAACCTTTCACAGTTGTAATGTTCAATGAGTAGCTCTGAGAACAATTGGCAAATGAATAGATATGAAGATTAACAACTTCTTGTAGAAGATTTCAAGCAGACAACAACTGATGCATTTATGTTTTTGTGGAATGTCGAATCCATATCACACCTAGCGCTTACCTCCAGCACAACATCTGGATTTATATCTTTAAGCGTTTGAACGGCAGCATCAGTCTTGGTCATCCCTACCTACAATGGACAGACAATAGATATAAGTGAAATTAACTAACAGAATATCTTATATGATACTGAATCTCTTCAAAAGTTTCTTGGTTTCCAGTTCAAAGATTTAATGACCTGAGTATTCAACATTCAATCTTTGGTAAAGGTCAAGACTTATAGACTGAATTGAACTACTAGTTACATAACCAGATTACCCAAAAAATGCAAACATATTAGGAAGAAGCATGCCTGATCTGGACGAAAGAAAAGCCTATTCATGTTAGCTAACTCCACTGTGTCATAGTCATACAACAAAAGGCGACCAATTCCACACCTTGTTAGCATTTCTGCAGCAACGCTTCCCACGCCCCCAATTCCCTGTGTGTCACAAGTCACGGTGAAATGGCATCAGAATTGAAGCATGATGCTAATACATCATAAAAATGCACAACTTCATGGTTAAAATACTCTTAGAAAATAGCATAAGCATCCTTAATGAGCAAAGTGACAATAGAAAATGATCAGTACACCATTCCAAATTGAATGTGTGATAGACATGGAAATTGCGACAACAAAGTGGTCGATTTAGTTTTTTTTTAAATAAAGAGATGATAGTCAGTTCAATATTCAAACATGAAATGTGGTTGCTTCAGTTCTTAGAGCGGACAAAAGATATCCAGATGTTGTTGCAAATAGGTATCAGAAAATCCTTCTTAGAACACATGTGTTTTTTTAAAATAAAGTGAAAACCTTGTTCGAACACGTTAAAGGAGCATTACAAGGGAATGAATGAGGAACAACTCATGATGCATATTTCTTATACAATTCAGAACTATACGCAAGATACACTATACGAAGAATAAAGGGGAAAAAACCAATAAAAATAATGTATAATACAATGAATGCCTTTTAAGATCATTGGGGTGAACTCCAGTTTCCGTTCAACATGTTCAAATCATTTTATTTTTCCAGGCACCAATTTGTATTTCACTGGTAATTCTCCTAGGCCAGCAATGCCGATATTCGGAGAACTTTTGTATTTCACTCAAACAAAGTAAAAAAATTTACTTCGCATATAATTAAATCCACAAAATCAATGTGATCAATAACAAGAGGAGAAAATTATACTCACAACAATGGCAACGGAAAAATCTCTAATGCGCTCGTAGTTGTGGACGATCCCCATACGTTGCAATGCCATCAGCCGACTGTAGGGATTGCTGTCCACAACCTCGGCGCTCATGTCCTGTTTCCCATTCCCCATTTAATTCATATTCAACAATCAAATAAACAGAATTATAAACAATATTTAAAAAAAAACTCAGGAAACGGACCTTCACTTTGGATCTCCTTGTCGGCGCACATTTTACGAGGCCCGCGATGCGCTCAGCGTGACGTTGCAACTGTCAAAACATGTTCAATGATTACGTGATGAATTGATGGTTCAAATGAAATTTCAGATCAAGATTTCAGGTATAATCAATGGAATCATCAGCAGAGTATCTTATAGAGTCCCCGGATAAAGAAATCCTGTTATCATTCTTTATGCATTTCCATGAGCGATTCATATCCGAAACTACTATTGAATTACAATATCATACGAATTTCAATAATTTATGATCACGATTTGGAGATTCTCCCAAGAAAAATTCGCACAGAAACAGATCTGAAGCCTAAATGGATGACGCCGAGATCAGATCGATAACAAAAGAAATCTGTGTGTGCGTGTATATAGAGAGAGAGACTTACATCGGCGATCGCGGTGTTGTTTGGTAAAGAATGTTTGAGAGATTCGATTTGATCGAGCATGGCTTTCATTTCTTCCTCCATTGCAGCTCTCGCTCTCTCCTCTCAGGCGCTTCTCGCTCTCGGTTCCAAAAGGAGGGGGTTTTATGTAATTAATAATTATATAAATAGAGAAATCGGTAACTGATTATTAAAGATTGGGATTAATTTTTATTTTATCCCTGTTTTGTTACACCGAATCCAGTCCATACTCCCACCAACCAATCTCTTTCTCGTTGGTGGGGATTATAGGGGTAGGGGGAGAGAAAAAAGAAAAGAGAGCAGAGATTAGGCACGGATCGCGGGTCAATCTGGACCTAACCCAATAAAAAACGTAAAATATCTGATCTGAATGATTTGAGACCCGATATGGATCTGACCTAAAGGTCCCGATCATCCAAACGGGGTGGGTCCTGGTCTACCCCAACCCGATCCCATGGACCCGATACTATTTTAGGTCTTGGCTAGGAATCTTATTAATAAGTGATAACCCTTCCCTTTCTTTTTAAGACCCAACCCAGTATCCACTACCCAACTCGTCTGATTTTAACATATCATTGACTTGTGTGGACTTTTTTGATGGGCCTCGATTGTAATTTCGTGGACTCGCATTTTAAGCGGCAAATGAATGGGGTCTATCTATTGTGTGGATTTTGATCCATCTAAGGCCCCATTTGGCAGAGGCGATGGGAGCGTTGGCGGTGGTGGACACCGACGGACGCAACTAGGGTGGTCAAGCGGGTTTTTCGCATTCGCATCAATAACCCTCAACACCTTTGTTTTATTTGGTTTCTAGCCCTTTTTTCCTGTGTTTCCCATCTCCATGAAAATATGCTTCGCCCACCACAGGTCCACCCCCTCCCCCGTGTTATGCCATTGCCGAGGTCCCCACCTCCAACCCAATTGGACCATAAGTTTACTTGTGATGTATTCCATATTAGTCGCTTGATCTGGCGTCGTGGGGCCTTAGTTTTCTTTAAAACGCAAACCACACAAAACCAACTCCCTCGTCTACTTCGTTCTCTTCCCTACTCCATGGACTCGGACAATAAAATTCATTTATTGGATTTCAGAAACCCTAATTTTTTTTAAAAAATTTGTAATGCTCTACTGTGATTGGAAGCTTCTGCAGTCCGACCTTGTCGATTGGGGTGTCTCCATCGCCTCCGTTTCGTTCAGTCTGGCGGAGTTTCAATCACTCTAGACCAAGAAAATGAAGGAACAGACGGATGGGATCGTCCGGAAGTTTCAATGGCGGCGGTTTCTCAATGATAGAAAATTGAAGAGGCGCAGACTCTCCAACCCCCAAACTCCCTTCGACTCCTCCACCTCCGACTCTGACTCTGCCTTGGAATCTGATCCCAACAGCCTCCAGACCCTTCTCAAACCCCTACACGAAGGACCGCCTCATGTCTCTCCTCTCTGAAGCCGTCGCCTCCTCCCCCTCCCTCATCTCCCATATCCGCTCTCTCGACGACTGCGGCGTTCCCCACCGCAAGATCGTTCGCGACCTCTCCCCAGACTCCACCTCCGACAACCTCGTCAGCACCTCTCCCCCTACGCTAACCTCGTCATCCGCGTCGTACACCCGGGTCGACCTAGATCTAACCTGGGTGACCCAGACTCAGGTCCTCATTTGACTGGATCCGTCGGGTCTCACCCAATACCCAGGTCAAGAAGCCCGGGCCAAGTCCGGGTCTACCCCGATCCAGTCCTGATCCAATCTATTGACAAGCCAAGCAGAGATCCTCTATGTGACAATCATAAATAATCTTTGTGTTGTCCAATAGAAATATGCCACACTGATGTGAAAAAATTAACTTTATAAAAATATCATCATTGGTGATGTTATTTACAAGAAAACTAATACATTGACACTCATTAGTTAGTTAACACAGAGTTTCTCTATGTTGAAAACACAGAGGATCTCAACTGGGGGTGGAGGGGGTGGCAAGCGGAGGAGGCTGACACCACTTTCTAGCCTTTGTCCCTCTCTCTTTCTCTCTCTCCCTCCCCTTCCCCGGCCCTCGCCTATCTTCGCCTCTCTGGATCCCTCTTCTGTCTCTCTTTCTCTCTCCCCCTCCCCCTTCCCAAACTTCCTTTGGTGTCCTCCGGCCCCACACCCCCTCCACCTCATCGCCCTTGCGACCCTCCTCTCTCTCCCTCTTCCTCTATCCTCCCCCCCCCCCTATTGTCCCTACCAACCTATATTTTTTTTGTTGGTGTGTCTGAAGGATGAGTGAGTTATTGGAGATAAAAGCTCCCAAGATATATGCGTATATAAGTGTATCTATGAATTTTTTGAAATCATTTTTATGAAAAAAATATATATGTTTTATTACAATAAGTACAAACCTTTAAAAAATGAGTATTTGTCTTTATATTTTTTGGATCATTTTCTTAAGGATAGTTTGCACGATAATAAAATTTTATTGATCAATTATTTCAGCTTTAAGGGATAAATCATATTTTTATGCACATTTGTTAAAATTAGAACAAAATGAAGGGATACATATCATTCTATTATTTAGTTGGAACAACAAATCAACATTTTTATTTTGAAACCGGCACAATTGTTTATAGTTTATCCCAATTTTTTCTATAAGAGATGACAAGTTGTTCTCCAACCATATGTCCCTTCATTATTTTTCCCTTACCAAACGAGAAGGGTGAGGTAGGATTTCACAAGATAAAAAAAATCTTAATAAAAAGTGTTGCACCATAAATAGGGGTGTGCAAAAAAAAAACTCTTTAAATACAAGGGAAACATTCATTTAAATGGCAGGGGCATGCAAATTGGAGGTGTGCCCAAACAATTTGAAAGGTACAAACGGAGGCATCTGGGTTCTAAAGTTGGTAAGTTAACCATGCAAGCTAAGCTTGGACAACCTTATAACCCAATCCAACCTATCCGAATTCCAGTCCTACTAGAAATCTAGAATAACAAAAGTGACCTAGATGTTGCTTGAGATATGAAACCCACAAGTTGAGACCCCAAATCACGGTGGCCTCGACTGAATCCAACTAAAATTCTTAGGGTGCTATTACACTCAGTTTTATATATCTCGTTAAAATCCAGTGAAACATATACATTGTAACGATGTATATACCTCATTAATCTATTCTTACACTTGCTAAAATATATTCATTCAACTTGACCCGGAGCTATATACACTTTTTATCAAAGCATATACCTCATTAAATGATATTTACTATTTTAAAAAAAATGAAAATATGTATGATAGAGTTTTTTACTATAAAAATAAGAATAATGTTTTCTATGCCACAATTTCACAGGTCCCATCACAGGTCCCATGAGGTAGCATGTGTCTAATACCTGTTATACCCTTATTTGATTATTTTATTTTTTTGGTAACTGATCCCCACAAAATAAGGAGACAACTATGATTTATTAAATAAAAAAATCAAAACTGATCTTTAAATAAAAAAAAGTGAAGGTGAATATGCGAGAAGATGAAAAATAAGATAGCTGGAAAGAAAGAAGGCCGAATATGCCGAGAAGATGAAAAATAAGATAGCTTTGACCCACAAAGAAGCGGAAGAGAAACGTGCGATGGTTCGGGGTTGGCTCCAAAGAAGCTACTGGGGTGCTTTGGAGGCTAACATTCTCTTCCAACCTAAACTTTCCAAAGATCTATGGAGAGTATTATAACATGCAAAAGAAGTCAATTTTGACTCAATGTGCATCCCGTGGATGATGCTGAAAAACGTTTCAAAATCCTCTGTTTCTTTGTTCTATTGTTTTTAAGATTAATTACTTTTAATTTATATATATGATTTGTATGATATTATAAATGTTACATTTCTGACATTGAACATACTCATATTCTAATTTTTGTTAATTCATAAATGTAACAGTCTGAAATGTAACATTAATCGTGTATGCAAATAGTAATTTATATTTGTTACATTTATTAATGTAACAATCAAATACATATATTTGTTAAATGTATCACACAACAAAAAAAGTGTAACATTTTCAATAAAATGTAATTGACTATTGAAAACAGAATATGTTTCTAAATTGTTTAAACATTGCATGTAACCTAAAATATTTAGGTAAATGTAACTGTTAAATCGTTGTGAGAGATGTATAATAAGAATATAAATTTGAAAATAAAATCTAGGCCATTTGAAGAATTTTGACAAAAACAATTTAGGTTTCTCTATCTCTAAAAAAAATGTAGGTAACTTTTTGTGTAATCTAGGTTTAATTGTAATTTAGGTAAAGATTTCAAAATTCAACATTTGAAATGAGTAAATGGATTTTAAGATTCACATGGAAGAGTCATAACAATAGAGAAAATGAAGGAATTTGGATAAATGGAATAAATTTTGCTTATATATAGGAACAAATAAATCCTATTTTAGAGACAGAAAGAAAGAAAGAATATGAAATGAAATGAAGAAGTTCTATTTTAAATATTCGACTAATGGACAGAGTTCTATTTCGAATAAAGAAAGAAAGAAGTTCTATTTTATTTCATATTCGACCAAACAGAAAGAAAGAACTTCTATATATAGAAACAAATAAATCTTATTTTGGTCGAATATAAAATGAATGAAGAAATAGGATTTTCGAAATAAGGAATAAACCATGGATAAACTTTGAATTCCCTATTCGAAGTTGCGATCGGATCTATTCATTAAAAAGAATCGATCAAATACATTTCTTATGTACCCATAGGCGCTATATTGTATTTGAATCAGATTTCGGATCAATCTATATTGATTGACTGCCTCCATTATGTTGTTGTTAGCAAATATCATGGGGCCTGTAAGTGGAGCTTATTTTTTGAGGCTGGGATATCACCACTGTAAAAATGATTGAGTTTAACATTTTCTAAATCAATTCTTAAGCTTTGTTGGACAATAATAACTATTCCACGGGGTAAAGCCCACCTAATTTGTAACGGCCCATGTACAACTCTCGACATAGCGCAGACAAAGAGGAACCCCATCAGCAGTCCCCATTTTTTTTATTACAACTAGGGTATTTGTACGCCTAACGCGCGTTTTTGTAATCCTATAACTGAATAATTTTATCGTAATAACTTATTGTAAACAATTTCAGGTAAATAGTGTCTACAGTTTAAAAAATAATGAGAGGGTGACTTTCTTATATAATCAGTTTCTTAAAGTTTTAAAAAATATGATGTATAGATTTTTGTAATTTTAATATTTAAATATCATGAAATAAAATAAATGTATATTTTTGGGTTGATTTACTATATATTATTTATTTTTTTAACAGTGATGATTTTGTTTATAAAAATATGAAATCCATAATTGTAAAAATTAAACAATTATAAATATTTTTTAAAAAATAAAAATAATTAATGAGACCTGAGAAATTCTTAGAAGACAGTTATAAAGAAAAATTCTTGTATATCAATATGACCTTGTAGTGCAAACATGGCCCTATTAGTTAGATGTATGCACATCCGCACGGAATTGAACTATATAAGTTATTATATATTATAATCGAAAGATAAACAAAAGTCCATATTATTATAAACAATTCTTTTAAAACAAAAACAATGTTTGAAAACTGGAGTTCTATTATGTATATTTTATGTTTTTTAAATAAAAAACATATTATTGTATTTCTACGCATACTTATTTTTCATATAACATTTCCCTTTCCAACTTGAAATACACTTTTATATACCTTTTTAATAATTTAATAATCATTTTACGATGTATATACCTCCATACATGAGATATATATCTTGTTAATTTTTTGGATGTACATGCACTCGTCCGTCATTGAATTATATAAGCTACTTTATATTATAATTCGAAGATAAACAAAAGTCCATATTATTATAGGCAATTCTTCAAAAACAATAACAGAGGTTCTATCGTGTATATTTCATATTTTGAAATAAAGTATATTATTGTATTACTTTATATTATAATTGAAAGATAAACAAGAATCCATATTATTATAAGCAATTCTTCAAAACAAAAAGAATATCTGATAACTGAGGTTCTATTGTGTATATTTTATATTTTGAAATAAAGTATATTATTTTATTTCAGTATACACCTATTTTTTATATAATAGTTCTTTTTACTGCTCGAAATACACCCTCATATACCTTTTTAGTCATTTAATAGTCATCTTAGGATGTATATACCTCATTAGGTGAGATATATACCTTGTTAATTTTTATAATATTTACTAAAAATAAGTATATTAAATTCGAAATGGTGTAATATTTACTATTTTTACAATATTAAAACATATATATATATATATATATATATATATATATATGATAACTTCATTTGGGGTTGTATTTGGAACTGTACTTAACATTAATTGAATATTCATTCAGAGTTATATTAAAAATAAAATAACAAAAAATATTATTCTTTCTCTTACAAGGACAGTAATTTTTGAAAAGTTTTAGACTCAATCATTTTTGCTAATCACTGCTCATTAAAAAAATAGATTACCGAACCCCCTAAAAACAATCTAATCAATAAAAAAAACGCTGCCCTAAAAAAAGATGCTTATTTTCACATTTGAAGAAAAATTGATACGCATAGATGCAAAATCAATAATAAAAAAATGAACAAATTTTAAATTGTAAAATACTTGTAGGCAAAACAACAGTCAATAATATTATATGCATAAATGGGTCCGATTACATTTGTAATTTTTATATCTATTAATGTGATTAAAATACTTGTATTTTATAATTTTATGGGTATCTTAATGGTTTGAAAAATCACTGGATATATGAAGTTCCATGGAATTTGAAGTCCGAAAAGTCATGTTTTAGGATTAGGGATCTGTTTATAAATCTTGGAGTAGGATGAGGGACCTGTTTATAACACAGATAGGGTCTATTTGTGAAATCGGTGGAACCCAGGGGCGGATCTGCAGAAAGCCCAGGAAAAGACAGAACTGGCCGTCTTTTCTCAGGGAGTTGGCTGTAAATACGAAGGACCTATTTATAACGCATGCAGGGGCCTCTTTGTGAAACATATAAAATATGAGGGTCTATATGTCAAATCGCAGCTCATTTGTCTCGTCGAGTAGGTCGATTGGGAGAGAAGTTTGTCTTATCGTCTCACTTTTAAGTAATAGGGTATAGATAATGTATATTCTGTCCATATAGAAGTACATATATTATTATAAAAAGTAGAAAATTTTGCATTTATAACCTTATTAAATATGATATTTTGTGTTATGCTTCCTTAAAAAGCTAATTGCATCTATACCCTGAAAAAATATTTCGTGTTGTAACTGTACCTCTGAGGTTAAGTTCCGTCGATGAAAGTGGAATATACCGGAAATATTCCATTAACGGTGTTAAATGTAAAATGAATTGACCAAACTACCTTTCGGACCATAGGGGCTTAAAAAATTACATGTATACCCCTGTGTCTCTCTGAAATTGCATCTATACCCCTATATCTGTCTGATGCTTATAAAACTCATTTTCTTCAACCTCCAGACCTGCTGAAACTCTTTTTTCTCATCTTCTTCAATGATTAATTGAAAACCTTATAATTATTCAAAAGATAAAGATAGATAGTGTTTATTTGGGTTTCACTTACAGATTTTATTTTTCATAACAGAAAATTTATCAACAAACACTATGTCAATCATATAACCATACCAGAGAATAATCACAAAATTCATTTTGAAATAAAAAGACAATAACTAATTTCCTTTAAAAAATTATGAAGTGTTAACTCCAGTTCCTTTCATTCTTTTTGAAACCAAAAGTTAGGTATTTCATTCTAAAGTAAAAAACAAAAGAAAAAACATTACTAAAATAAATTTTTTTTTTTGTTATGGTTATTCAGTTAAATTAAAAACATATAACAAAAAATAATATAATACAAAACTTTAACTATTATGATTTTTATTTATTTATTTGATCTTCTGTATAAATGACACAATAGTATTAAATAGGAATTAAATGAAATAATCAAAATACATGTTACAAAAAAAAGCATAACATGTTTGAAGACTATTAATATCAAATTATATCTTCAATTTTATGTGAACATCATGTCAAGAGTGAGTTTTGCAACCTCAAAACCTATTGAAACTCTTTTTTCTCATCTTCTTCAACATAAAAACAAAATATATCACGATCTAACTAAATTCTTCATGTTGAAAACCTTACAATTATTCAAAAGACTAAAATAGATAGTATTTATTTAGGTTTCATTGATAGATATTATTTTCTATAACAGAAAATATCAACAAATACTATTTCAATCATAACATACCAGAAAATAAGGCATAATCATCCTGACTATCACAGTGAAAAAAATATTGATTGACAAAATTTTCATGTCAAGTGATCCTCAACATGTAGAATAAGCATCAATTAGCATAATGCACTACATGGAGACAAAAAAACACCGATTGATTGTAGGATGAACAAAAGTAAAAAACCATAAATTTTATTTCAATGTTGAGATTCCACGAACAAAATCAAAAGATAATAGAATCTCTAGTTAGCATAATGAGAACCATATGGAACTCAACAATGATCCACTCCAGGCATGGAAGAACCAAGTAGAAATTTGATACTTTTTAGATAAACTGTTTAAACAAGTGTCTTGATTTTAATGTTGATACTACAAATGTTTCAAGAAAAAAAATAGATCTATGTATATTTGTCTATTCAGCTACTTATTTTTGCTGTTTAATAAACAAGATCACAATAATATGTGAAATATATAAGCATTGAAAAATACAACAAGACATATGTTCTCTTATATGTTCTTGTATGTTTTTTTTCCTGAGCCTTTATCAATCTTCCAAAACCCTCCATACCTAAAAATTAGATCAACATGGGTGTCCTATTCTAACTACGATACAAAACAGCAGAACTTATATATTAAGCCTTGATAACGGAGACAGATGGAGGGGCACAATTGTAACACGAAAGAAGTTTCGAGGGGTATAAAGACAATTAGCTTTTCAATAGAAGTATAACGCAAAATATCATATTTAATATGGTATAAATGCAAAATTTCATGGGGGTAAAAGAGACATTTCTTATGGTAGAATTAGGTTCGTAACCATGGTTGGTTCAGCCTTAGTAACGGAGACAGACGGAGGGACACAGTTGCAACACGAAAGATTTTTTTAAGGGTATAGATACAATTAACTTTTTAAGGGGGGTATAACGCAAAATATCATATTTAATAGGGGTATAAATGCAAAATTCCCTAAAAAGTAAAGTATAAATTGTTAGAGCATCTTCAAATCTCCTATCATTATTTGAGCAAAATTTCACTTGTACATACGCGAAGACTTCTTTATCCGAGAATACTTAATATTAAATATAGGGAGTCCATTTAGAGCCTCTTTTTTTTTATTTCTCCCCAAATATAAGTTAGAAGCATCCAACTCAGACGGTGTTGGAGATGTTTTAATAGAGTGGTGTATTTTTTCAGTTGAAAAACGAAAAAAAAAAAACAATTGTCATAGTGCTTATCGCAATAATTGGAAGCTAGAGAACCGCCTTTGACTTTGAACTACGGGGCTACGTATTTCAGTGTATCTTAAAATTCGACTAACAAAAATTGATTGACATCTAAATCATAATAAACAACACGGGTTCAGACCGGGGCGGGTCAGGTTTGGCTTTAAGCTTTTAAAAATTTAAATTTAAACTTCCAATGGTTTTTTATAATCTCTACTCTTTTTTTTAGCAAAAATAATCTCTATTATTATTTAAAAAGTTGATATAAGGATAAATTTGTTATCCGAAAAATTCATAAACATTCATCTACCTCTCATATGCTAATCTTCAAGTTATCTAGATGAACCAAACAATAAAAACATGATTTTTTATTTTGTCCAATAAGAATAAAAAAAAGCAACCAAACTTCTATTTTACACACACAACTATCACAAACATTTACAGCGATTTCCAAATGCATACCTAAAGAAGTGATATATAATACAAAATGCCCTAAGATGTGAAACTATAATAAAATGTGATGTACCTTTTTGTTGAGGCATGCTCTTGTTAGGATGCTCCATATAATTGGTGTGGCCTTAGGTGTAGAGTCATTAGCATCCTCACAATCTAAACCCAAGTTCAGACATCAATCCCCAAACATTGGCATTGAATGTTGTCCATAAATGTAAATAACTATAAACCCACCTTTGCATTCAATGTTCATCATAAATGACTTAAATTTTTTAAATCAAACAGTGAAAAATAATAATACAATGTTTTGCTTTGCATTGGCAACCTGTACTGTGTCAGCTTAGCTGTTCAAATGCTCCACCACCACCACCACCCACCAGACCTCTATAAGAAAAAACAAACATTGAACATTTGAAAAATCAAAAGAAACAATAAATTGGGCTTGCAGTAGAGTTAATGAGGAATGTGAAGCTATTTAAACCAAGTCACCAACCATTTGTTATACATCAATGGCTGATCTTTTCACCTCTGCTTCTCTGCATTTGCTCTGCTTCATCTGACCAGAGGAAGCTTTTCATGAGATGGGTGTGCTCAAGATCTTCTCATTGTGTGCATGTTGGGGCATGGTTTTGATGAATTTTGGCATGGCGACTGTGATTCTGCGTTTCGATCGTGCTCCGGCAGCTCGAACTAGATCTTCAACAGCTGTTTTTAGATATTCTGTTGTTGACATGAGAGGGAATAGCTTATGCAGGAGTGGTGGGTGCTCCATTCAGTGTGAGGTGACTATCTTTGGCCCTTTTTTTTCAGTTCAGGTTTTGTGGTTTTGAAGATTTTGAGGTATATGTTTGTAGGAGCTATTTGACTTGCAACCATTAGGGAAGTCGAAAAGATGCATGGCCTTAGACAGAGACAAGGAAATTTCAAAGCAGAGGAACTCTGTTAATAATAAATAAAGTTTGTGTTATATAACAGTCATTCTTTTACAATGATAAGTTGATGTTTTATTATGCTTGATATTGCATTGATATTCACTTTCAAACAGTTTGCTTAGGCCCCATTTGTAACCAATTGTCAGACTGCTTCTTCTGCAAAATAGCTTTTTTTATATATAACTTTTAACTTTTGATCTTGAATTTGGTCTTTGTCTCAGGAGTCACTGAGAGAAGTTTTCATGAAAAAAACTGGCTGAGAGTAACTTTCATGAAAAGAAATTATTTCTAAAAATTGGCTCCAAATGGGAGTCTAAATGAAGTGATTTTTCATGCATATTTATTCTTCATAGATTCATTAATGAATGATAAATACCAGAAATCGCAGGAACTTTGCATAGAATACTAAATTTGAATTTTTTTTGGTCTTCCTCCACTTGGATGTTGCACCTGAACCTTATTTTGTGGACCTTCTGCAAGGTGAGGTATGAAGATGTTTTTGTCTTGACTTTTGTAGCAAACGATGAAGGAAAAAATCAAACTCAGATTTAATCTAAATAAACAAGTATACAGTTCTACCAAGAAATCAGTATGCTAAGTCGCTTGGACAGCTTAAAATCTCATGCCTTTAAAGTAATCTATGTTTCATTCACTTACTTTGCTTCCCAATTCTTTTTGGATTCCACAGCTCGACGACCAACCAGTGGAATTGTGTTCTACAAGTTTCTCAATATCAAAAAACCTGACAGCAAACCAAGAACACAATTTTCTTCTCAATGTACTAACACCGAACGGAGAAAGTAATTCATCAACTTACAAGTGGTTCATTGGTAAAACTACTCTTCTCTCAATTCTAATTGAACTCTAGATCACACAACCTATTCGGTTTAGTATTTACTTGATCCTTGTATTACAGATACAATACCACCAACTGCATCGATTTCTGCCAATCATAGTTTCAAAAACGCCGAAAACATCACCATTGATGTTTTGTTTAGCGAGGCCTGCCCAGGCCGAGGTGGATTCAAGTGTGTCAATGGATCTGGATGTGATGTGAGCCGGTTTTCCACTACAACTAAGTTTTCCTCTGATAGATTTTTTGCAATGTTGGATTGACAAACAAGTAAAAATGATTGCTGGTCTTGTAGGTTCTGATCACTGGGCCGGGCACCATAGACATATCTACGCTACAAATTATTGAACCTGGTATAAAGTACAGATTGTCACTCATTCCATCTGCAGATGCGATATATGGACGCATGGTTATTAGGCTGCCTGATAAGTTTTGTACTGACGATGCGGGAAACCTGTTTAAGAGGACAAATGATTCAGTTCTTACACTACATTTTGGTAAGTTGTTCTGACTTGATTGTGATGGTCTTCTCCTTCCAAATATGTTGATAATTATGTGCATTCTATGGCTTAGATAAACGACCACTGAGAACGAACTTATGGTCTTTAATACCTTCCTATGAGTTGGAGATTGGTGGGACGCCACGGACTGTTCTTGCAACCAACAAAGTGAAAGATCTGCAATTTTTTGTGGACTTCAGTGGTCCATTGTTGAACTCGACCAAAGATATCCAAAGAATACTAGTTTCTAGTGCAGGATACTTTGTACCTATTAAAGGAGGAAGTCGCGGTAAACTTCGGTTCGTGTACCAAGTAAGAACTTGGCTTCTGATTCTTGTCACTTAGATTTTTAATGCTGCTTTTTCTGAGATAGATTTGTCCATAAGCATAAAATACTTGAACATAATTTTCTAGAGAAAATCCCCTTGATTTTAAAGTAAGAAAGGGATAAAGCAACATTGATTGAAGAAGATATTGTAATGCCACAAGTTTACACAACAAGACATTTAAAATTGTGAATCCTCGAGGGGTAAAATTGACAATATCTTATTATGTAAGTCTGAGATGTTATATTTAGTGTTATGAGCCAGACCGCTTCATAGTGGTAAAAAGGTATGAGGTGAGACCAGTGTCATGGTTTAACTCTCCATCACCTCACAAAAGAAGGTATGTGAGTACAAATTCTCACATAAAGACACATTTAAAGTGGTGAGACCATTTATGGGTAAAACTGGAGCTTTATTGACATGAAAATATCTGATAAGGAAAGGGTCAAAGACGAATGATTTTAATCCATTTTGAGTTAACAACAACTGTTCTTTACATTGTTGGTTTGCTTTTTGCAGCTCAGAAATGTCAAGGGAACCCGGATCATTACAGTTGAGCCTCAATCAGCTTCCCTTATTGGGCAGTCAGGGGCTGTTGTAACTCTTCATACTCACATAGTATTCCTTTATGGTATACTCCCACTGTGTGTACTTGTCATCATCTCTATATCAAATGAATGACATTATAAATGTCAATGACATAATTCGCTTGATTTATGTGGTAGATTCTACAAAGCCTGGCGTAATTTTAAGCACCAGCTCACAAGGACTCAGGGATAAATCCAGCTTCAAAGTTATAGTTGAGTTCACAAAGCCAGTGTTTGGATTCGATGCCTTCGGAGTAGAGGTTGACGGAGGGAGAGTTGCAAGGCAGGTGCATATGTTTCCCCTTGAAACTGATAATTCCATTATTACTTCTATAGGAAATATTAAATGACTAATCTCCAACAACTGCATATGGAGATCTTTTTTAAAAATCATACTTAAGTATCAGTTTTCCTACATGATATATAATGTATGATAAAACATTACTTTTATGTTCAACAGGTTTAGAGAACTATCAAAGGCTCTATATTCACTGACAATCCAAATGGAATCCTACAATGTAGTGACTGTGATAGTTCCTGAAGGCAAAGTGATTGATATCGCTGGAAATCTGAATTCAGCTTCTAATCAATTGGAAGTGAGACCCAGTATGACTAAGTTCTCCATCATTGAGAAGTCAATAATAAAGTCCTCGTGTTATTACATATCTTCCCACATCATTTATTTCCTAATTCAGATGTGTGAACATTATCTGCAGATTCAGTCCCTGCAATATCTATTGCACTGCATTCTTTTATAACAGCAGGACTATTGGCAACATCTCTTGCATCCACTATTCTCACACTCTCCTCAGTGAATCTCGCTGCGATGGGCGCCATAACCACCGGGATGAACAGTGTTCTTGTTTCAGACCCATCAAGGAATTTGCTTGTGAGTTGGTTAATCTCAAATCACACTTAGAGAATTTCAAATACTAGTTCCATCTCAATTTGTCATGCTATAAATGATTATGACTAACATTTCTTCTTCTTCTTCTGTCTAATTGTGATACAAGGGTATGACTGGTCACCTACAAGTGTTTGTCATGTCAGACTGGATATCAGTTAATTTGCCAAAAGAATACTCCGAGACCATGAAAGGCCTCCACTGGCTCATTCCTCGAGGAAAGCTTCCATGGAAGGCCAAAGGAACTTCAAACTCCGCCCAAAATCCTTCAACTAATCACCCTTTAGTGAAGTATGGAAATTCAAAACAAGGACCAGGTCTCAATGGAAATGGAGAACACTCGATAAACATCTACAACTCTTCGCTCTCAGAACTAATCATAGGTGTGAAGGACACTCCATTAGGACCTCCTCTCAGTTCTGAGGAATACTTCACCTACTTCTTGGTGAGTGATCAGTTGAAGGTCTATTGGCTCTTGGTAAAAACTACTACTTTTAGGCCATTAATTCTGAATGGTTAACTTGTTATGACAGAGAGGAGAGCCCCTGTCAGCAGCCAACGTCGTCAAGAGCATGGAAAACTATACAGAGTAGGTCATAGCTTTAGACCTCCTCTGAACTAATTTTCAAAATCAATTTTTCCTTAAAAGCTGCTCTCAACCAGCTTTTTCATAAATTCTGTCGTGTTGACTTGTAATACTTAAAAACCAAAATCCGAAACCAAAAGTTCGAATACAAAAAAATATCCATTTGGAACAAAAAGATAAATCAGTTTGGCAATTAGTCCCAATGCCTCATCTTTCATTAAGGTTTGTGGTTCTGGATTCTGAGACTCCGTAATGTAGATGGCAGGACTTCGAAATGAACATGGTCTGGCTTGGAATAGCAGGCATACCTCTACTTGTTATGCATTTTCTCATACTTCTAATACTGAGATGGAGGATGGGGACTTCCACAGTTGCCGGGACGCTAACCTTCCCAAGATTTGAATTGTACCTTTTGATTCTCATGCTTCCATGCATTGGCCAGTCATCAGCCTTCGTGATCAAAGGTACTTCATTCTTCCATTTCTGATGAATATATGGTCTATTTCAAAATACTAATGTCCTAACACATAATTTGTTTAGGGGGCACAACCGGAGGAATCATTGTAGGATTACTCCTCTTGGCCATTCCGGCAGCACTTCTCTTGTCGATCCTCCTGTTTTTCACCGTGTCAATATTCATGGGTGGCTTCTTCCAATACAAAGAAATTATGCTCTCACATGCAGATGTTCCCTGGCATGACAAGCTATGGTTCTTCTTCGTGGGCAGACCCACTATAGGCAAATGGTTCCTCATAGAAGGCGTTCCCCCATCGTTCATTAAGAGGTTTGGTATCCTCTTCGAGGACCGAAAGGGCCCTCCAATATTTGTTTCCATTGACGACAATGATCCTAACAACGTATCGAAGTGGACCAAAAGTGGCGAAAGTGGTATTGGAAGAATGAGAACCCTGAATTCAGACGATGGACATGAAGACTCTGACACACCACTTATAGAGAAACTACTTGGATGCATTCGATCAATGTATTTATCCGTCGATCTCATCCGAAGAGTAGGTTTGGGGATCATATCAAGCGCCTATCCATCGTCAAATGGCCAAAATCGATGCGTATTGGCTTTTGGTGTCACATTAGCACAGTTTCTATACCTGTTCATCTTCAAACCATATATAAGAAGGGGAGTCCAGTTAGTGGAGACCATGTCATTACTCTGCGAACTCGGCGTGTTTGGTATCAGCATCTATATTGATCGTCTGAATACATCAAGTGATGAAACAAGTCTTGGAATAGCAATGCTGGTTCTTCTCTTCATCAGCTTCATTTCTCAGCTAGTGAACGAATGGTACGCCCTCATCAGGTTCCTTCTAAGGCTCCCACAATCCACTGAGCCTTGTCTCAAGCACGGATTGAAGTGGGTCGCGAGGGGTCTCGTGCTTCCACTCCTCCCTAGGAAGCACTGGCCAATGCAACCCGAGATGGGTCTAGCACCAGTGGTCCCAATGAGTCCATCGACAGCTACAGAGGTCCAATCCAGGGACACCGGTTCGAGACGCATGAGTGCTACTGTAGTCCCAGTGAGCAGTCCTCAGGCAAATGAAGGTTCGCCAATGCAAGCAAGGCCAGCGATGTTGACCAGGAGCATGACAAGGAAGGAAGTGGCAATGCATGTGAAGTCAGAGTCGAAGAACGACATGAAGAAGCTGCGTGAAATGGCAAAGGCTAGCTTTTCAGGGATTGGTCGGAAGAGGGAGGAGGGGAGTACTAGTTATGGTCCGCGGGAGAGGTCTTCGGATGGTTCGGCTGATTGACATGGAAGTTGATTCTTTCTGAGCTCCTGATGAAGAATGGACAGTACAGTGTGCTAACTTGTGTTTGTAAAATCTTTTTAAGGCCACAATCATGTTAAAGAATGATAGTTGCCTCTGATTTTCACTTTGTGTGACTTGAAGTAGTGGTAAGAAAGAAGATTTTCACTTTGTGTGACTTGAAGTAGTGGTAAGAAAGAACAGGTGGGTGTTTGGAATTTTGATTCAAATGAAAGTCATTTTGTTTTAGGTCCCCTCAAATCTCCCCTTGTTGGAAATAAAGTCCAACAATTCTTTTCAGTTTTCTCAGCCTTTGTTCATGTTGGTATATTCTCACGCACACACTAGCTATATAATGCAATTTGATTTTAAGAACACCTTCACGAAGTAGTTTTAAAATGAGAGTTTGATCAAAAGAACATCAAGAAATGGTAGGATATTAAATCTCTTAAACATACTAGTACTAGAATATCACATACAAACAAATAAAGAATTCAAATTACATGTATTGAAAGGTAGAATAGGTTAATTAAATATTATACCAAGAGATTTGATTACCATCATGATTCTAAACTCAGTTAGAAGAGATTGCAGTACCATTGTTTACCCTTGCGTAACAAGAAAATTAATTGTGTTTATTCTCATGGATAGCAAGGGTACTTTGATCTTTTGAACTTTAATATACTTTAAGGCTGACACATAATGAAAGGGAAGGGCTTAAAAACTATAATGCCTGCATGTAATTGAAAACAAGCGGGTCTTGCTTTAAAAATAAAAAAGATATGATGGATCTAAAATTTGTAAAATGATGAAGGGGCCTGGTTATAAGAAGGTACCAGTACCACTTGCAATAACTTTTACAATTCCAACATGTTTTTTATTTTATTTTTTCTAGATATACATAATTGTCTAATAGAGTCATGCTCTCGCAAAAATACATATATCCGAATAAATTTATTACATACTTTTACTATATATACTCTATTAAAAAAATTCATATAATGAGTTAGAGTTTGAACTAGGCGTACAATCCGAGCCCGTTTGCAGTGCATGTGCTCCTAACTTCGAACTGACTTCAACGGTAAAAGAACATTCGAAGTTGAGAGCATTTGAAGTTCAGTTCGAACTGACTTCAAATAGTAAAACCTACCTTTGGGTTCAAATTGCCGTTTGAACGGCAACATATCATCCGAACGGAGGTTCAAACTACTGTATTATCCTATATGCGACCGCATGTTCGATACATACAACCGCATATGTCATGTGTAGACCCTACCGCACATGCGATCTGCACATAATTTTGAACTATGACTTGAACCCTCAACCCAAACTCAACCCGAATTAGATTCGGGTTTCTCATGTTCAAACTCGGATGAAACCCAAATGCTAAAATCCTCACTCAACTCATTCAAAAGTTGAGTCTTTGGGTCAGGCTAAATTCTTTCAAGTTGCACCCCAACAACAAAAACGATAGTGTGAACACCCTTATAAATCTAGTCCCTATCCAAACGGGTCGGATTGTAAAAACCCCCTTTAGATCCATCCACCCAAAGCTCGTGGACTGGGTTCTCCATCCCAAAAAATATCGGCTCCAGGTCAGCGGCAGGAAATCTAGTGGTGCAGGAAACATCATCAGATTCTGTGTGCCACGTGTCACCCTCACCATATCCAGACCTTCCCTTCCTATCCCCACCAAGATAAGCCACCCACTCACATTAAACAAGCTCGATCACCCATCCTCTCTTGCACTCTCAACCCCAACCCAACAGCTCAATGGCTTCAGTCTGTGCTTCCTCTTCTGCTGTTGCGGCTGTTGCCATCTCTTCTTCCAGGCAAGACTTTCAAAACACTTATATTGATCAGATAAAATATGGTGTGTTTTTTTTTTAACTACACTCAGGTCTCGTTTGGAAACAAGTTTGAATAACTTTTAGGTTTGTATGAAACTGTTTTTCTCAAACCCGTTTTCAAACGAAAAAATTAGGGTCAAAAGCTGCAATAGCTCAGAAGACGTAGAGAGGTAGTTTTCTGTCAAATTAATTTTAAACTCATCTTTTATCTAAAATCAGTTTTGCAATCGTACAATCAAATACAACCTCTGTTTCATTATCTTTCATTCACAACCTCTGTTTCATTATCTTTCATTCACTGTAACAAGATATATATCCATAAGATGATAATAGAGCATATAGTTCACATTTTATAATTAAAAAAATACCAATGTTATAAATATCGATATAATCGATATATCGATCAGGGCTCAAATCGATATATCGATCGATATATCGATATATCGATCGATATATCGATTGGCCGATTTTTTTTTTTTTTTTTTGGGAAAAAATGGAAAAAATTTAAAAAAACAGCAAAAAAAAAGATAGAAAATTGTAGAAAATAATGAAAATGAATAAGAATAATTTGATATGAAGATATTAATAATTTTACAATGGTTTTGATTTGAAATAAAAATGCATAACTAATTAACTACAACATAAAACTATAAAACTAAGGAAATTTTATTTAAATAAATAATCCATTGCATTGGTTACAAAATCTCCTTCTTGGGTTCCACCTAATGGTATGTCATTTGTAAAATATGTAAATATATATATATATTTTATTTTTTTATTAAAACAAATACTCAAATAAATGGACCCATTCATATTTATGAATTTATCTCATAAGTTATGTGTTTTTTTCAAAACACACACACATATATATTCTAATGGAAAAAAATGGAAAATAACTAAAAAACAACAAAAAAAAGTAGGAAATCGATAAAAATAATGAAAATGAATAAGAATAATATGATATGAAGATATTAATATTTTTACAATGGTTTTGGTTTGAAATAAAATTGCATAACTAATTAAGTATAACATAAAAATATAAAAGTGAGAATTTTATTTAAATAGATCATCCATTGCATTGGTTACAAAATCCTCTTCCAGGGTTTCATTTAATGATATGTGTAAAAGATGTAAATATATACTCAATGTGTTATTTTATTTTTTTATTAAAAATTTAAATTGATTCATTCATATTTTTGAATTTATTTAATAAGTTATGTGTTTTTTTAAAAATATATATAAATTCTAATGAAAAAATGTGTTTTTTTTTTAAAAAAAATATAAATTCTAATGAAAAAATAAAAAGTGGAGATGAAGGGTTTCGATCCCCCAACCTCACCCATGCTCAACAAGTACACTACCATCTATGCTACATCCTCATATTGTTTCATTTTGTAGTTTATATTTAATATATCGTTTCTCACCCCGACTGACTAAAAAAAAAAGGACGATATATCGTCGATATATCGGCGGTTTTCGATATATCGTCGATATATCGCTGACGTCAGCATGACGTCAGCGGGATTTCGATATTCCCTCGCGAAATCATCAATTAATTGCGATTTATATCGACCGATATATCGATCGCGATTTTAAACTATGAAAAATACTAATACTTATGAGTATATGATTAAAAACAAAAAGGAAAAAATGAATAGAGTGCATTTTGTGAATTGTAAAATGGATCATGCGCAACAATTTATTTTTTCAAGTGTGTAAAAACAATTGGTTTTGATTTTACAGTTCTAAGGGTGGGAATGCATTGGGTGGTTCTTTCCTTGTGGGGAGGAGGTTGAGACAGAGCAGGTCGTCGGCAGCGGCAGCCGGTGAGGGGCGGAGAGGGTTGTCGGTGTCGGCGGCAGCTGCCTCCGGCTCCGGCTCCGAGAGGCCACTCTGGTTCCCTGGGAGCGTCCCTCCTCCATGGCTTGATGGCAGGTCTGATTCTTGAACACATTTTGATTGATTTTTTTTTGGTAGATTGGATTTATTATGATCTGAGGGAGTTTTTTTTATTGTTTTGGGTTTCTCAAATGCAGTCTTCCAGGGGACTTTGGATTCGACCCACTTGGTCTTGGTAAGTTTAATCTATGATCACTGATACACTCTAAAGTTATTTCTAGATCCATTCCTACATTGTTAATCGAATGTTAGAGGAGTACGAAAAATATAAAATTATATCATTCAAAATTTTAAAATATTTATTTCATTTGTTAAAAAACAATATATGTTTTACTATGTAAATATAGATTTTAATAATTCGAAATATATTAAAAATGAAAAAAGCAATCTTTCGCGTGCATACTTTCTTCTTTTTTTTTTGTAAAATCATATATTATTTTTAAAAAAAATTCAAAACAGTTGAAAGACTGAAACCTGGAAACTAGGCTGTATTTAATATATTTTTTTAAAAAAAAAAAAGTTATTGTCTCATATGTAGTACAGAGACAATCTTTAGCCGCCTATATTATTATTGTCTAAAGTGCAATATATATTTCACTTGTCAATATATAAAAAATTTAAAAAAAATTAAAAAATATTTACTTATTTATATAAATATGTATTTCATTTTTTATAATAATACATATTTTTAAAAACCCCAAAATGTAGTGAAGTAAAAATATCTTCCAATCATATATCCAAATGTCTACTCAAATTTAAATTGAAATAAAAAGTCATTCAAAAATTTCTCTAACTATTTACTCGTACCATACAAAATCAAGTTTTTACTCAATTTTTTATCAAGGGGAATCAAACTTTTACAGTTTACCTAAATTTTCAATTGTTATTTTTTATTAGACTCCACATTTTCAAGCCATTCATATTATTAGATTTAAGTAAAATATAAAGTAATGGTCCACAGACACTCATAGTGGGAAATTTTTATTAGATTTTTTTTTATAAAATTTGGGTACTGAGTATGAGTAATTGCGGGAGATGTCTCTGAATTCTATCTTTCCATCCACAACAGGATCCGACCCAGAAAGCCTGAGATGGAACCAACAAGCGGAGATAGTCCACTGCCGCTGGGCGATGCTGGGCGCGGCTGGGATCTTCATCCCGGAACTCCTGACGAAGATCGGCATCCTCAACACCCCTTCCTGGTACACAGCCGGGGAACAACAGTACTTCACCGACACCACCACCCTCTTCGTCGTCGAGCTCATCCTCATCGGCTGGGCCGAGGGCAGGCGCTGGGCAGACATCCTCAAGCCCGGCTGCGTCAACACCGACCCCATCTTCCCAAACAACAAGCTCACGGGGACCGATGTCGGCTACCCGGGTGGACTCTGGTTCGACCCGCTCGGGTGGGGGACCGGGTCGCCTGAGAAGATTAGGGAGCTCAGGACCAAGGAGATCAAGAATGGGAGGCTTGCTATGTTGGCTGTCATGGGGGCTTGGTTCCAGGCTGTTTACACTGGGACTGGTCCCATCGATAACCTCTTCGCCCACCTCGCTGACCCCGGCCACGCCACCATTTTCGCTGTGAGTGTTGGCAGTTTCTAGTTTAGATTGGAGGTGTAAAACGGTCGGGCTAAGAAACTGGCACAACGTGCACGGCACAACACGTTAAAGGGATATGGGCCGTATCGGCCCAACCCTGTGACACGTTGGCATGTTCCAAGTTCCAACACGACATGACACGACACGATAATCTACGGAAAATAACAATATATAATATGTTGATGTATATATTAAGTATATATAATGTGTAATGTGTGCATATATGTATGTATGAATATTAAGAAAAGTTAAAACTAAAAATTATAGAATAATTTTTTTTTAAAATGGTGACCGGCCTGCTTGATCAGTGGGCAGCCCGTCAGCCTGGCTGGGCCGATACATGGCATGGCCCGTTAAAGTTACTAGGCCAGCCCGACACGACCTAATAGCCCGTTGGCCCGTTTCTTTAACTGGTTAAGCCAGCTCGACACAGCCCGTTTTACACCTCTAGTTTAGATGGTATCTCATCATTTTTTCTCAGTCTTCAATGACTGACATGTGACACGTCACACACTAAAATGGGATCAACATTGTCTGGATCTATATCGTTTCTTCTAGATATTCAAATATAAAGGCCAAGGATTTTCCTAGTCTGATGGAACTAATTTTTTGGTCTACCTGTGAATTTTTTTTTCAGGCTTTCACTCCCAAATGAAGAGTTTGATGAAGGATGGATGGTATGGGAGAGGATGGATTGAGAAATGTAAAACCATGTATCATTTAGAACTTGTGATGAATTTTGTGTTCATGCGTTTTCTATAAAATGTCTGGGCAGTGTACAAAAGTTTGTTTTCTAGATTGGCTCCTTGTCTGAGACTGAGATGTGTGTAAAATATGAACAGGGCCTAAGCATTTTATGGACTACATTTTGTTCAATATAAATGTTTCTATGCATAATTGCATATCACACAGAAATTAGTGTATAAAGTGCATTACATGACCAGTTGACCACAATCTACTATAGTTTAATCTTATATTCTGTTTTAAATCATTAACAATATAACTGCATGCAAAGAAACTGAATTAATGATCAGGATCTCTATCAGAATGTTTTAGGGTTCCACAAACCTAAGCAAAATCTGTGACATCTCTGGTTGGTGCTTTCTAACCTGGAGAATTGCAGAACAGATGAGTTACTGAACGATGAAAGAACTGAATGTTTTCCAATATAGTTAATAGGCCAACTATGAGTACCTTAATGCCGGCCATGGACAACAGCTTGTGGGAAGCGATGTATGCAGTGTCGGAATTACCCAATCTCTTCTCCACAAAATAGATGACTTCGGAGACACCTGACTGCAGAGGAAGGAGAGCTATCATTTTGGCTCCTAATTGACCATATCGGTTCAGACATGACTCTAACATGACTTACTCCCCACAAAAGGCAAAGTTTTCCAATTACGAATGAGCCGGACATTTATTGAGGTCAGATTACAGGACTCAGGTCAACTCTAATAGTGGATTATTCTTCCCTTAAATTCTACATGTTGCTGCTGATCACAGACATCAAGTGGAATTCAAAACAGTTTCAAGGATCAGAGTCAACCGTCAGACTAGTGTATATAAATAATACAACACAGATCTGTATTGTGCTCATTAGCAATGTGGATACTTATTTCCCGCATGATATTTTGCTTGTGATAAGGTTTACTAATGTAGTTCAAACTTCAAAGTGGATGAAAACATTATGAGGATTTATTGTGTAACTGGGAACAAAAAAACTTGGTTGGAGAGAACTATCAGTGCCATATAAGATATGATCTGTAATTCAGGAATATGGACAAGGAACTACCTGGATAATGATCTTGGCACATTCGTTGCAGGGGAACATTGTAACATACAGCCTCTGCACAAATTACCAAACAGAAATATTAGGGTCAGGATAATTTATCCACGTATGAGAAAGATGAATAATGCAATTCTCAGTGTCAAACAAGAAGAAATGAACTTTGGTTAAAGCCATTTAACTTTCCAATCAATTATTGCTAGATTCTGGTGGAAAATATGGATCTTAGTGATATCTGAGAAACTGGCATTCAATGAGGTAAACAAAGATCATTATTCATGGAGTTGTGTGCATGTCAGTTCAGACAATGGAATGGAACAGGGCCCTTTCTTGTATGGATCTAAATTTTGTGAAGAAAACAATGATAACTTCACTATTGTAAAAATACATATTGACATAGATATATATATTTAAGACATTGAGCATTGACCAGAACATACAAGCGATAAGAAATCAGACTCATCCTTGTAAGCAAGCATCAACTGTCAGTTGTATATTTTTGGTGTAATGAAGTTGAGTAGGCTTAGTAGCCCTCATAAGAAAAAATATTTAGCCAAATAAAGGTTGATGAAACTGACCCAAGGTTTAAAATGATGGAGGAAGCTGAGACACAAACCTTTTTGAAAAGGGAAAAACAAGATAAGGTACAAACATTATTGAGGATAAAATATAAGCAAGAATAAGAATCATCACACCGTAAAGCAATATAATCATTATGAAGAAAATACCAAAATGAATTGGGACCATTAGAAACGTATTTCAACTGTGAATTTTACAGGCAGGAACAGAGAGGACCTGTCCAGCAGCAGATGCATGGTTTGTATTCAAGATAGCATTCACTTCAGCATGACAGACATAACTGCAAGATAGAATCATAGAGGAACAAAAAAACAATAGTAAATACTTATCTCACAATCATATAAAAAAAGAGAAAAAAAAAGTAAAAAACCTAAGTGGATGTGTGCCTAAAGACCAGCTCCATGCTTTCAACAAGAGTAAAATGAACAAGTTTACAACTCAAAACTTTTTCATCATTCATGTCCATGTGGTTTCATAATGGGTGGGTCTGGATTGAGTCTAACAAAGAACTAAGATATTTTCGCTAAAATTTGGTTAAATTCTAAATGGAATTATCATTAATTTATATCCACTTAATTAAAATGAAATCAATATGACAAGAATTTTTTTTAAAGGGTATGTTGAATTTGGCTAAACATGACAAACCTCGGTTAAAAGCCAAGAGAAACAAATTTTCTGCTGAATGATGTAACAATATTTACTCTAATAAATTATACAACAAGGATTGACACACTGTCAATCTTCTCGTCAAGATCGCCTTTCAAATTCAGTCACTGGTCAAAGAAAGAGTAGGTTGCTGTCTGCAAAACTGCAGTAGCTAGATTCTATTTATAATCCAACAAGGCAACAAGATGGATCTGCAATATTAATGATGAACTCAATTTTTACACGGAACTGAAAAAAACTAGAATTCTTCAAAACCTTGATATCTAAAAGAAAGAATGTGTGCATGAGGAGGGAGGAGATCTACCCTTCATTCAATAAGTCCATAGGCCTTCCAATTAATTTACTGTTTTTTAAAGTACTCGGTCATTATTAATGTTCAACCAAACGAAGATAATCTTATATAACAACCCACACTTGATCAGCTCATTGACTTATTCAAGTGAAACTCCTGTTAAATATAATATCCAGCTTTAAATAAAGTGAATCCAGCATCTACATTGCCAACATCATAAACTAGTAGCCTATCTTTAGTTGGAAATATTTTATTCCTGTGAAATAGCATTCATGTTTCCAGAATGCAATCTGCATCAACCTTCCCATAAATGATGCTTAAAAACTGTTCCAAAAATAACAGAAATGATAAAATCAAAGCAAGTTCAAGACCAGGCATCATGGACATTCCCAGGAATGGACTAGAAATGATACATAAGTTCTCATGATCCATATAAAGAAAAGGGCACTGGTATAATAAATCTTCAAGGAGAACTTACGGGTATTTTGTCTCAAGCGGATTCCCACCGATGGATTTCTGAAATTAAAAGGGAATAAAACAAAGATATGTATTAACTTCAACTGAAGAGCCAGGATTACCTAGAGTAGCAATACCCCAACCTTGGCAGTACCCACATCCAAAGATATGGGTTTCAAATCCCACCCCTGGAAGTGTGTACATGTGTGTCATTGGGGGACACCTATTTCAAACAAATAAACAGAAAACAAATAAAATGATAACCCAACCTTAGCCCATGGAAGCTTGTCATCGGAGCAGCCTCTTGGAAATCCATTATAACCAATGCCTGACATGTGAAAGGCTAAATATATGAGATAGACTCCATTAACATATCAAAGAAATATGCTTCGATTCATCATTTAAAAAGTGTAATAACCAGTCAAAACAGTTGGTAAATTTTTAATCGTATAGAAACAATATTAGCATTAGCATAGTGCCATAGTGTGCTTCCAATGGTTCAAGATCATCTTACTTGCCATGTATATCATTCCAAAAAATTTAGCTAGATTTCATTATTGTAGCGGGTGTGTTATCTTTATAATTTATATCCATTTTTTTGCTTGGTTTATCTTTATATCCTTGTTGATTCATCTACCCTTTTCAAATCTACTCTCCCCCTCTGGAGTATCTAATCCCTGGTTTTTCTGTAACTGCCATAATCATAATTTTCCACATCACAGCCCACAAAGATTGAAAGGAAAAGGGAAAAAAATGTGGATCTGCACAAGTTTTGTTTTCATTCCGAATCATACTAAATCAAGATCATGATCAGAAGCACATAGATGAAGATTTTAGAATGGATGACACCTTACACCTGCTTCTATGCATATTTATTCTGTTCTAAACTCAACACCTTCATTACTTCACTGAGGAAGTTTTCAAGCTCCAACCACGAGAGATATGATAACAAAGGAGGATTAGTAGGCCATTTTAAGTTAACAATAACAGTTGCTTTGTAAATTCTCTAATGATTATTTCAGGAAGAAATAATATGTTCAACATTGCCGCTCGCTTATTCACTCCATCCATCCTTGAAATACTCAAAACCAACATAACTTAGTTCAACGAGTCGTGTTAACCAAACAACAATAATCATCACATATCAAACACCCCAATTGGTACAAACAGAATAAGAGATGGTCATAGAACACCTAGACCAAAAACCTGATGAGATCATTCAAAAACAGTCTTAAAACAGTCCAATTTGTCTAGAATTGCAAAACCACAGTTATACAGCCAATTGGTTCAGATCTTGATTGAAGAACAATTCAAATAAATAAATAAACAAACCACAATCACTTTCTAGGTCAGACATTTTATACATCAACGTCATAATCATTATAAAAAAAGAGTGAATTTTCAGTTCATCACCCAAAAAAAAATCATAATTTCACATGAATCATTCATCCATTTCAGTCCTTACCAAGGATAATCCCATCTTGGCTAACCAAACAGGCTCCAACCTGCACACAACATATCTACTTCATTATCCTCCAAAATTCATTACAAACAAGATCAATCGATGTAAACAGAACCTGTCGATTGGGATCCTTCGAACGCTGAGCGGAGAGGAAAGCGAGCGCCATGAAATAATCATCCCACGACAAGTAACTACAACGGACGTAAATCTTAAAATTGAATCAAAATTTGATGGAATCCGAAACATAGTAGATTAAAAATTGACTGCGGTAGAGGGGGGGTTACCCTTTGCGTTTGGAGGGTTCGAAAGGGCACCGATTTGGGGGTTTCGCGTCTCGATCGGTTGCGACGGGGGATGGTCTTTTGGGGCTGAAGACGAGACGGAGAGCTACGAAGGAGGCGACCGCGCCGAGGACGGCCGCCGCTGAGACGAGACCGAGGTCTCTGCAGTTCATCTTTTTTAGAGAGACTGAGAAAGAGAGAGAATCTGTGCGATTTGAGGAGCGATGGACCCCCAAAAAAAAAAGCGGGAAAGAACGCACCCCTTTCGGTTTTGAAGCGCTGGTGACACTACTGATGCCGTCCAAAATTATTGGTCGCGTGTCGCGGTTTTATATGAGTCTTTTTTTTTTCAGGCTCCGTTTGGCAGCACGATTGGGTCGGATTCCGCTTTTTGAAAAGCTAAAATCCCAAAATCGTGTTGCCAAACGGGTCGGATTCCGGCGGAATCAAAAGCTGGATTCCTTTTAATTTCTCTCTCGAAATCCGTGTTTTTAAAAGCTTAAAAAGAACGCTTTTTGGTCGGAATCGATTTTTTGAATTGAAAAGCAACTTTTTCTACCAAACATTAAACTCCTTCCAAATATTGATTCCTGAATTAAAAAAAAGCATCCCAAAAAAGTCAAGGTCTAAAATCATCTTAAAAAGCAGCTTTATTCCAATATCTACTTTTCAATCTCAAATCCATGTACCATTATGGGTAAATTTAATAGAAGATTAAAGTTTTGAGAATAAGTTATTTTAATTTTAAGATATAAAAAATTCATTAATTTTATCTATGTTTATTTTTATCAGTGTTGAGATAAAAAAATGGGGATGAATGTTATTTCAATCTTAAGTGGAACAAAAAATCCTCATTTCATTTTAAAAATAAAGACAATTGTTCACATTTTATCCTGATTATTTTTATATCAAACGGGATAAGTTATCTTCTCCTCCACTTATCTTCATAATTACCTCTTATCACATCACTTATTCTCTTGTCAAACCAGCCCTATAAGTCATAGTATTCCTTGACCCTTGTATAAATTAATTTAGATAAATTGAGGCATCGTATAACTAGTTATTTTAAACTCAATTTTATTTGAAAGCCTTGTTTGGGACTGTGTTGGAGCAACATTTGCGCTAGTGAACACGGCAGCGGAATGTCACCCCCGATCCAAACAAAAAAACTCACCTCCGCATTGGGCAAAGGAAAATGATATATGAAGGCAAAAATTATTCATGGTATAAAAGCTGTGGAAAATAATGCTTCTCTACCTGCCACACTCCCAAACGCACCCTAAAATATATGTGTATTTCATACAAAAGGTACATTGAAAAACAATTCTTATTTCTCTCTCTCTCTCTTTGTTATTCAATTATATACTAGAAATAAATATTGATTGATGTAAAATTTTGATAACTTTTAGAAAAAAAAAATTAGCTAATTAGAATGTTATCCTGGAGGGGAAAAAAATCAATCAACCGGGTTCAGTTCATTGGATCCATCCGCTCCAGCTCTCGTCTGACTGGATGGTGGTTGCCACTGGCGATCCAAGCTCTCAAACGTCGAAAATACATGGACTGAGTGACCTACAAAAATTCATTCGACGCTCAAGTTAGCAAAGGTGGCAAAACTATGATGGAAGAACTAAGGTTTTGTAAAAAGAGAATTTTCACCTACCTAATAGGGGAAGTTGGTTCCCCATTTATAGAACTAGTTAGGGTTTTTCTATGATTGATGGTTGATCTCTCTCTCTCTCTGTACGATAGATGAGAGAGAGATCCCTCAATCTAGGACATTTGATTTGATTTTGAGGGATTTTTAGGATCTCTGCATTGATCACTTCATATCATATATTCTATTGGGACTTAATCCCTAAGTCTGACTTGAGATCTTCTAGTCGTCCGATGTAAGTGGGCCAATGGACTGGACTCACGGATTGTAGGTTGTTCGGACCGTGAACCCTCACTAATCGGGTCATCGGCCGCAGACTCGTGGTGGTCTGATATTAGGCTCAGAAAATAGACCTATATATATCCTAAAATGGAACTTCACATTTTTGGGCTCTCCATGTTCTCTCACAAAGGAACGGGGTTCTCTCCAATGATACCCCAATTATTTTTTTAAGTGGAAGGATTTATCCCATTGTGTTATCACATATTTGGAATAGGATGTCATATGGTTGAATAACTTCAAAAAAATCGTTTATTGTAAGGATAATTTCTTCAGGTGTCTGATCGAGCACAACTTCCACATCGGACGAACGCCTTCGGATTGACCACCAACACCAAGTGCTTGAAGGAGGGAGGAGTGGATCTTTCAAGGACACTCCAACAATCAAGTCATAATAAGATATTTCTAGGTGGACAATCAAATCAGATATCAATTCATACATCTCTGGCTATGCGGCTTGGTCTTTATGTACTTACTGTACATTCCCAATGTCTGGGAGCGTTCTTTCCGAGCGTTTCGTCTAGCACACGCCATTAAATTGTATCCTCTTCCAATGCTGAAGATTTAAGTACCTCAAACAAAAGGCCTAGGGAGTCGTAACGTTCGGACAACGAATGCGTCTTCCATTGAGGGGTTGACTGCGAACTGCGATGTGGCACTGATCGTTAATCCCTTTCAGGTTCCTCCTTGGATTTCAATTTACATCGAGGTTAGATTTTTCACGTTGTTTGGAAGATTTATTTAGGGTTTCATATGTAATTTTGTATCTCTCTTTCATCTTGTATTCTTCAAGTTTTTGGATAAAATTTGAGAAGACATTTATTCTCATTATATTTTGATATAGTGGATTGTTGCTGGAGTGCTACGTGGATATAAGCTTATACCGAACCACATTAAATTGTGTGTTTTTTTGTGATTTGCATGCTTTTATATATTTTTCTGATTGCGCCGGTGATTGATTTGGGCTTCGTATAATTTATTCCGTGATTATTATTATTTATTTCACACAAATAAAATTGTTAAAAATCCCAACAGATCGGTGGTCCCACAACTGCCACATGGCACCGATCGTCGCAGTGAGATTGATGGTCCCCACATTTATATATTCATGTGTAAATAATAGATAGGTATAATTATGTCAGAAGTGAGAATAAACCGATTTGGTATCTAGATCCCCATTAAAATCGTGTTACTTCATTAAATCTATTTTATTAGTATAAGTAAAACCTACATTTTCAATAGCTTGTCATCATATCATCACATCTTATAAATCATGTGGCACACAGTCAAATTATTTTTTTAATTTTTTTAAATTATTATTACATCTTATTCATCTTTTATCCACAATTTATACATGATTAACCATCAACAAAAATTTCATTATTAACTTGTCCAACAAGAATATAAAAATAAAAAAACTTCTGGGGCTTATGATTATTATAGGAATATAACTATACCAATGTAATAAATGATTTTATATTTGATTGTATCTTTATTTATTCTCAATGAGAAATGTAATAATAAAATTTTTGTTGTTGTATAATAAATTGTGAATAAGATGTAAATAAGATGTGAATAAGGATTTATAAAAGGTGATAAAATGATTTGACCTATGGGTCCCACGATTTATAAGAGGTGATGACAATTGATTTGATAATGAGACTCATTTATGCCAATAAATTGATTGGGTGAAATAACACAGTTCAGGGGGCTTGTAGTATAAATATCAACTTATTTCCAACGATTCTAGTAGCTATACCCATCTATTCTTTCCAAAAAAACAAATTTTTTGGGTCTCCCTAATTCTCTCCTATTCTCCCCTTATTCTCCTACCCATACAGCCCATTGGATAGTGGTAGATGAAGAATAGGAGGTAATAGGGGGGGAATAAGTCAAAAAAGTTGTTTATTTGGAAGGAATAGATGAGTATAGCTATACGCAAGAATATGTGGGAATAAACTGTTATTTGTATTTCATGTCTCCCTTAAAATTATGTTATTCCACCCAATCGATTCCATTAATACAAGAGAGGCCACATATAAAAATCAATTCTTATCACTTTTTTCTAAATCAGGTGGTCCACAAGTCAAATAATTTTTTCACATAAAATAAATCTATATCCACATCATATTTAAATTTTATTCACAATTTATCTATTGTCAAACAAACAATAAAAGCTTTATTACTACATTTTTCAACGAGAATAACAGAAAATCACGTATTTCACCGGTATAATTATCTATTCATAAAACGGTCATAAATCCCATAATAGTTTATGTCTCTATTCAAACGACAACATAATTATCAATACCATAATAGTGATCCGGATGGAGAATTTTTTCATTCTTAATAATCCAATTTTGATAGATTATGTGAAAGAAAAAAAATTGTTTCAAGAATGAACACAAACAGAATTTTCATGGCTATTTCATCCGAAACAGAATGTGAATGAATGTCAAAGTAACTTAGATCCAAAAAAAACATAAAAGAGATTTAAAAAAGAAAAAAACTAAATTTCATAAGTGATGTTAAAAAATTAGTAGATGAATGAACTGATTTCAAATGTAATTTTCGTGAATATTCCAACATGACAAAAATGAGAGTGAATTAGCAACCCAAAAACAAAATCCATAGCGTAGGAAGCTATAGTGAGCCACGTAACGTGCACTCAACCAAACAAGACTCAGTGGCTGTAAAGAGAGCCGTGCATGTAACCCACTGTTCCCCTTGTCCTCCAGCAACCCACTGTTTGAGTCGTGTAATTCAAGCCATTCCCAACCACATTTTTTTTATTATTATAAACAAAGGATAATATCGAAGACGACCCCTCTTGATTTTTTTCTAATACAAATAATTGTCATATATTATTAATAAATAATTAAATATCATCTTATGTTATAAAATTGATCAAAACCCCTTACATAAGACTTCTCAATTGCATCTTAAAAAAACTAACAATTAGAGACGGAACAGAAACGTATTACTTTTAATCTAGGTTATTTGAAAACCTGTTTGTACTTGCGGACGTGAGACGTGTTTTCAAACAGCCCCAAAACAACATGCTTAATTAAAAAAATTTGTTTGAGTTTTTAATATAAAAAATATATATATTTTAAAAATATAATAAAGAAAGTGAGATTCTTATAATTGAGTTTGATTAATTAGATATTTTATACAAAATCATACTTTTAAATGAATTTTAAATGACTCATATGGACATGCAAAGTGTTATAAAAAAAGAGGAAAGCATCACAGTAAAGGATATTTTCAATTACAAAGCAGTAGGATGAAAGACTTATTTTTTATAAAATGTGAAATATATAATAGGTAAGAGTAAGCTGATATTGATATTCTAGGCCCCCTTTGAAATTGTGTTATTACACCAAATCTATGTTAACCTAAACAGTATTGAAATTAACAAGAAGTGTACTGATTTGATGAATCTGTTCTGTCGAATGGTGAAGACCGAGGCTAGAGTTGGACTCTATGTCCTTAAGACTTTGATCGCCCCGCACTGGTGCTCACGGGTTCCGGCGATAGTCTCCTAGGATACAACGGTCAGATCGTCCTCTGGTAGCAGCACTTCAAACCAAAGAACCAGCGAACCTCCTGTGTTTTTGGAACTCTCTCTTACTTGAATGCAATGGAGACTCGAATGCAAACTCTTTTTGTCTGGAATGCCTATTGCAGTGAATGAATTAGATGCCTAAAAATGCAGAGATTGAGTGGTATTTTAATAGGGAAGAATTGGTTGAAGAGACTCTTGGAGGAGTCTCTTCCTCTGTTCAGTTTTTCCTGAAACAGAGTCTCAAGCACCCATTGATTCAAATAATCAACGGTCCGATCGTAACCGTCGATCCACATTGCATCTACGGATCCATTCGATCAACGGTCCGGATTTAATCCGATCATCCCACATCACATCTACCGATCGACGGCCCGGATTTCATTTGATCAGAATGATCTCCACCGTCCGATCAGACAAAAGGTCCAAAAAGAAAAGGCTCCAGCTCCTAGCGTACGTGCGAAGTGCCAAGTGCGCCCTAAAACGCCCAATACGCCCTCGCGCGCGCGCGTGCGACGCGCGCCGCGCGTGGTGGTGCTACGCACCACCCCGCTTGGAAAGGTCCACCATAGGGTGTCCACCAAAACCAATTCACTAGAGTACATGGAGCCCATCTTATAAATCTTCAATACTTTTTGTTTTTAACCGATGTGGGACTAAAGTTTTTTTTTTTTTCTTCCCCAACCACCAACCACTTTCATTATGTTATTTGGAGAACTTTGAATTCAATTTTCTCATTCATCCAAACTTGGTTTTGATAATGTTAATATACTACGTTCATCTACTCAACGAGAGGAACGCAATCCAATGGTTTCCACTAAATATAATTATTGGAACCCAAACTCATTTTAAACCAAATGGTCAAAACCCAAGTTTTCCAACAATCCCCCACATGAATGAAAATTGGTTAATTATGCACATGATAATGCAGACACTAGAGAGAGTACTTTGGAAATTACTGCTTGGGAAAGGTAGCTTTTGGCCTTGAACCTTCCCTAGAAAACTATCGGATTTACAGGCTAATCAGTGAACATGATGTCTTGAACTGTTCAGCCATAGTTGTAAACCAAGACAATTGTTTTCACACAGTTCTTTTCCTAACACAGTTGGTTCTCACGGATGTGTTCATTTTGGCCCTGAACAACTCCTGGTATTCATGAGTGCTTTAGAGAATTCAGCCTTATAATTCTCATAGAAGCGGCCACACTTCACACTCATATAGGTGAGTCCTATGAAGAGTATCCTGCCATACTCCACTTGGCTTTCCAAGATATAGGAATCATTAAAAGCAACACTTAACCTGATTCACGCTGCAGGTTGCACTGTTTCACCATAGGAACGGTAGGAATTTTTATCTCCTCAGTGCTCGACGGAGTCATACATAACTTAGTTGTCCCATTGAACCTAGATCTTGGGATCTCCAGTCAACTAGGTTGGGTTACCATTATGATGACTATTTGGATATAGGCTTCAATCCCATTCCCCTGATGATCTGTACACTTGCTCTCTAGTCAAACCTTTAGTAAACGGATCCGCAAGGTTGTCTTTTGACTTTATATAATCGATCGATATTATACCATTCGAGAGCATTGTTTCACAGTATTGTGTCTTCGACGTATGTGTCGAGACTTCCATTATAGATGTTACTCTGTGCCCTTCCAATCGCCGATTGCTGTCACAATGTATACATATTGCGGGCACAGGTTTTGGCCAAATTGGAATGTCCTCTAAGAAATTTCGAAGCCATTCAGCCTCTTCTCCTGCTTTGTCCAAAGCAATGAATTCAGATTCCATGGTGGATCTGGCAATACATGTCTGTTGAGGACTTCCATGACACGGATGCACCTCCAAGTGTAAAAACATATCCACTAGTGGACTTTGAGTCTTTTGTCAGATATCCAGTTTGCATCGCTATAGCCTCGAGAACGGCTGGATATCTCATGAAGTGCAATCCATAAGTCTGGGTGTATCTTAGATATCTAAGAACCCTGACTATCGCCTTCCAGTGATCATGTCCTGGATTACTGGTAAACCTACTTAGTTTATTCACTGAGTAGGCTAAGTCTGGACGTGTGCAGTTTGTCAAATACATTAGACTGCCAATAATTCTAGAATACTCTAGTTGTGATACGCTTTGACCATTATTTTTAGACAAGTGTAGATTTACATCTACAGGTGTCTTCGCTTGACCATCATCATTCTTATTGAATTGTTCCAGTATTTTCTCAACATAATGTGATTGAGACAATACCAGTCCATCAGATATTCTAGAAATTTTTATTCCTAGAATCACATCGGCCAAGCCCAAGTCCTTCATATCGAACTTGTCAGTCAACATTCTCTTGGTAGTTTTAATGATATCATTATTACTACCAATTATTAGCATATCATCTACATAAAGGCATACAATGACATATCCTTTTTGAGTGTTCTTGCATAGACACATTTGTCACACTCATTAATCTTGAAATCATTCGATAACATTACATTATCGAATTTTTCATGCCATTGTTTCGGTGCTTGTTTTAATCCATAAAGTGATTTAACAAGTCTGCACACCTTCCTTTCATGTCCAGGAGCAATGAACCCTTCAGGTTGTTCCATGTATATCTCCTCATCCAATTCACCATTCAAAAATGCAGTCTTAACATCCATTTGATGTATTTCCAAATTATGTAGTGCTGCAATAGCAATCAACATTCTAATGGATGTTATTCTGGTCACTGGTGAATATGTATCAAAATAGTCCAAGCCTTCCTTTTGCTTGTACCCCTTGGCAACAAGTCTGGCTTTGTACTTGTCGATTGATCCATCTGCCTTCATCTTCTTTTTGAAGATCCACTTGCACCCTAAAGGCTTATTTCCTGGTGGAAGATCCACTAGTTCCCATGTGTGGTTCTGCATGATGGATTCAATCTCACTGTTTATAGCCTCTTTCCAAAATGGTGCCTCAGGAGTGGACATCGCTTCCTTAAAGCTTTGAGGCTCATTTTCTAACAAGTATGTTAGAAAATCAGGACCAAATGACTTTACAGTCTTTGTCCTCTTACTGCGTCTAGTGTCATCCATAGACTCATTAGACTCTTGGTCTATGGTCCCTTGATGGCTACTTGATGCAGTGTCATAAGTTCTCTTGTGAGAACTTCCTTCTTGTGCATTTTTACATGGAAATATGTTCTCAAAAAATGAAGCATTCCTAGACTCAATAATTGTATTAACATTAATATCAGGAATGTCAGATTTATGCACAAGAAAACGATATGCACTACTGTTATATGCATAGCCAATGAAAATGGAATCAACGGTCTTTGGTCCAATCCTAACTCTTTTGGGGTTAGGGACTGCCACTTTTGCAAGACACCCCCACACTTTTAAGTATTTGTAGGAAGGTTTCTGCCTTTCCATAACTCATGTGGTGTCTTGTCCATTTTCTTATGAGGTATTTTGTTGAGGATGTGATTTGCGGATAGCAAAGCCTCCCCCCACAAGTTCTGGGGTAAACCCGAACTTATCAACATGGCATTCATCATTTCTTTTAAGGTACGGTTCTTGCGTTCAGCAACGCCATTTGATTGGGGTGAATAGGGGGCTGTTGTTTGGTGAATAATTCCATGTTCTGCACAAAATTCCCCAAAAGGGGTTTCATATTCACCACCCCTATCACTCCTTAGTACCTTTATTTTCTTGCCAAGTTGATTCTCTACCTCATTTTTATAATGTTTGAACATTAATATGGCTTCATCTTTACTTTCATTAAGTAAACATAACAGTATTTAGTGCAATCATCAATAAAAGTAATGAAATACTTTTTACCACCTCTAGTTTGCACAAATTTCAGATCGCAACATCACTATGAATTAATTCTAGAGGTTCAGAATTTCTTTCTGCAGATTTGAAAGGAGTTTTTGTTAATTTTGATTCCACACATACTTCACATTTATGGTTTAAATCAATTTTAAACTTAGGCAATAATTCCATGTTAATTAATCTACGCAAAGTATTAAAATTAACATGTCCTAGCCTATCATGCCACATATCACATGACTCAAGCATATAAGCGGAAGCATTCACTTTAAATAATAGGCATAACAGTTATTACATCCATTTGAATAAACCATTGCTAAGATACCCTTTGCCCACATACACCCCATTCTTTGTGAGTACAAATTGTCAGACTCGAAAACCAACTTGAACCCATTCTTGCTTAACAGTGATCCGAGACTAAGTTCTTTCGGATGTCTGGTACATGCAGTACATCGTTAAGAGTGAGTTCCTTCCCGAGGTCATCTTCAACACAACTTTTCCCATGCCTTCCACTTTGGATGAAGATGAGTTCCCATGAACAGTTGCTCACCATTCTTCACTTCAATGTATGAAGAGAACATCTTCTTGTCCGAACATATGTGACGAGTAGCACCAGTGTCCACCCACCATTCCTTGGTGTTGATCACCAAGTTCACTTCGGAGACCACGGCTGAAAGTTTGATGTCGGAAACTTCTGTTGCAAGTTTTTCTTCCTCGGTCACGTGCACATGTCCGGCCTTCTTTTCTCGTTCTCTTGTGCCTTGCGGATTCTGCAATCCTTAGAACGGTGACCGATTTTGTTGCACGTGTAGCACTTCCCCTTGAACTTTTTGTTGGGCCCTCCATTCTGATTTGGGCCTTTTCCGGGGTGCTTCCTCTTTTTGTTGGTTTTCTGTCCACCATCCTCCACAATGTTGGCTTTGGACTCCATGGAGTGATTTACCGTCTTCTTTTGAGAGTGCGGTTGTCCTCCTCGATCCTCAGTCGAACTATTAAGTCCTCAAGCCCCATCTCCTTGCGCTTGTGCTTCAAGTAATTCTTGAAGTCTTTCCAAGATGGTGGCAATTTTTCAATCAGAGCAGCCACTTGGAAAGATTCACTAAGCACCATACTTTCTGCACTTATTTCATGCAGAATGAGTTGAAGCTCTTGGACTTGACTTATGACAGTCTTTGAATCAACCATTTTGAAGTCAAGAAACCGGCCGACAACGAATTTCTTCGTTCCGGCATCTTCTGTCTTGTACTTCTTTTCCAAAGACTCCCAAGTTCTTTAGCAGTTTTGATCGGGCTATACACGTTGTACAACGCGTTGTCCAATCCATTGAGGATATAATTCCTGCACAGGAAATCCGCATGTTTCCATGCATCCGCAGCACAGATCAACTTTGTCATTGTCTTTGTCCTGCAGTTTCGGAGCCTCCTCCGTCAGAAACCTGGCCAAGTTCAGGGTGGTGAGATAGAACAGCATTTCTGTTGCCATCTCTTGAAATCCGTCCCATTGAACTTCTCCGGTTTCTCTCCATGAGAGACATGGGTTGGAACTGTGACAGGTACAGGCACAGCCACAGCCACAGAGGATGGGTTGGTCACGGGGTTGTTGGGTTGGTAGACATCTGTTACAACCAAAGTTATAACACAAAAATCAATATCAGGATTCTAAACAGAATCGGTCGGTACAGACTTCTATGAATAGAATTGTGTATATAATACTATTTTGTAAAACAGGTCAAAGTCTTAAGAATGTTAACTAAACAGTATTAAAATTAACAAGAAGTGTACTGATTTGATGAATCTGTTCTGTCGAATGGTGAAGACCGAGGCTAGAGTTGGACTCTATGTCCTTAAGACTTTGATCGCCCCGCACTGGTGCTCACGGGTTCCGGCGATAGTCTCCCAGGATACAACGGTCAGATCGTCCTCTGGTAGCAGCACTTCAAACCAAAGAACCAGCGAACCTCCTGTGTTTTTGGAACTCTCTCTTACTTGAA
>CM060873.1:19310102-19557481 GCA_030737845.1 Acorus calamus | reverse complement strand
TCAACATCTTGATAAGAAAAAAAGGGAAATGACACATTCTGAGTAAAATACTGATTTGTTTTATGAAAGTGATTTCTGGTAGATGTTTTCCAAATAAAAAACAATATGCAAGTTTTCGTGTGTGTTCTTTTTCTCTCATCAGAAAACTGAATGTATACAGGAAAATATGTTTAAAAGAAAATGGGACATACACCATCTTTGTCTCGCAAGAGGGATGGGGTTCCCGGTAAATAAATTTCTGAAGGCAGACAGTATAATTTTGGTTTTCTTTGCTATCAATTGAATATTTATTATTAGATCAAACAAAATTAAGAGTTTAGCTGGTGCAAGCTCATTAAAATTTTGGTTGTGGTGGTTGTGGTTGTTCTTTTTTTTTTTTTTTTTTTTTTTTGGGGGGGGGGGGGGGGGGGGGGGGGAGCACTACTCTATCATGTGCAGTTACATTGGAATTTTTATAAACTGTGAGAACAAAGTCCACGCTCCCCACAGCGTGGCTTTGTCCCTATCTTGAAAGATTATTATCTGAAGCAACTGAAGATGCTTGTTATTACTTATGAAAACTTCAATGTTACTGAAATACTAACAGAAATATGGTGGTGCTGTTATTACTTCTACAGGTGAATTCGTACCCCACAGTTAGAGGATTTACTGCAATTGGAACAGGAGGTGATGACTTCGTTCATGCTATGGTAGTTGCTGTAGAATCAGTAATTCAACAGCCAATTCCAGAGGTTTGTATTATTATCCTTGTCCTATGGAGTCAAACTTGTCAAGGAGTAGATTGGGGAAGTCTTTGCAAAGCAATTAGTCTTTTAGACCATAATTAAACATTTGGTTGGTGTTTGTAACTTATTAAGATTATCATGAATTTTTAAGGATGCTCATCTTATACTTACATTTGCATATTTTAATTTTGTTTTGTGCCTTGTTATGTTAATGTACAGAAATCATATACTTTATTGGTAGCTGAGTTATAATGTGATTTTGAAGTATTATGTTTTTGGACTAAAAAAGTTCCATTTAGATGAAACTGATTATTTGATCAAATTTCCATCTTTCAATTGTTTATGGTACCTTTGAATGTCAGTATAACATCTCACTTCATTTCGTTCTCTTGCTGCTGTTTTATCATTAAAGGGAACTGTTTGAGAGAGCAAATGCTTTTGTACTGCTAACACTAACAGCCTCTGATAGATATGCATGCAAGTGCTTTTTCTTCAGAAATAAAAAAATGTTGACACGATTTTCCAAAGACTACACTGGATTTATTTTCATGAATGGTTTATATATAGAACTAGAGACTTGAGACCATCTAATATTCTTGTGAAGCCATGCCCAAACTGTCGCTGTTGAATTTAGCCTTGAGTTGCTTATTTTCAGTTTGAACCTGCACCAAGTCCCATTAACACCAAGTCATCGTCGAATTTTCTTTGTCATAATCCATGTCAATTTTTTACACGAAAATGTGCATAAATCCATTAATTTCCATATCCACCCAATTGTAAGTAGGGGATAAGTTATATTGTTCATAATAAATTATTTTCACAATTACATTGTAAGCATGTCTAATATTAAATTTTGTTATTATTTATGTTCATTTATGGAGACCCGCAGCTGTGAGGAACACACTCAAATCCATATTAAAGAGTGACTATAATTTAGACAGCATGTTCAGTAATTTTGAGGTTGGCGATGAGGCAGTTTTGGTATTGGGAACGTTCTGATTGGAAGCTTGATTCTGTTGACTTAAAATCAGCTACTGACATACATCTTGTACAACAGGATCATGTGACTCGGAAATTATCTTCAAGGGGAAAATACATCTCTGTGAACATTGGACCGATTCGAGTCATCTCAAGTGAACAGGTACATCTCTCTCCTGCACGGACTTGCCTTCGCGTGATTGCACAGATGCACTCTTAAATGTGTATTTGTTTTTTTTTGTGACAGGTTTATCTTCTTTGTTTTATTTCTTTTTTTTTCTTGTTCAATGACTTTGTACTACAAATATTAATAAAATTTTGGTAGATAATTGTATTTTCAAAAAAAGAAAAAAAAAGGGTGATTTGTTATTTTGATTTTAATTTTGAATTCCAGGGAATTAAATGGCAAAGTATTCAACTACAAGCTGAGGGATGGCATGAAAATCCATGTCACTGACAACCTTTTGAGTTTTGATGATATAGAAACACAATCAAAACCTCCTTGTTGCCAATAATTAAATTGGCAGATATACCCCCTCATTCAGATCTGGTTACCTTCTTCCAAAATCTTCCAAAATAATTATTGGACATCCATGACAATTTAATGTATAACTTTGATGCTATTGAACAGCAAACACCTGCCACCAGTTCGTACAGTTTCACTATCCACTCTTCAACCTGGTTCATCATGACCCAATTAAGCCTCTCTTTGTTGCCCTTTGCACAAACCCTGTTTGGGGATTTGAGGGCTATGATCTGGAAAAAGTGAGCAAGACAACAGTTGACTAATAGACATCTGCATCCCCATCAGCCTACATTTCATTAATCACCATCATACAATTTGGTGCAGCCGTAGTGTGCTTCTATCGAAGGCTCCCAACTAATTGGTACAAGTTTGTTAAAATTTGATGGCCAATAGAGTGGGGTAGTGGATGGCTGCTCAATTAGAACCATGATAGTTGTCTGTACAGACCTCACTTTTCCTAATTCCCATCATCTACTCTATGCATCAAATAGGATGATTTGTGGAGTTGGATTGATTAGTTTCTTGCACTTTCACTCACATTGAATTAGATCTTGCTTATTGCATCCTGCTCCTAGATGGGTCTTCTTTCATTTCATCTGAAAGTGCACTTAATTGTGCTGTTTTTTTATTCCATATCTAGCAGTAGAAATGTGAGTTTGTATACTAATTTCTATTCATTTTTTTTAACGAAGGATAGGAGATTCGACTAATTCATATTCTTTCATTCATTTTCAGGTTCAGGCTGTATATAATGCCATGAGGAGAGACGACAGGATGATATATTTCTTGTAAGTGGGTACGATTATGTAGATGTGCTGGTACAGAGTATCTTCCATGTTATATTAGTTAGATATGAAATAGATCCTGGGCAGCATATAATTTATGTAGAATTTTGAGAGAATATGAAATAGAAATCACTTCACAGGATTCAACAAAGCGTAGATGGTCCATATGTTGTATTGATGGGATGCCATTTGCTTTTCCAAAACCAAATCCATCTCCTCCAAAGTTGATGTGGAATGATCTCATTCTGCAATCTGCACGTTGAATTGATTCCCTTCAGTTCCCTTTCCCCCAGATGGGGAATTTGGTAGAAGTATTGTAATGTGGTATATATCAAAATCTTGTTCTGCTTAGGCACCAGTGATCGAGCAGAAACCACCCAAGCTTGAATTACCCAAAACCCTAAAATGCCATAGTTTCCCCTTGGAAGACACCAAGTTCTCATGACACAAGAACTCCCAAGAGTACCACATCTCCACCGTCCGATGCACATCGTGCACCACCACGTCTGTTACCTTCCCTGTCCTCCTCCTCGCGAACACACCAGCGCTGTAAATCACGGCCATCCTACCTGGTGCATCTAGTCCATCCCCGCTTGGCCCATCCACCACCACCACATCCCATTCTCGTTCATACACCACCTTCGGCAACCTGGTCAGCGCCAGTCGACACCGCGAACTTTTGATCGGCCCTGCGCGTGGGCTGCATGAATGATCAGCCCTTGCATGCCGGAGAAGCTCGTAAGCTTCGCGGGCCACCAACCCATGATCGATCTTGTAGACTTGCATGGTTTTGGGTTCGATGCCGATGGAACCTATCTTCTTTGGGTCATCTTCGAGGAGACAGTGGTGCCCAAAATGTTTAGGTTGGCTAGAGTGAGGAGTTGTGGGTGGAGTCCAAAGATGAGGAGGTTGCATGGGGACCTTTTGGAGATGAGGTTTGTGAGGTGCTTTAGCTCCTTTGATGTAAGGTTTGTTGTTGTTGCTGCATGGGTTGAAGATGAGATGGGATGGATGGTTGGAGTGGAGGGAGGTGTTGTGGTGTTTGTGAATATCAAGAGCTTGAAAAATGAGATGGTTGAGAGGGTGAAGAACAGGGAGAGGAGGAAGAGGAGTAGTATCTTTGATGGCATTCTTGACAAATCAAGATGAGAACTCTGTTGTCCTTTGATAATCCGCCATGGCTGCTGGGGTTGAGTTTGTTTGGGCATTTGGAGAGGGGAAGGATTGAGAGAGGTGTGGTGTTGTTTGGATGGAATTTTTCTTGGTTTCTTTCACAGGTGGTGTGACACCATTAGAGTTTTCTCTGGTCTTATTCCCTTAACACTGAAGGGAGATATGGGTTGGTAGATTTTGGGTTTTTTCATTATAGAAAGAGTCCATAGAAAGTCTTCTTTTTTCTATATGTTTTGAGTGAAGTTGAAGAGACTTTAATGGTGGTTGTCCAGTACAAGTCAGTGACTTCATTGTGCTCTTTTTCTTGTCCTGCTATTTGAGGAATTGGAAGCACTTGAAGTGGCCCCCCAGCCTTCATGTGAGCTGGTGAATATTAGGTGAGAGTCCTACATTTATCATTACTTTGTTGGAAATTATCACTGCAGTTGAAGTTGAAATATTGAATAGAAGAAGATTTCAGGTCTTGGATTTGATGGTATCCATGTTTGTCATTGTTGTGAAATATCTGTTATTAGGAAAACATTGGTATTCAGGTTCCATGCTACAGCCATTGTTTGAAGACTCAGTAGTCACTGACTCACTGAGAGTCAACCTATCTACCAGCAATTCAGTACGAAATATTTTAAATTTTAGCGAAAAATTCAAATAACCCCCCTATAGACTGCCCGAAATCCATATAACCCCGACTTTTCTTAAAGTCCATAACCCCTGAAAATATCTTGTAATTCCAAATAGGCCCCTGAGTTAAAATTCTGTTGATAGATAAAAAATATTTTGCAAATATTATGTTTGATTAATCCTGACTGAAAACACACAATACCAAAAACCTTTGATAATGTGCTAAAAATGTGAAAAGTTCATTGTAAATGATGATTATACCCCCATTGATTAGATTATAAAACCCTATCTAAAAGGGTAAAATCCTTGTGTATAGAGCGTTTTCTGCATTTTTAACACATTGTAGGGGGTTTTGGTATTCTGTATTTTAATTCATGGTTAACTAAATAGAACATTCATCATTAATCAATAGAAATTTAGCTGAGGGGGCTATTTGGATTTATATAGATGTTTTCAGAGGGGGTTATATGAATTTAGGAAAAGTCAAGGGTCATATGGATTTAAAGAAAAATAAGGGGGTTATATAGATTTCTCTAAATTTTAAGAGTACGGGAAAAAAGAAAATATGTAATATATGCGAAAAATACATGATTAACATAAAACGATTTCTTTATAAAAATAGGATTATATGAATATCATGAAGATTACAACTTTACAGGGGGTTATATGAATTTTTCCCTATATTTTAAGTCGGTAATATATGACAACAGGCTGATTATCATAAGGCCGTCAGATTCAAATGTTTACTTGATTTGAATATAAAGATAAATTACCAAAGTAATAAATAAATAAATTGTCTTTTCAAGCGGATTCAAGAAAAACAATTTCACAGGGTAGAACAGAACAAATCTATCAAGTGAATCCGCTTGAAAATATATTTGAAAAATAAGATTTTGAATAAAATGATTTAAATAGACTTGATTTCTTGAAAGCATATTTTTTACGCTTTTTAAAAAATAACATTTTTGTACTAAAAGCTATAAATAATTTTTTAATTAAGCTTGTTTTTTAAAATGTGTGACAACACTTTTAAGCTTTCTGCTTAATTAAAAGCAGAATCATCTTATTTAAGTTTTGTCAAACGCCTTCAATTTAAAATTTTAGGTATTATTAACCAGACAGATCACATGGTTTTTTTTATCATAAGATCAATCGAGTTGAATCACTCGATGTGACTCAACTGATCCATTTAGTAAAAAATTAGTCTTCATCTATACATAATGTTCGTGTAAATAAAAAATATTTGAAAAAAACTCCTAAACCATCTCTCTCAATTTTTTTAACCCAATTACATGCGATATAATTTATCATATAATATGTACATAAATTTTTTTTTATAATAATAATCAAATAAATTTTTTGTAAAATTTCTTATAAAATAACAAAAAAAAAGAGATATTTTATAATTGAATTTTTATATGCATATATATACCCATCAATCAATTTTATATTGTCAAAATCCCCCATTTAAAACTCTTAAACCATTAATATTCCTCAAATAGGTAATAAAATGGTGTTCATGCACAATTTATAATCCTTTGAGGGTATTTTTAAAAATAACAAATTATCAGAGATATTTTTCCTTTTTAGGGGTATATATACAAAAAAATCATTAAAAATATTGAGATTTAATGGTGAGGAGGATAATTTCCCATTCAGTTAAACTATCGGTCTTTGGAGCCTTCCTTCACGAACTTGGACCCGATTGGAAATGAATCCTGTACTAAAAAAAAATCAGGGGGACAATGTTGTGGTGTCACCCAAAGGGTCTCCGAAGAGATGTATCAATCGAGGTTCAAAACAAAACTCACTTAAATTTTTGGTGGCTTGAAAGTAGGAAATTAGATTTGATTCGATACCTTAGCCTTTTGGGTTACCTCCCTTTTTATAGAGTCACATCGACTAAATTGTCGCTTCCACTCTTCTTTGGCTGTTATAATTGTTTCCCACTAAATACCTAGTTGACACTTTTTTGAGAACTTTCACCACTTAATGGGACACGTTGTGCCACTAATTACCCATGTTTAATGGGCCGTAACTATCTCTTGTCAATTACGGACGTTACGGTCTTCTGACCATTTCCTCGGTTCTACTCGTGGCCTTTGGCCTCATCATTTGTCTGTTACGTCTTGAGTGAGTCCGTGAGGTGAACGATCGCCCAACCAGACCTCTTGCCTGGTTGTGTCTTTTCTGATCGTTCACGAGGAGTAAGGTCGCCTGATCAGATCTCTAATCTGATTGTGCCTTATCTACTCGAAGTGGCATTCGCCCGCGAGGTGTCTAACTGTCCGACTAGACCCTTGATCTAGTTGTGTCAGCCTGCTCGGGAGTGTCATCATGACATTTTATATTCGGATCCGGGTTTGTGGGCTCCAGGTGTGACAACCCATATCAGTATTGACAACTGGATATAGATATGATATTATTCAATTTTTATATATACACATAAATAGATTAAAAAAATTCTTTCTTCCTTATCTCAATATAAAATTAATAAAAATATATATATTTTTTCCATTCTTATTACCCTTAATCTAATATCAAAGACCATACAAATAAGGGAAAAATTGAAAATAAAAATATTACATAGGATGGAAGTTGAAAACTTAAACACTTTCAATTATTATAATAAATAACTTATATTGATCGCATCTTCCTATGACTCACACATTTTTTTAATAATTTTTTTTTTTGGAAGAGCTTTCGGGGGATGAGATCTATTCACTGCTAGATCTTATCATTCATCAATTTCCAACAAAAAATTAACATGTATCTAAAATTGTCACACAATTTATATTTAGGGAAAATCCATTCGACCCTGACATCTGACTGAAATCCATATAACCATCTGATTTTTCTTAAAATCCATATAACCCTTGAAACACCTAGTAAATCCAAATAATCCTCTAAATAATTTTTTTTTATAATAGATGAAAATGATATATTATACCCTCTGAATATATTATAAAACTCTATTTGGAGGAGTAAAATCGTCATTTATAGAAGATTTTTTACATTTTTAACACATTATAGGTTAACCAAACATAATATTTACAAAATATTCATCATCTATAAATGTAAATTTTGTTTAGAGGGTTATTTGGATTTAGTAGGTGTTTACAAGGGATTATATGGATTTTAAGAAAAGTAAAGAATTATATAGATTTTTTTTCTTATATTACAGGGGTTTATATGGATTTTTTCCTTATATTTAAACATGTGCTATAACATATATCAATTTTTTACTAGAGAATGACAAGTGCTAGCAACTTTATATATGTAATATACATCAAAGGATGTATCTTTCGTTTTTTTTTTTTTTTGGTGGAGATAGCCCAGTGGGCCGAGTACACCTCATTTAAGAGGTCGGACGGGGATCGAACCCCGGATTCACCGCGTAAACGCGGGTACACACACCACCTCGCTAACGAGGGGAGGTGTAAAGGATGTATCTTTCGTTACTTTTTGAAAAGAGGAGGAGCTGTCTGCAACGGTCAAATTAAATTGACCAATTATTCAAAAATTATCTGCTCTGAATTTCATATCTAAAAAATGAGAAATATCTGATATTTGAACATCCGGAACATGCATATAGATATTAGTGTATCCGATCCAAAATATATATATTTGAATCCGACATATATTATAAAATTATATCTGTTTGTATTATATATTATTTATAGTTGTTATCTTATATGATTAGTATAATATTTTATATTACCATTAAATTTTTTTTGAATGATATCTTAAAGAGATAATAAACATTATAATCTCAATTTTAATTCTCATATCTGTTAAGATTGTGTCACTTTTTAAATGTCAAATATCGCGTTTTATTTATTTTAATAGTTTGGGCATTCAGTTTCAAAATCTAACTGCATATTTGTAGTTCTGGTGTTCACTTGGGTTTACATGAAAATTTTTGTAGCATTCCGATGTCTTTTTAGAAATTATGCAGTTTGGATTGATATTTGGATTTAATTTTGTTAATGCCCAAGATGAAGAGGTAAAAATCCGATATTATCACGAGATGTTCAGTTTCGAGATAGCTTCCATATAGAGGTGGAATTAGATCAACTGGATTCGTGTATCAAAAGTTATGGGTGTTTTTCCGAGTATACCCCAAAGATGAGAAATCCAGGCAGCAGCCCTGTATGATGTTTAGCCTAGATTTCAGAATAGCTGAAGAGGTTATTTGATCTGGGTGTAAACATGAAAGCTGTAGATAATCTTCTTAGCTTTCCAATGGCATTTGAATTGTGCAATTCGGAGTTATATTGAGGAAGTTATGACTGTTTTAGTGAAGCCTGTCCAGAATATCCGGTCATGGACGATTTGGTCCTTTTGCCCCACTAATGAGTGATGTGTTTGGGGGAAATAAAGGGGGGTTTGGCTGGAATTCCGTGGTTCAGCCGAAATGTCTGAGGGAGAGAAGAGAAGAAGAAAGAAAGAAAGGAAATATGAAGGAAGTGTGTTCAAACCCCTCACCTCCTCCCTTTTTCACTCTAGGTGCCTCTCTCTCTCTATCTCTCTTTGTTTCCTCTAGCTATTGTGCATGTTTATGGTGGCTGATTTGTTGTTGAATGTTATCTTGGGTGGAGGAGGTGAAGATGATGGAGAAGAAGAAGCACAAGAGAGAGTGCAAAAAGGGTGTGTGTGTGTGTATTGTTGTTGTTGTTATAGTTGTTGTTGATTCTTTCTCTCTTTCCTCATCCCTTGTTCTCTTCCTTTCCCCCTCTCTAATCAGCCCCCTATGTGTTTGTAAAAATGTCACAAAGGAGTAGGAGAAGGGGGAACATGAAGGTGAAGGAGGGGCAAGAAGAGGAAGTGACCAAAGTTGGTTTGTGCATATGTTAATGTTATCTTCTCCCTCTCCTCCTCCCCTAGACCCTCTAATGGATCTCCCACATTATCTCCATTTTCCCCTGTTTTTCAGCCAAGAAGAAGAGGAGCAATGAAGAGAAAAGAAAAGAGTGAGAAGGGAAAGAATTTGTGTGTTTGAGCTTGGCTTCCCTCTTCTCCTCCCTCCCAAGGTATTCCTTTCTCTCTTTGTGAGTGTGTTTGTGCTAATGTGGGTATGTGTGGTGCTGTTGGAGGAGCATTGTGTTGTGTAATTGCTATTGCATGAGGTGTTTATGTTTATGAACGATTGGTGGTGACTTGTGTTGTAAGTAAGGCAGATTTCTGTCCCCTCAAGATCCTTGTGAATCTAGTATATAGAGGCATATTATCAGGCTTATGTCTTCATGATATATGATCATATATATGTCTAGATGTTATATATGAAATTTGGTGTCATTATGATATCTGTGTAGTAAGTTAGAACATATTTTGTATAGACTATCCAGATTCGCGTAGAAACTGACCAGTTTCTGAAAATAATTTATTTCGGATATTTAGAGATTTTATCAAGTTATTATGTCTTCATGGAATATGATCCTAACATATCATAGAATGTGTGTGATTTATTTCAGTATTTTTGGATGTGTATTTTGTGCTGTGGAGACTAATGTTTGGGGCTGGTTGTAGTAGATGGACTAATCTTGTATAAATATGTGTCAAAGAGTTATTATGCATGGTGTGGGCAATACCAGGAGTTGATGTCTTCATGAAGAAGGCTTGTATATGTGTCAAGATGATTTATATTTAATGGAGCATCATTGGTTGTTCTTGCAGATCTCGTAGACCAGGACGCGCGGCGATCCAAGTACTAGTGAGTGGTTCGATCCAACCCTTCGGGATGCGTTCGATGCACGTAATCGTGCATCGCGCATCCATGGGGTTTATTTGCACCCTTATTGTGTTAGATATTGCATGCTAGGGCTATATGGCTAGTATATTGTGTAGAACCCCCTTTTCTACCATATATTTGCTGATGTATCATATTCATGTGTGAATTATTATGCTTGTGTGAGCCCTTCTTGTGTGGGCATGTGTGATGGGTGTATATGAATGTATCTCTTTTATGTTAGAGAATTTATTTAGCCTCTATTGCTAGTATATGATGATGGATGTGTTATGTAGGATTAAATACCATATTTTAGGGGTCATTTGCACATACTTATCGATATGTTCCTTTGAGTTAGCTATAACTCTTGCCTCTACTTGTCTTTTACACCATGTTTACAAGATTGGTGGGTGCCTAATTATCTCATGTTCGTAATAATAACTTAATAGCCCTGTTTGTTGAGGATAGATGGGTGTACATAATTGATGTTAGTAAGTGTGGATAAGAAGTTGCTTCCCTCGCGTCCTCGTGATGCACTTGTTGGGAATTCTGATGGATTCCAAGTAGCTAGTTATGGAGTAGGGTGCATGTTGATCAATGTGTTTTCCAGCGATTGTGTAGTGTATCACCCCAGCGTCATTGTGCGTTGAAGCCACCCAGCGTCGGAGCTACCCTGTGAGGTGCCATCCCGTGATTGGTATCGTCCTGGACGGGCTGCTAGGGAGAGGGCTACCTGGGAGAGGGCTACCAGATGACGTGGGGGTGATTGTGGAGATTATCTGGAATGCATGCGAATATATGGATTATGTTGATTGTCATTTTGTACTATTTATTTATCTCATTCCATGTGAGTTGTTTGAAGACTTTAATGAGTTATATCTTGTGATTTTTCTTATTATTTATATACACTTGATGTTTCAATGGTTCAGGTTCCATTATTATCTTGTGCATATTGTGAAACTGTGTGAATGATTTAGGGCTTAATTATGCATAGTCAGTTCTTTACTTCTTTCTTATTTGGGCACATGGTTCATGTACCCCCTTATGTTATAGAATTTTTCATGTCATTTATGCTAGCTTATTAGGGGACCTATGTTGGATTGTATAAAGTGTGTATTTACATGGTTTAGTCATAGGTTATTTGGACGTGTGGTCCAGGTATCTCCCTTGTGATCGAACTTCTCATGTGATAATTGTGTGTATGTTCAATTGTTTGGCTTTATTTGTGACAGGTATATCTATGATCTGTTGTTCTCAGGATCATACATGTTTTAGCATGCAAATGTTGTAGCTATCTTGCCTGCATCCGATTGATGCATCTCTATGGGAATTCATGAGAATTCATTGTTGTATTAGAGTTTGTTATCTGATAGCTATGATGATAGAATGTCAGGCCTATCTGTGTTAGGTGTGTGCATGACTCGCCTTTAGGATCATGTCTTGTCATGATTGAGTGCGATGACTTAGCTTCTTTCCCTCGCATCCAAGGGATGCATCTGTGCGAGAATTCAAGGGAATTCTATATAGCAATGGTAATTGCTAGAAGATAATAGTTGATCCGTGAGGATCGTATTGTGAGTGTGGAATGCTTCTCCCTTATCTCGTATCCGCGTTGAAGTTACCCGGCGTTGAAGCTATCCTGGATTCTGCTCCTACATCATAGGAGGCCTAATGTGTATTTCGATACCCTTGTGGCTTCGTACCTATCTTGGAAGGTCGTCAGGAAGAGGACTACCCGGGAGAGGGCTACCGGAAGGTTAAGGGAGTTAGCGAGTTGATTTCCTTTCCAATAGTCCCATGTCACCCTAGGGGTGAAGGTGGGGAGGAGGTTGGAGTGCTTCCTCCCGTATCGTTGTGCGTCGAAGTTTCGAGCGTTGAATGTTTCTCCCCTATCTCGTATCCGCGTTGAAGCTACCCGGTGTTGAAGCTATCCTGGACTATGCCTCCACATCGTAGGATGCCCAAGGTATATTTTAATATTGTTTTGGCATACCATGGATGATTGCTAGGAAGAGGGCTACCCGGGAGAGGGCTACCGAAAGGTTAAGGGAATTAGCGGGTTGGTTTCTCTTTTCAATAGTCCCATTTCACCCCCTGGCGGTGAGGGTTAGGGTGAGGTGAGGTCATGTCTTCACGTGACATTTATATATGTTGAGTTTCATCCCATATTCCTTTTATTTGGAAAGAAAAATGAATCAATATCATATGATTATTATAGAGCTTGGATTCTTGCCACTCACTGAGCTTGTAGCTCACCCCTTGCGTTTTGTTATCCACCAGGGACTGAGTTGGCGTGGAGCTAGAGCATCTCTCTTGCGTGGTTCGTGTGTGGAGCGTCCCACCTTTCGGTTGGCAAGTGCGAGGCTGTCAGCAATCCTATCTTTTTGGATATATATTAATAATCGTGCGTGTTACACATATGGTTGCATTTTGATTAGACTTGGACTCTCACAGGACAGTAATTGTGTATTCGGATCTGTAATAATGTTTTTGATTTATAAACTTAATTGTATATTATAATTCCGCATCATTTCTTTTATTGGCTACCACTTCCCTGTAGTCTTGTTATTCTATTTGATTCTTATTGGTTATTGTATGATTGGTAACGCTCCGGGGACGGCCGCCTCGGGGTGTAACAATATCTCTAATATATATGGAATTTCCCTTGATGTCTTTAATAATTGGTTTTATCTGATAGAACTCATGCGTGAGTTTCAGTTATCCTGAGGGAAACTTTGGAGAGAACCAACTATTAGACTGTTCGATTAATCTATCTAATATATCACTTGATTATCCAAATTAGTGTTCATATTTAAATATTTCAATTATCTCACAAGTATCTATATCTAAAAATATCTAAAATTGAAAATTAATATTAATATCCTATTGATTAGAACATGACATAGATATTAAATATTAACGTATCTGATCCATGTCCCATCGACAGACTCAGCTGAAATCTGCTATCAACAAAGATCCTTGTATAAAATTTACACATTGTCAGGGGTATCTTTTATCAAATTTAATTATAGTTTCACCTGTCAAGGTGTTCATTTATACTAAACTGTTAACAATTCCAATTGGCAAAACTATGCACAATGGCAAGGGGGGAGTGTGTGAACAAGAGCTCTTCATTTCAAGGCCAGATAATATATTATTTTATTTTGTTAGTGAGCAAGGCCAGGTCATATAAATAATAGAATAAAAAGGAACAGTGATTTCATTATATTAATATCTTAAGGTATTTTGTTTAAGGTTTTTGTCACTTTCTTAGGAACTTTCGTGGCGGTCTTTCCACAGTTAATCATGAAAAACAAGGTTGAAAATTGTGTGTTCACTTATTAGTGAGTATGAATCAGGGAATAATTAGTCAATTGTGTTCCTTGTCTGGGTCTAAGTAATAAGGATCCATCTCATATTATATTAAAATTAATACTATATGAAATTTTGTCTCTCTGTCTCCTTGCTAACAGCATCTTATGACGTGGTACATTTGTTTTAGCAATAATTTTTTCTTTTTAAACACTTATTTTTGGTAGCAACATAAGTTATTCATTGATAGATTACTATTCTAATGTGCATAAGAAATAAAATATTTTCTGATTAGTTGTGTTTTTTACCTTTTAGTTTATTCTCGTTGAAAAATATAATTATAAAAATTTTGTTGTTTGATTGATCATCAATAAATTGTTGATAAAAGATAAATAAAATGTGAATAAGAAATTATAAAATATAAAAAATGATATGAACTTAATCAATGTTTTATTATATACGGGTCCTTTAAAATGGAGTATTCCATTAGAAATGCTCTCACAATTTTTGGTCCAGTCAATTAAACTTGATGGGTTGATGTACACCTAGAGAGAGAGAGAGAGAGAGAGAGAGGAAACACAGCCCATGAGCAATTATAAAAAGAGATTAATCAATTTGTTACGGTTTGTTTATCTCTAAATATTTGATTATCACTTTGAATTGGCTTCTCCCTAACCCCCTCAAAAAATATTCTAATTTTTCCGCCATTATTTAAATATTCCAATTTGATCCAACGGTCACTATCCATTGGGGCCTTTTAAAATTCTAGCCTTTTAAAACTCTAATGTTGACGTTGTCGTCCTTTCATTCAAAAAATCTGTCCATGAAAATAAATAAAAATAATAGTTTTCAATTTTGTTTCCATCTCACCATTTGCAATTAAATATTCCTTTTAATAATGTATTCATATGGTTAGAGGTGCGGTAACTTGGGTTAGCATATAATTTATTAATTGATTAACCAAAAAAATTATTTATTGATTGATTGGGATTTCTCATGCTGGGTCTTTGATGAGTGACTTGGATAAAGAAATGGAAAATGTTACATGTATTCTTAGTTTCCTATTCATTCCCAATTCTTATCTTGTGGTCATTCCAAGACATCATGGTAATTTTTTATTATTTTTCTTTCTCATGGAATTTATTATAATTGAATTGCTTATGAGAAACTTTTTCTTATGTACCAAAGTTATTGAATTTATTCTTAGTCATTTTTATGGTTATTTTTATAGACCAAATAACTTTTGAATCAATTTAAAAATATAATTTTTTATTTGACGAAATACTTGATTTCACAAAACGCGATGTACGTACCTTTTTTTGTTGAAATAAGGTAAAAGTTGCTATCAGGATTTCATTTCTGATTTTGAAGTACAATTATGAATGAAATAAGATGACATAAAAAAAAAGAGAGGAAAAACAGAAAATACAAAGCCTGATAACGAAACCTGGAGCATATATACCACATTAAATTCTCTCTCTAACTCTTTGAGACATTCCTACTATCATTCCCCATAAATTTTTATTTTAACATAATAGAATATATACAAATATAGTTGAGTACATGTTTAATCTATCAATGATTTCATATACTAAATTAGATGATGTGAAGAGTTGGCTACCCATATCATCTTTTAGACAATCTCCAACATGTGAAGCTGCATTTATATCGTACATATATAATTGTGCAACCTTCACTGCTATGATATAAATTTACTGATTGTTGAAGTATTTTTATACGGCGAATCGCAGTATATCATAAGTTATGTTCTTAAAACATTCTAACTAATGAATTTTAGACATTTGAACCCCTAACAAGTAAGGAAAAAAAATAACAGAAGAAAGTCAACAACCAACATTAAAAATTTGGAACTTATTCTGGAATAGCCAAGGTTGTGGAACTCGGTATCTCACACGGCATTATTCCTTGATCAATGTTTTAAAAATTATTTGATAATATTATTAGGTTCACATGGTTATCTAATGTGTTAGATTGCTGTTGTCACTGTTTGTTGGTGTGGCTAATTTTTTTTCTTTCTTTTGGGTCCCCCTAATTTTTATAAGAATCAAAATGGGTACCATTTCTTCACGGAGGAGTCTTGAGTGGTTCGGGTAATTATTATTTCAACTGATATAATGTTTAATATAATAAAATTATATATATATTTTTATAAAAACAATATTCCCCCAACTCTTTTACATCATCAACATTTACATCCAAATTTGTAACAAGAAACACTTTGTGCGACTTTTGGATTGGTGTCCTCCTCTTCATACTCCCATCTTTGTTTCTTATTCTTCATTTCATCTTCTTCAGACTCTCTCTCTCTCTCTCACTAGTTTATGAGAGGTCAAGATCAGAGAGAGGAAATATGGGTAGAAACATTGAAGATCAACAGATGGTATTCCATACAGGATCAGAGGTCTGTATCATGTGTGCTTAATTATCATATCATACAATTGGCCAATTCTCTATTAGTCTTGTTTTCATTCATCAAACACTTCACAAGTTCCATATGATTTATTAATCTCTGATTGCATATATATATATATATATATATATATATATATATATATATATATATATATATATATATTTTCAAAAAAAGGCTCTGGTGGGAACAGATCATCAACATTCCCTCTTTGCATCCTTACCACCCAAATCTCCCCTTCAAAGTGGCAGACCGAACAGCATGGTTGTTAAGGTTGGTAACTTCTATTCAATACTATAATCACTATGAAAGCAAATTTGATTTCTTATTTGTAACTAATTGTCAAACTGATTTCGCTTCTATAAAAACTAGTTTTCGTGTAATCGATTCCAAATGAGTTTTTTTAAAAAGTGGTTTTGGTTTTGAATTTAATAATTTCGAATCAATTTGATATCAGGAGCAGAATCAATTGCCCTTGATATCATGTTTCAAATAATTTGATTCACATTTTTTTTATAAGTTTGGCTTTTGGTTTTTATTTTAATTTTGGGATTTTTAGTTTTAAGTCCCCGTAAACTATATGATTTAACGATCGATTCCTCACTTCTTCATATTTAGGTTTTAGTCTCTACATTTAAATGATAATTTAGGAATAGGTCCCTCCCAGGGACTAAAAAGAAACATATCATTTAAATGTAGGGACTAAAACCTAAAAATGAAGAAGTGAGAGATCGATCGCTAAATTCTATAGTTTACGGGGACTTAAAACTAAAAAATCCATTTAATTTTTCTTGCAATAAAAGTCAATAAAATAACTTTTATGAAAAACTTGCTATAATTATTTTCAAAACGAAACTTAAAGAGTAAATTGTGCATCACAACAGAAAGTACACACAGTGATCCCTCCCCACATTGTAGCCGAGGCCATATCGCAACTCCACGGCCCCGACCTCCGGTGGTCCGGCCCAATAACACATACCGAGATGCGCTTCGTCGAGCAATATGTGCACGCGAAGTACCCACAATACTCGCATGGCCTCATTGAGGAGGGCGACAAGACTGACCTGTACGGACTCTGCGTTGGGTCCTCCCCCGAGGACTCCAAGCGCAGATCACCATCACCCTCTCCATCGTCCTCGTCATCGTATTTCGGTTCCAACCACCCGGACCTCGATAAGACCCAACTGGAGCCTTCAAGACTCCAAGACATATTAACAAAGAAATCCTCGTATCCGGGAAGTTTCGTGTCGATCCCGGAGATCCAAGCGCGCAATCGTGTGCTGGTGCACTGCGGCCTCAACGAGCATGAGTACCTCGTCCTCTTCGTGCCCCGCCATGAGGACGCGATGAAGCTCATCGGCGAGAGCTACCCCTTTTTTCGCTACAACTGCTACATGACCGCGCTAGACGAGGGGATTGATTACATAAGAGAATTCGCGACGTTCAAGGAATCAAAGCTGATATGCGCACCACAGAGCTGGTAATTAATCAATATTTGAATGAATTGAATGCATATTAAATATTGCATAAGCCGATTTCATATGATGCATAGAGTTCAATGAATCTTTTCTCTTGATCTGACAGGCTTGACTTGAGGATCAAAGGGTCCCAGCTGAGCCAGTACTTTAGGAGGAAGTGCAAGCATAGCCCAAAAGGGTTGTTTGCGTACCCAGTGGTGGGCGCGCGAGGAGGTGGAGCAGAAGGAGGTGCGAGGCACTCGATGCACTGGGTTTCAGAGGCGCACCGAAACTCGTGGCACGTGCTTCTCGACGCGTCGGGGATAATGGTCGGGGAGGAGAGGCTGAACCCGGCGATGCACCGGCCGGACTTCATGATTAGCACGCTCGAATACGGGCGGCACACCGGGCCGGCGGTGGTTACTTGCATACTTGTGAGGAGGAGGTCCTTTGATGCGTCGCCGGCGGGTGAGGTTGGTAGTTTGTGAGATATGGGGGAGGTCTCTCAATGTGTTCATGGAATAATGGGCTTAATTCCCTTTGTATGTTTTTTTTATATTGATAACAATGGTGCAAGAGCTAAATCCATGAATGAATCGAACCGAATAGGTATCCATCTTAGATATGGTTGGGCAGGAGCAGGACTACCTTGGGAAGTACAATGCCTCACATATTTGGAAAGCACAAGCACTTATTTGGTCACTGCATATGGCAGTATACCTGTTCAAGTAGGGCTGACCCTCAAAAACAGCAGATTAGCTCAGCAGCCTTTGTATCCAGTAGGGTCCGTTTGGCAAAGTGGTCTGAACCGTTGCATCGGTGGAAGCAGGGGAGAGTTGAAAAAACGTTGTTTTAAAACGTTTCCAATGCCGAGAAAAATAGGCGTTCAACACAGGGAGGGTCATCAAACGCGAATGCGGGTGTGTGTGTTTAGTAATGAGTTCGCCATGCACTGCATCGGCCGGTGCAAACGCTGCTTTGACGCAGAGGAAAATGGAGTTGTAATTTTTAGCGTATTCTCCTCGCGGTTTGAATAGCAAAGGGTCTGTTTTTAATGAGTGGTGATACCTAAGCTCCAAAATATAAGCCTCACTCACAAGCCCCATGAGGCGTCATCACTTTATTGGTTTGTTTTTTAACTTTACAAAAAGGTTAAAATGAAAAAATACAAATTTACCATTCATTAAAAATTTGTCCTACTAACCCAAATCCCTCATTTTCTCTATTAGGTTACGACTCTTCCATGTGAATCTTGAAATCCATTTATCCATTTCGAAATTTGAATTTTGAAATACTTACCTAAATTACAATTGAACATAGATTATACCAAAAGTTATCTAAATTATTTTTGTTAAAATCCTTCAAATGGTCTAGATTTTTTTTTCAAACTTACATTCTTATTATACACGTTAACTTTTTCTTTTTTTTAAAATGTTATTAATTAAACAATAAAAAATTCAGGTATTTATTGTATTCACATTTACATAAAAAATCGTTACATTTACATCAATGTAACAAACAATTATATTTACCTAATGTAATAAACAATTACATTTACCTAAATATTTTACATTCCACGAAATGTTTAAACAATTTAGAAACAGATTATATTTTCAATAGTCAGTTACATTTTATAGAAAATGTCAAACACCTTTTTGTTGTTTAATACATTTAACAAATATATGTATTTGACTATTACATTAATAAATGTAACAAATATAAATTATTATTTACATTGAAACAAATGCAATACATGAATGGATGTTACATTTCAGATTGTTACATTTATGCTTGTAACAAAAATCAGAATATGAGTATTTCGATGTCAGAAATGTAACATTAACATCATACAAACCATATATAAATTAAATGTAACTAACCTTAGAAGCAATAGAACAAAGAAATATAGGATTTTAAAACGTTTTGCATTATCCTCCACCATTGTCATCATCTCCTCCTTTCTATGTTGATTTGATCACCACGTATAGAGATAGACGTAGCTCAAGGGGATGCACATTGTGTCAAAATTAACTTTTTTTTCATGTTATAATACTCTCCATAGTTTGGGTTTTTTGAGATCTTTGGAAAGTTTAGGTTGAAAGAGAAGAGATTATCTGAATAGAAGAGTTTGATTAAAAAGAGTTTCTTAGCATTTGCATGTTATAATACTCTTTTCGAAGGTGAGGTTCGAAGACGCAATGAAGCAGCCGCCTAGACTCGCCATCACTTTTAAAGGTCGGCTTTTTTTTTTTTTATGTTTGCAAAGCATCTAATGCATCTGGTTTAATCAATTATAATTGTCCCCTCATTTTGTGGGAATCAGTTACCACAAAAATAAAATAATCAAATATGGGTATAATAGATATTGAACATATGCCACCTCATGGATCCTGTGATGGGGCATGTGATGTTGGGGCTTATAAAACATTATTCGTTTTTTATATAGCATAAATATTTTAAACTGATCTTGGTAAAATAAATCCCAATAAATAGAATCGAATAAGAGGGTACTGATGGGTGACTTACTTTCGGAAGGGAGAGGACCGTGGGGCTCGTCTTAGTGTTTTATGAGTAGAATTCTCTTCTACTATTGTTATATTAGATGTGACTTTTCTTATTTCCTTATGTTCCTTTTATTTTGGGATCTTTATTTTGTCTGTTTGATTTGTATTTACTGTTTGGGCTGTGGCCTTTTTAATACAAAGGTGATCTCACCCATCATTTCCATAAAAAAATAAAAAATAGAATCAAATAAAAAAATAAGATTTTAAAAAGTTAAACACACATCTAAAAATAAAATAAAAACATAATCCTACTGACAAAGTAAATAAAAGATGGATTTTTAGGGATTTTGAGGCCTTCCATAAATGGGAGCAACAGATGCGGGGATCTGTCCCACATCGAAATTGCCATTATGGTTTCAGATTTTCAAGGGCCCAGACTGGGGACATGAGCACTATGGCAGTGTATTCTCTGCCAAATATTACAGGCCAGGAACTCCATCTTTTAACACCAATCCAGATCAAGGCAAATAAAGAGGAACATGAAAAAAATAATATTTGTTTTTCTATTTATGAAAGAAATAAATAATATTTGTTTGTATTAATAGATTTGAATAACTTATGGGACATAACAATTTTTTTTTATTTTTTATGAGAATGATAAGCAGTCACTTTAATATTAAAACGAAAGCCCAAATAAGTTACAATAAACAAAGTAAAGACCCCTTGATCCTAAGTAGAAGAGATACCTACTAGGAATCAAGACAGAATGAGCCATAGTCTTAATTTATAACAAGTCTATCATCTATGAAACCTACTCCTCTCTCCCTATTACAATAGTTCCCCCAAGCATAGATGAGCCCCTTGGTCAACTCCCAAATGTTTCCACTGTAGGGACGTTGACCCTTAAATAGTATCTGGTTTCGAGTCAACCATGTGGACCACACGAGTATCGGGATAAGAAGCTATGGAACATAACACTAACCGAATCTTATCTCAGAGTTTGTAATTCAAATTCAGAAATAAAATATGATTAAAAAAATCTACTTTTTATTTAAAAAAATAAAAACAAACGAATCCCATCTTTAAAAAAAGCATATGTTTCAAACAATAAATATATATTTCAATAATAAAACGTACTCATTTCCCGAAAAATAAAAAGTCATCCTCTTTAATCTAGGAAAGCATATAATTCCAGACATACAAGTACTATACGTATAACAGTGCACATAAATGATCCAAATAAATTCAACTTGGAAACATTGGTAAAACTATTTCATCATCATTTCTATTAATATAATATAATAAATATATAAGTAGCTCAATAACTAGAAGTCAAAGCGTCCTAATAAGTCACCGTGATCTAAACCCACCCCCTAAGTCATTCCACAAACGCATCTGACAACCGTTGGATTCGGTCCACCAACCCCAAAAAAGGACCATCAAAATCCCGCCACATCAGACCGTCCGATCAAACAACCCTCTCCGATCCTCAACAAAACCCAGCCGTCCGATTCGTATCACCACCCCTGACGGGATGGATGACGAAGTGCCAGAGCCGTCCGATCCCCTTCACGAGGTTCTTCTTGCAGAGGAACTCCATCGCGAAGGCCTTCTCGACCCTCCGATTCACGTCGTGTAAGAACACGTGCGTCGGACCGTCCGATCTCCTCCCCCTCGCCATCACCGCCGCCGAGTATATCGCCCCCATCCGTCCCGGCGCCTCGTCGTAGTACCCCTTCGGCGCGTCGATCATGATCAGATCCCACTCTCTCTCATACACCTCCCTCGGCAGATCCGATAGTGCTAATCTGCACCGTCGATTGCCCTTCAAATGGGCTTTCGGGGGGAGACAGGACGGCTCAGATTTGTAGGTTTTGAGGAGATCGTCGGCTTGGACGAGCTTCGTCGGGTATTTGACGGGGTGGGCTTTCAAATTGGGGGAGTTTTTGAGGACGATTTGGTACCATTTGGGGTCCTCTTCGAGGAATAGAGTGGTCCCGCGGTGGTTGAAGGCGGACCACATCGGGGAGTCGTGGCCGAGGCCGAAGACGAGGAAGTTGACGGCGGAGGAGGGGGAGGAGGAGCGGAGGACGTCGTAGGTGATGTGGATCTCGGCGAGGCTCTGTTGAGGCGTGACCGGGGTCGTCGCGTAGTGGAGGATCGTCGAGAGGAGGTGTTCGTCGTTGTTAAAGTTGGTGGATGTGGAGGCGGAGAGGGAGCAGAGGACGACGGAGCGGTCGCCGGAGCGGATGAAGCTGGTGATGAGGAGCGCTCCGGCGATTAGTGCCGCGATCGACACCGCCGCGAACCACCGCTTCTCCGCCGCCATCGCCGCGAACGTCTCCTCCGTCTCTGTAAGTCTCTCTCTCGATCGATCGATAAACAGAATCGGTTTTGGGTTTTAAAAAGGATTACAGAGAGAGTGGAAGAAAAGATGATTAATGCAGAGGGGGGGGGGGGGTGGGTCAAAGGGGGTTTATCTGTGAAAAGACTAAAGTACCCCTGCTTGGGACTGGAGAGTTTGTGGTGATGATTCGTAAATAGTACACGTGGGGGAAATTATTAAAGTCATAAAGATCCGGTTAAGAATTAAGAGGTGAATTGCCATAACAGGTGACATAGAGGATTTGTAACTCCTGGTGTTGAAGTAATCGTGGGCGTTAGTGGATTATTTGATGTTTCCGTTAAAAATCATAAATAAACGGTTTGTTTCGTGCCACGTGGTGATCGTTAATTGTGTATTTTTGAAATTTTTGTCGGATGAGATTCGGGGGTTTGTCGGTTTTCACACGGGAAGTTTCGCTTTTCTTTTATGATCAGAGCCGTTGAATTTGTGGTTTTGTGGATGATCGGTTGAGAGGGTGCGATGTGTGTTTAGGCTTCGATGACGTTAATGATTATTTATTAGGGAAAAACCATATGCACTGTAAAGTAATTGAAATCCATATAATCCAACTTTTCATAAAATCCACGTAACCATCTGAAAATACCTAATAAATCCAAATAACCTTCTAAAAAAAATTTAGGTTTACATATGATGAATATTTTGTGAATATTATGTTTGGTTAACCATTGTAGAAAGCACAATATATAAAAAAAGACATACGATGTGTTAAAAATGCGAAAATTTTTCCTATGAATTACGATTTTATCCTTCTTGATAGAGTTTTGTAATATCCAAAAAATGTAAAATCATCATTTTCATAGGATTTTTCACATTTTTAATTCATTGTAGTGGTTTTTTAGTATATTGTGTTTTTAGTCAGGGTTAACTAAACGGAATATGCGCAAATTATTTATCATCTATTAACAAATTTTTTTTTGAGGAGTTATTTGGATTTAATAAATGTTTTCAGGGGGTTATATGGATTTGAGACAGATTTGAGGTGGTTGTATGAATTTTTCCCTATTTATTAATAGACATGTTAGCATTGTTTGTTACGCAGTCACTGAGTGGATGGTCCCATGGATGGACAATGCATGTACTTTCATAGCCATTATGTGAGTTACATATCTTATTAATGTTTTTTCACATTTGTTAAAATAAATTAAAAATTAAACAATATACACTTTTTAACCTAGCTATCTATAATTTTATTCTAGACATATTTGATATTTGTCCTAACTAATGAGAGAGAAAATAAATATATAACATGTTCAACTGCAATAGACATTTTAAAAATCTTCCTAAAATCATATTGCTAGTCTACTCTCATCAATATGAATATATGATCACGATAATGCTAAGGAGAGTCATACATGTAGTTAGTTTTGTAAAAGTATATTTTATTAAATTAAAAGTATCATCATAGAAAATAAAGGTACTCTGTGCATTTTTAAATTTATAATATCAAACAATATCATGTTTTGTTAAATGAAACATGTGATTTGCCTCCTCATCCCATTACAAGGAAAGAGGGATATAATATTGTCCTCCTAGTGCACAAGTGGTGATATATATGAGTTATTCGACAGATACATATTTGGCATTATTGTTCTCACTTGACCATCAAATATAAAATTTAAATACAATTACGAAAATCAAAATAAAGCATCAAACAATCAAATTTTACACCTTTCTCCCTCTTCACGAGTTTTCAGGGATCACCATAATCAGATACAGAGAAACCAAGCTAAGACTTCTTGTTTTGTGATGTCCCCAATAAAAAAAAATGTGTGGGCATATCGGGACATGAAATTCTAATGGTTCTCTCACTATTATATTGAACACTAGGCACTGCAGATGCTGAATGATGCATCTCTAATGGTGTCGATTTTATAAGAACTGGACACATATGATAAATGGAAAATGATTCACCCACACTTACTTTTATTCAGTTACGCTTTACTTCCCCAAAAGTTATATATGATTCACTTAGAAGTCACGTAACATTTAAATGATTACTTATGGAGTGGTTAAAATATCAAAAGTAGGGTTGGCTCTATCAACTATCTATAACAAAATTTGATTAAACTAAACACTAAAAAATGCATCACCCTATCAATTTTTGGTATGAGTGTCATAATTTTTGGATTTGTTCACGTCCCTTAGTTTGGGTCAGAATATTGAATAACTTTTAGGTCATTAGATCCTTTTCTTACAAGAAAAAATAAAGAATTTTCAAATAAATTTGAAAATTGGTTCAAGAATCCCTTAATTTGGAGATTTACAATAATTGAGATGTTTAAAGTGGTCTCCAATAATGTTGGACGGCAGGCGAGGGGCTTGGTCGGTTAGAACTCTCTTCTAACCCGGGGCCTTGAGTTTCTGACACCCGCTCATGTTTTCTTGGCTTATTTGTTTTTGATGTTATGTCTTTCTTTCTATTCTCCCATGATTTTATAATTCGAGTTTAGTTATGAAATCAGGTAGCAAACATCTACCTCTCTTCAAAAAAAAAAAAAGTTGGACAGCGAAATGGTGTATCATGGAGTGTGTAAAATCCTATATTTGGGCATATTAATGCCCTTTGTGGACATGCATTTGGGTAGATTCAACATTGAAAAATGAAAAATTCCTAATTACAAATCCAAATATATTTTGATGTTTAGCTTTTCAAACCATTACTTTATTTTTTCAAACCAATTAATTGAAAAGTTAACAAAATGACATTTTTCAAAAGTTGAATTTGAATTTTTTTTTAAGAATTCCAACATTTCAAACATATATATGAACACAACCTAAAGCTAAGTTTTTTTTCGCTTGATAAATTTTGTATTTCTGTGAAAAGGAAATGTACAGGTGTCAAAAAAAGGAAAAAAAAGGATGAACAAGAAGGAGCATGCAAAGGTCACCAAAACAAAGACACCGTTGCTTTTACATCATGTTACAATGCATATAATAGAAAATCATTTGTTGTTCCTAAGAGTGGCCTTCCCCTCTTTGCCCTCTTGCAATATCTTTTGGAGCTCTCCCCAAAATATTGAAGGTTCATGAATTTTGCTCCCCATAGGGGATTGATAGGCTGCAAGGTGATCTGCAGCCTGATTTCCTTCCCGAAAGATATGGAGTGCCTTTCATTCATTTAAGGTGGCTGTCAATTTAGCAAAGGAGTGTAAATCTCTGAAAGCATTCCATGGGATGTTGTTCTTCCATGTATCCAAGCAATCACTGTTGTGGAGTCAGATTCCATCCACACCCAGTGGCATGTAGAGTAGAACAGAGGAGCAATCCCTCTGCAAGTCCCTTAAGTTCAAGGAGATTATTGAGGCTGCTCTAACTCTCGTTGATAAGGCTTTAAGGCAGTCCCTGTTGCTATCTCTTACTAGAGCTCCATATGCAAAAGGATCATCTGAACGTGATCCATCTGAGTTTACCTTTATCCACCGGGGTTCAAGTGGTGTCTAGGTTATGCCTTGGTCTGTATCCTGTTTTTCAACCACATGGAAGTAAAAGAGGGTGCTCATTTTCGTTGTGACTGAAGTGATAACATCAGTGAAAGTCTTGCCAGTGAAAGTGGCCTTGGTGGAAGAGAGAATACGATGGACCAACAAGGCTTTGGAGCCTCTAATGCTTCGAAAAAGCCTATCATTTCTTTCAAGCCACAGGGACCAAATGACTTGTGTTAACAGAAACTGAAACACCTTGGATTCCAATGAAGTTGTACCAATGGAGGAGAACCAAGTATAGTGATCAGTCAAAGATTGATGTCTCACTCTAGGAACCCTCAAGGACTTCAATAGTGCACTCCAAATATAAGCAGAGAATTGACAGTGAAGGAAAAGATGTTCAACACTTTCATGACCTGAACGACAGAGAGCACAAGAGGCGGAGGTCACCAATTGCTGGTTGTAGACGCTGAAGAGTGGGGAACCTGATGAGGGCCGCTTGCCAGCACACAAAGCTTCTTCTTGGCGGTTGAATGGGGTTCCACAGGGCCTTGGTCCATGCAGACGGAAGCCCTCTGATCTAATGAATTCCTAGGTTGATCGATAGGAAATGGCCCCATTTTTTGAATCAGCCCAAATCAATAAGTTAGGTCCTCGACCTCCCACTTCTATTTCAGTGATGATCTCCCATAGGGCAACATATTTAGAAGGCCATCTAATTGGTTTGCACCACTTTCCGATAGAGATGAGAGTATTGAGCTTGACAGAGGAAGGAGGTCCCCAACTAAGAAGTTGCACCCCATTGAAATGGTGTTGTAGGCCATATCCATTCAGCTAAGGTGCAGTCCAAAGATTTATGGGCTCTCCCTGGAATATAACATATCTTGTGGATGGTTGAATCCAATTTCTAGTCTTTAGAATGGATTTCCAAATAGAAGAAGAAGTAGAACTTGGCACAGTGGTCCAAATATCAGCTTTTTAAATGTACTTTCTACCCATCCAGAGTGACCATAGAGAGTCATGTTTGGTTGCAAGCTCCCAAAATCGCGAAGGCGTTTGAGCCCTTGCCCTCCCTCTCCTTTATGAATACAAATTTGGGCCCAATTTACAACATGTTGTGTGGGGGTATTACCATCTCCTGCCCATAGGAACTTACGAAGATGTCGTTCAATGACTTTGATTGTCTTCCTTGGAAGAGAGAAACCAGTAATCCAGTAGTGGCTGAAACTCTGCAGGACTGAGCTGATGAGTTCTAACCTTCCAGCTTTGGAAAACAGGAGATAGGTCCAAGATTGAATTTTTTTTCTAATCTTGTCAATCAAGGGCATGCACATACTGTGGGTGAGAGATTTTGGTGTTAAAGGCAGCCCAAGGTGCTTTATTGGCAATTGAGACAAGGGAATATCTAATGTCCTGGACAGAGAAGGAGGAGGACCAAAAATCGCCTTCCTCCGATTTTTTTGTTGGGAGCTAGAATGGAGTGGTTGTCTCGATGAAGGAAGGGCAGGAAATGAGTCAGGGGAAAGGGCGGAAACTGGCGGAGAAGCATGAGAGGGATGGGAAGGTTTTGGATGTTGAGCAGTGGAAGTGGAGGGTGTTGGGTTGGGTTGGTTAGATAGTGGGGTGGGAGCCAAATAGGGAGTGTCAGGGGAAAGGGAAGAGGTAGCAGTCAATGGAAGGACAGTTGATGAGGATGAAGACTTTACCTTAAAAGCATTGAAGATGCTCTCAATAGTTCCCCCTTTTGGAGGAGGAGCAGCAGATGGTCCTCCAGGCTTCACAGATGAAGGGGGAGAAGGATCCACCAGTCCTCCGGTCTTCTAGAGGAGGAATTGGGGGATTCCCCATGTTGGGGTTGGGAGTCCGGGGGCTTGGCCGCCGCCGGCTCCGCCATTGGAGAAGAAAAGCAGTTGGCGGTGGTCAAGTCTCTCACGAAAATTGTCCTTTACTCCTCCAAAAATGAGACTACTGGGAAATCCAATTTTCACTTTTGGAACCACATTTGGCTCAAGCCTGTTGTATAAATAAACTTAATGAGCATTCACACACACACACACACACACACACACATATATATATATATATATATGAGTGATTAGGTGCGGGTCGTGCGGCGTCGACTACGGGCCGTCGATCACGGGTCCATCGCATCAGACGGTCGGGGGCGATTCATCTCGACCGTTGGATGCGATGGACCCGCGATCGAACGACTCACGTCGGATCCGCACGACCGCACGCTATCACTCGCGTATATATATATATATATATATATATATATATATATATATATATATATATATATATAGGGAGCCGATTCAGTGCGGGAATGCGGTCGTGCGGGAAGCGATCACGGGTCCATCGCATCGGACGGTCGGGTGCGATTCATCTCGACCGTTGGATGCGATGGACCCGCGATCGAACGATCGACGTCGTTTGCCGCATTCCCGCACTGAATCGCTCGCGTATATATATATATATATATATATATATATATATATATATATATATATATATATATATATATATATATATATATATAGGGATGTGATTGCGTGCGGCGAACGGCGGGTGCGGCAGCGATCACGGGCCGTCGATCACGGGTCCATCGCATCGGACGGTCGGGGGCGATTCATCTCGACCGTTGGGTGCGATGGACCCGCGATCGAACGACCCACGTCGCGGCCGCACCTGCCGTTCGCCGCACGCAATCATATATATATATATATATATATATATATATATATATATATATGGATATGTTTAGGTGCAGCGAACACGGGTCCATCGCATCGGACGGTCGGGTGCGATTCAAATCGATCGTCGGATGCGATGGACCCGCGATCGAACGGCCCACGTCGCGGCCGCACCTGCCGTTCGCCGCACCTAATAATTTCTATATATATATATATATATATATATATATATATATATATATATATATATATATATATATATATGTGTGTATGATGATTCAAAAGCGTATACAAATATCAAGGTATAGTGGAATTGTGTCTGTTTTTACAATTAATCAAACTAGACATATTGTATTTTATAATAGAGAGGAAAATTTTAAACTGAAAAGTGATTTTTCATTATCTCGTTCAAATTATATATTTTTATAAAAAGTTAAAAAAATCACGCATGATACATCCAAACATCGACATGTGATTCTATTCAGAATATTTTTTCACATGATACCACTTGTCATAAATACAATCATTTGTCTTTTCTGCATGATTGATTAATCCAAAAAAAGAGTAAATTATAATAATGAGACTATCATGAAATGTTGAGTTAAATCCTAAGATTCGAGTCGATCTGCCACAATGAACTTAATGAAATAATTAGACCGGTAATATTGGTTTGATCTATACATGCAATTTGGTTGACCTCCAATGCTTGGTGGATATACAACATTGTGTTGATCTGTGAAGCTTGGATGAACACATTGATATTAGGCTGCAACTCGGGCGGGTTGGGTCGGGTTAAGGGGTTGTCCGAACCCAACCCGCACTCTAAAGTGTCAAACCCGAACCCGAACCCAACCCGACCTTCAACCCGAAGTACCTAACCCGAACCCAACCCGACATCCAACCCGCGGGTTCGGATTGGGTTTGGGTTCGGACGGGCTCGGGCTGGGTTCGGGTTAATTTGGGTTAGGCACTCAAAGATTCCATCTTGAAAAAAAACCTAAAAAATCCTCAATCATAAATAAATAATAAAAAATAGAAAAAAAACATTTCATCTTATATTCTGGTATGCATATAGAAAAGCTCAATGATCTCTTTGAAAAAATAATTTTTTATAAATGTCTCTTTTCCAATCATCCACATCAATGGTCAAAGACCTTATATCCTATCACCACCATCAACCAGCACTCTTAACAACAAGAAATTTGGTAAGGCATGAATCAGGGAGGAATTAGGAGCTTCAGACCTAGGATTGATGTGAATGCGTGCCCAAAAAATTCACCACTTGATGCTTCCGTTTCTTTGTCTTGTCTTCCATCTTCAACCTTTTATAGGCGGTCATCACTGTCGCTTCCTCTTCTAGGGTTAAAAGACGGCAACAACCAAAAAAGAAAGAGAAGAAAAATGAAGGGAATTAGGTTCTAGGGTTTTTGACTTAATGGTTAGAATGAATGGTCCAGATCTAATAGTAGAGAATCAATGATTTACAAGGAGTGGTATGTTGTAAATGATGATCTAATTTGTTATGGTGCTCATACACACACAAATGAAGACATCTTACCTCGGGTTCGGGTTGAACCCGAACAACCCAAACCCGGCCCGAATTGTGTTCGGGTTGAGTCGAGTTCGGGTCGGGTTGAACCCGAAGGTTAAAAACCTCAACCCAAACCCGCCCAAAAGACGGGTTGGATCGGGTTCAACCCGCCCAAGTTGCACCCCTATTGATATCCACCTAAATGATTAAATTTCCAGGTTTGCATGTGATATGCGACCACCCTATTTTATTGGGTTGTCAAAAGAAGTACTTTAACCATTGAAGAGGTTTAATAAGGAAAATAGAAAGGAACATATTACATTCAGTTCTATTTTCATCAATTCGGTGTTTTCATTTCATTTTTAAAAAATCATATACTTTATCTAATGATGTAATTACTTTTATAAAATGTAAAATACTAGCGTGTTATATATTTTGTTATAGTGAGTAGAAAAGACTAACAAGATATATGAAACTATGCTTAAATCTCTCAGCTTCTCCGATACGAATCAAATATATCAATATCCATATTCTATCCTAATAATTCGGATACAAATATTAATTTTCGGATTCACGTCTCTTCGGATATGGATCAAATACATATATTTTTAAGATAATTGACATATTTAAATATGAACATTAATTTAGATAATAAAATGATATATTAGAGAAAAATGAGATTAAAATTAAGATATTATGATTTAATCTTTCTTTCAGATAGCATATATAGAAAATGTAATAGTAATATAAAATGATTAAGATAACAATATGAAAAATATATAATAAAATATATATAATTTTATAATACACATTAGATTGAGATATTTTTCAGGTTAGACACACTGATATCTATATTTGCACTTTAAATATTTGAATATTCAGTATTTCTGATTTTTTACATAGCGATTCAGCTCTAATATAATTTTTTTTAATAATTGACATGCTTAACTAAACTCAAATAAAAACGATACATTTAAGAGTGTTATTACATTCAGTTTTTTTCTCAGTCCAAAATACAGTCATATATACCACATTAGAAATTCAGTGAAACATATACATCGTTAGATGTTGTATATACCACATTGAATATTTTCTTACACTTACTAAAAAAAGATTCATTCAACTCGAAATGGAGCGACATACACTTTTTATCAAAACATACATCTCATTAGATGATATTTACTATTTAAAAAAAAATAAAAACATGTAGTCCCCGTTTGGATAGCGGAATTGAGTTATTCTGGATAGATAATTATGCCAGTCTAGATAATAAATCTACATGAATAAGAGATTTTATGTTTGGTTGTGTTTTTTTTTTATTCTCATTGGAAAACGTAAGAATAAATGTTGAGTTATTTGGTTAATAAAGAATAAAATATAAATAAAGTGTAAAAAAGTTGATTTGACATGTGGGCCCTTTGATGTATAAGAGGTGTTGATAGATGATTTGATGTGATAAGATGTAAAAAATTGATTTGACATGTGGACTCATGAGAATAGATAAAGTGAGTATAGCTTATCATAGGGGTTAGTTAGAATTGTTATACACTCTTATACTCGTTTAAACTGGCTTAGTAATACCAAATTATACTCTGCAAACAAATAACTCATTTTCCTTATCCATTCTTATACCACCTTATACTACCCTTAAACCCGCCTATTCCGTTTCCAAACGGGACAGTAAGGTCTGACTTTTAATTGATGAATGTATCTGAGTATAATATTTTCCTACATTTAATCCTATCTGCAACTAATTTACAGACGGGAAGTGGGCTCTTCCAATGGGCCAGCATCGCCCAATCTCCCCATCGAACGGTCAAGACGCATCCATCGCAACCCAATCAAATTAAACGTTTTAACTAGTACGCATTGAAAAGGTCTCGGCTTCGAACCATCCCCATCGCCACGTATCCCCACACGTGTCACCTCTCCCACAATCCCTCCACCACACGTGTCACTCTCAACATGCAGACCTCCCACTAAATCCACCACCACCTCCACCTCCCAAACCATTCTGAACCATGTCAGGTGTCTCCCTCGCCGTCGGCCCGCGCACGGACCCGGGTCAGCCCGCAAAGCCCCGTCAATCCCAGCCGTCCGTGATGGGAGGCGTGATGGGTTCCCTCCGCGTGATCGAGCTCCAGCTCGTCGCCTTCATAATGGTCTTCTCCGCGAGCGGCCTCGTCCCCCTCCTCGACCTCGCTTTCCCCGCCTTCGCCACCCTCTACATCCTCTCCCTCTCCCGCCTCGCCTTCCCCGCCGTCACCGCCTCCTCGTATGACCGCCGTTCGCCGGAGATCTTCCATGGGTCCGGCATGTTCAGGGCGTACGTCGTGGTGGGGACGACGGTGGGGCTGTTCTTGCCGTTGGCGTATGTGCTGGGTGGGTTCGCGAGAGGGGACGAGCACGCGGTGAGGTCGGCGACGCCGCATCTGTTTCTGTTGTCGTGTCAGATTCTGACGGAGAATGTGATCAGTGGGTTGGGTTTGTTCTCGGCGCCGGTGAGGGCGATGGTGCCGTTGCTTTATACGGTGAGGAGGATTTTTGTGGTCGTGGATTGGATCTATGATGTTTGGATTAATAAGGCTTTGCCTGCTAATGCTCCTGTTAAGGTAAGTATAGAGTGCCTTCTTTTATAAGCTTTTTTTTTTAATTTGATTGATAGGTTATTAAGTTTATTTCTTGAATGATTAAGTTGGGTTTGGTTGTTATTTAGGGTTTGTCTGGTCCAAGATGATAATTCCTAGTTTTTTTTAGGAATTCAAAATTGGTAAACATAGTTTTTTTTTTTTTTTTATGGCTCGTTTGACAAGGGAATAATGGTTTGTGGGAATAAGTTTGGGAAATGACAATTTATATCGTTTGGTGAAAAATAATTCCCGTTCAGTATAAAAAAAATCGGGATAAAATGTGGATATTTGTCCCGATTTAGTTTAATTCAGGGCTTGTTTGATAACTTCGATTTATGATGAGAATTTCTCGTTTTTTAGGAATTGAAATTGGTAAACACATTTTTTAGGTGGGATTAAGCAAACATGGCTTGTTTGGCAAGGGTATAAACGAGCCCCGTTTGGATGGAGTTATAAAGGAGGGAATAGGGGGGATAAAGGGGAATAAGGATAAAAAAAACCTATTTGGGTGAGTGGTATAAAGGGGTATAGCTTTGCAGAATTAGGTGAAAATAAGCTGACATTTGTATTCCAGGTCCCCTCATGGAATAATGTTATTCCTCCACTAGTATAAGGGGATCCACCTATCAATTCACATGTTATCACATCAAATCACATGTCATCACTTTATCATCAATGAGAATCATATGTCAAATCAATTTTTTACACATTATTTACATTTTATTCTTCATCAACCAAACACCCTTTATTATTACGTTTCCAACGAGAATAATTGATAACACAACCAAACAAAAAATCACTTATTCATTGATAAAGTCAACAATTCTGGCAATAGGTATAAACCCCATAATAGCTTATGTCTTTATCTAAACGGGCTATGAGTGCAGTAATAAGAGGGGAATAAGTAAGAATTGGCATGGAATAGGAAAAAAGGTGTTTGGGTGAGGGGAATAAGATAGTATTTGGATGCCGGAATAAGAAAGAATAAAGGGGTATAGTAATCCCTCCTTAATCATGGAATTAGCCTATTCCAACAACAATCATAAGTGGATCCCACATTTTTTATTTTTTTTCATTTCAAATCACCTGTCATCATCTCTACTATATCAATGGACCCACATGTCAAATTAACTTTTTACAAATTATTCACATTTTATTTTTCATCAACCAAACACTCCAACATTTATCATCATGTTTCCCAACGAGAATAACTGAAAACACAATCAAACAGAAAATCATTTATTCTATTGATAAAATCAACAATTTCTGGAATAGGTATAACGCCCAAAATAGCTTATGCCTCTATCCAAACGGGCCTACATGTGAGAATAAGTTTGGGAATGGACAATTTATATCGTTGGTATTAAAAAAATCCTCGTTTGGTATAAAGAAAATAATTAAGATAAAATGTGGATATCTGTCCCAATTCAGACTTGTTTAATAACTCTGACTCAGAATGAGAATTTCTTGTTTTTTAGGAATTCGAAATTGGTAAACACATTTTTTTTGGGGGGGGGGGGGGGGGATTCAACAAAACATGGATTGTTTGGCGAGGGTATAAGGGTTTGCAGGAATAAGTTTGGGAAATGACAATTTATATCGTTTGGTATAAAAAAATAATCGAGATAAAATGTAGATAACTGTCCCAATTTTAAAATGAAAATGGAGATTTTTTATTCTACTTAAATGTTATAATAACATTTATTTTATTCTAATTTTAACATATGTGAATATGACAAAATTGATGCATTTTTTATCCCCGAACACATCCTTAACACCTTAACCCATTGTCGGCATTTATTTTTAAAATCAAAACAACTGTCCGCATTTTATCCGATTATTTTTTATACTAAATATGATAAATTGTCATACCCCCTCACTTATCCTCCCGGTTATCATTTATCTCAATACTTATTCTCTTATAAAACCAGCCTTAAGATGTGTCTTGGATGTGGGAAATATAAGGAAAGCAAGACAAAGTTAAAATTATCTCTTTGGGCCCAAGAAAATCGAACAGGCATGTGAAGGCCCTGTCGGGGAAAGTTTTTGTTCTCGCTAGGATGGGAATGTGAGGGATGATAGTTTTTAGTTTTATTATGTGTGTCAGACACAAACAATTTTTTTTTTCTCTTTGCATTCACATGCACAAAGTAGAAAAGAAGTTTGTCAAAATGGACATAATTTACTATCTATCCAATTTCCTGACGACCCATATATATTTTTTCACCTTCCTAAGTTTACTATACAAAGTAAGGCTTATTCGAACTTATCCTATCATAGTTTAAACAATATTTTTCTATTTCTACCTCTCCAGTTTTTTTTTGGCGCGGCCTCTATCTTTTTCTGTATTTTTCATTTTTAATCTATTATTTCTCATCTTAATTCGGACATTGTTTATTTTGATTTTTTTTAAAATGAAAAATACTTATAATTGGCTAAAAAAAATATATTTATCATATTTTCCTTTATTCTTGGGATATTCTGCACCCCAAACAAGGGTGGGGGATTTGTTGATGTATAGTTTTAACCAGTTTGAAAGCATACCCTATAGTAGAACTTTATTTAATCTCAATTAGAGCACCTCTGAGCGGCTGGCATCTTAGATATGCAGGCTAGCTAACAACTCCTCAAATCCTATTTTGCCTCTATATTTGGAGATCCATTTTTGGGTCTCCAAATATCCCATCATCTCAAAAAATTCCTCAAATATATTTTAATATCTTTTGTTTAAATGATATTTCTTATGTTATTACACATCCTTAATTTATCCTTTGCATTTAATAAAAAAACAAATAATATAATGATTTTTTAAAATCTAAAATAGTGATTTGAATATTCATAAATGAAATTTGAAGGTCTACCATCTTTAAAATGAAGACCCATTGGAGTTGAGGGAGTTGAGGGTCCTTCAAATATCCAAAATCTTCAATGAGAGTCTTCAAAATGATGACCTCTATTAATATGTTCTTAGTAATCTACTTAATCTATTGTAAGGAGTGATGATTTAACTAATGCACAAACAGTTTCTCGGTCAAGGCCATATGTTTAGGACACACACATATTGTGGATTTCACCTGATTTAAAATAAAAAGGTAAAAAATTAAAAGTCCAAATTGCATCCCTTCATTTACTATGTATAAAACTAATTCGGAGTAATCAAAGGTTGTTTGTCTGCTCATTTGCTATTCATGAGGTCATGATCTACTGATTTGGAATTTAAACAGGTTAATTCTCTAATAAGAGCCCTCTTATTTGCTTAACAAGTAAATATATGTATTGTTAAAAGCCAATGTCATTGTTGTTGATGCCGGTTTGATTCATCAATGTAAACACAGTCATTGTTACTGAAAATGTGAAAATTATATATTCAATTCGTTCGTATGCATTTCATTTTTTGTAAAAAAATATTTTGGATGGTAAAAGTGACTAAGAACGATGTAACGTAAAATGTTCTTTCATGTGAAGGATGTAGCATGGTTATGGTTCGGGAAGGTATTAGCGGTGGCGAACCTCGTCTACTTCTCCGTAAACCTCTTCGGGTTCTTGATCCCTCGGTTCCTTCCGAGGGCCTTCGAGAGGTACTTCAAGGAGAGGGATGAAGTTTACTCCAAGATGGCCGAGGACAAAGCCGCCTCGGTAGCACAGACGACGAAGACGACGATGGAGGAGGACAAGAAAACCGACTGAGAGATCCGTGGTATTATCTTTCATTTGATCAGGCATGTAAGTGTTGCGTTTTGTTGTATGTTTGAGAACATAGTGAGACTCCATCCAGAGAGTTGAAATTATGTGATAATTAAAGGTTCTGTTTCTTTGTTTTTATGAATTATGATCGGAGTGACACCTAGTAAAATTTTTTAACGAGATACATAATTTGAGTGTATGATGCTAATCAAATATATGAGAACTGTGAATAACATAGCTTTAAACTAAAATAAAGAAATCATGTGTGAACACATCTGTTCTGAATTTTATAAGGTGATGAGGTGTGCCAGGAATAGGATAGGGCAATTATTCTTGTCTTCTCATAAAAACAACATATCTGTATGACTATCTGTAGACCTACCAAATTATGATACACACATAGGTCTTTCCATGGACCTGGCTATAAGGATTTCATTGACCTTTTCAATATAGAAGAATAAATGTTATGTTTGACTGTCAAGCAATGTCGTGTATCTCGTTAACATAGTGATACTGACTTTTACTGTTGAAGAATATCACATGCACTTCTTCGGACAGAGAACCTTTCATAGGTTATTGTGTTTTTATAGGTAGACCAAGCAATTTTTACTCTTTTTTTTTCTTAATTAATTATTCTCCTCCTCATAGGAGTAAAACTCGAATTCAGGATGCTTAGGGAAGATTAAGTACTTCAACTAACGGGGCTAAGAGCCTAAGATCAGCCTCTAATTAACATTTAACCCAACAATATAATTACTAGAACATAATCATTTCTTACACAAGTGAAATAGATTGGACAAAATAAAAAATTTCAATGAGACTTGGATTAGTAATATTAACTTATTTCTATCTATTTTGGCATAAATATATCCACCTATTCTTTATAATTAAATAAACATATTTTGAGGTTTATTCACCCTTATTATTCCTTCATATCCCCTTCTATTCTTAAGCCAATATACGTAGCGACGCAGACTATATACTACGTAGACTATATCAATAGAAATAATTATTCTAGTATTGATAGCTATAAGAGTGGAGTAAATCATCTTTTATTTGATTGTATTTTTGGTTATTCGATTTTGTGTTGTTTGGATAACTATGAATAAATTGTGGATAAAAGATAAATAATATGTGGATAAAATTTTATAAAAGTTGAAAAATGATTTGAAATATGTCTTCCTGATTTAGAAGAGATAACAACAGGTAATTTAATATGTGTGTCTTCTCATATATCAGGGGAAATGTAATGGGTGGGATAATACAATTTCAAAAGGATCTCGAATACCAGTTTATTCTTACCCATTTTGATATAGTTGTATCCGTCTATTGATCGTAAACAAATAAGTATTATGGGCTTGTTCACATTTATCCTATTTCCCATGTATTTTTCTCCCCAAAGAGGGGCTTAATTGAAATACTAAAATGCATTCACACGTCACTTTCTACTTATTTTTGCTATTGACAAGTTAATTATTGTCTTATGCTGCGTTTAATGTGAGGTTGAAACGTTGAGATTCTTAGAATCTTATCTTTTAAACTCAGTTTTTGAAAATTGTTATTTTATTAGTTTTTTAACCGCAATATTTTTTTGTCCTAAAAAAGAAAGATGATGATTTGAAAAACTAAATGCTGAAAATTTGTTTGGATCCGATTTTGATAATTTTGAGATTTTCAAACGTATAATCTAGTTAAAAGAGCCTTAAAAATATATATTTTGTTATATAAGTGAAAAAAATGGATGGATTTACATGGAAGTTTTTGTGATTTTAAGTGTTCATCAAATGGTAATCACATTTGATATGAATCATTACATTTCAGGGATTATTTAAGTTATTTTTTATCATTTTTTTTTAATTTCATTTATTTTTATTGAAATTTAAGTGTTTTTATGGACTCATTAACTTTTCAAAGCCAGATTTGATTTTGTGAGAATTTCAAACCTATATACATATGAAAAATGTTAGACTCAGTTATTTTTTATCAATAAAAATTAAGATCACACATATTTTTATTTTTTTAAAATAGTAAACATCATTTAAATAAATATATATTTTAATAAAAATTGTATTTCGATAAAAAAAAATTTAACATGCGTTTAAAGCGGTCCTCTAAAGACCTCTCAGGGACGGGGTTCGGAGTCTCTGTGTAGTCGCCACAGAGGTTCTCTGTGCCAGCCTGTGAGAAATGGACACGTGGACTAGTCGAACACGTGAGCTCACGTGATGGAACGGACGAAAAAAAACAGAAGTTCACGCCGTTGGCCTTCGATTATTTTTATCAAATATGGATAGTCAAGATCTGATCGGCCTTTGTTTATTTATACATTACATCCCAACCGTCCGATCTGATATGGATGGTGAGGATTACTTGATGGAAGATATTTATACCCATCTTCTCTCTCCTGCCTCATTTTACCAAATGAGATGAGAAGCTCCTCTGCCTCTTCAAAAAAAAACCCTAGTGCCTTGACCTTCTTCGAAACCCATGCAACCACCATCCCCATCCCTCTTTGAAAACCTAGAAACCACCGCCATCACCGACTGCCACCACCGTCCCTGCCACTGGAAACGACTGCCACCACCGAAGCCCTAGATCTGACCTGCCGGAGACAACGACGCAGTCCCACATCCGGCCCACCAAGAAGAACTCCGGCACCGGCCCCGGCAACAAGAAGAACTCCCTCTCTGTAACAGGTATTCATTCCCTCTTCCCTCTCTGTATGTGAAATGTTGGGAAATTTTTTTGGGATAGTTGGGGCAAAAAAGGTTCACAGAGACCGTACTGTGGATTTCAAATATAAAAGATGAACTGAGAGAGACTATTTTTGTTTTATGTGATGAGTTATAGTATTTTAAGTTCACAATCTTTTATCTTTAATTACACAAGGGTTTTGGTGATGATTGAAAATAGTGAGGCATATGTTATCTTGTAGACATAATTTTTTCGTATAGTAAATATATATCTGCCCACCAAGACGCCTTGGAGTTTTTTTTGTGAAAGTAAAAAAAAAAATTCAGTATTGTTTTCAGTTAACAATTGATGGGTTTAAATATTTTGGACTGATTAATTCTTATTAGTATTGTTTTTTGTGAAAGTAAAAAAAAATCAGTATTGTTTTCAGGCAACAACTGATGGGTTTGAATATTCTGGACTGATTAATTCTTATCAGTATTGTTTTTTGTGAAAGTAAAAAAAAATCAGTATTGTTTTCAGGCAACAACTGATGGGTTTGAATATTTTGGACTGATTAATTCTTATCAGTATTGCTTTTTGTGAAATTAAAAAAAAATCAGTATTGTTTTCAGGTAACAATTGATGGATTTGAATATTTTGGACTGATTGATTCTTTTTCAGGTAACATTTGATGGGTTTTCGATAAGAATTCCAGGTGTATATGCATTCTGGTCATGCAAACAACAAGTCAATGAATTCCAGGTGTAGGTGTATATGCATCCTGGGTCTGGATGCAAACAACTAGTCAATGGATTCAGTGCAGACTACAAGGGTAAGAATGATTCTGGACCAACAATGTTCTCATGTGGTCGTGCTACCCACATCTCATTTTGTTCATGTAATGGTTTATAATGGTCAGACTTCGGTTTGTAATGTTGAATAATGAATGGTAAGAATGATTCTGGATTTCGTATGTTGTGAGGCTTGTGATGAAAACGATACACAATATTCTATGAAGCAGAAACTCAGTTCTGTCAGGGCTTTCAGCACGACTTGCATTAGAGAAAAGCCATGTATATCCAACTGAAGTTGAAAACTGGATGGCAATGAGCTATCTCATATGCATCAATGGAAGATTTGCCTATATTGTGGAGATAAACCAAAAAATATATAGAATAATGGGCATAGTAAAACTTTTGCAAAAACACTAAAAATTTTCAAAGAGTGATTGCTCTATGCATCCAATTGATTCACAGAACTGTCATATAACTGTGAAACATATAATCCATAAATTCATAAACAAACTACAGAACAGGCACATATAATTCATAATTCAATAAACAAACTACAAAACATGTACTGGCATGATGCACTAGCAGAAGGGCTATTCACATTATTTCTAGCCACAAGTAATTGAGTCTCTGAATGCATAAAAAAAATATTGGAACAGTTGATATCAGATCTAAATCACAAAAAAATAAAAATAATTTTTAAAAAAAATCTATATCATCCATAAAAAAAATAAAAATAACTCCACAAAAAATAAAAACAGATCAAAACACAAAAAACATAAAAATAAATCCACAAAAAAATAAATAAACACTTTAGATCTAAAAGCCACAAAAAAATTAAAAAAAAAGATCAGATCTAGAAACTAAAAAAATAAATATAAATCTACAAAAAAAAATCTATATCATCTAAAAAAATAAAAATAAAAACACGAGGGTGGAGTCGCGGGGTGTGGCAGCAGGAGTCACGGTTCACCGGAGGGTGGAATCGCGGGTGCGGCAGCGGAAGTCGCGGTGCGGCGAGTCTGCGACGGTGCGGCTAGGGCATGCAGAGGAAACTTTTTGTTCTGTTAATGAAGATGATGAGGGATCACGTGACATCTATGTGTTTACGTTGAGGTGCTCACGTGCGATGAGGCAGACGGCAGACGGCGTTAATATATGTATTGTCGTTAAGTTCAATCACGTGAGATCACGTGGGATCTTTTGCCACACGTCCTCTTCTCACAGGCTGGCACAGAGAACCTCTGTGGCGACTACACAGAGACTCCGAACCCTCAGGGACGTAGTCAGTAATCAATGCAAGTAATTATTGTAATTTATCCTCTTTCGTGGTCACATATCCGAATGAATCACTTTTGACATGTCAAACTGTACATAATGAATAAATAAAAAGGGATTGAATGGGACATCACTTTAGATGTTCTGAAGACAATTTTTTTTAATTTAAATTGGCCTCGTGGTCCCCCTTTTTAATTTATAAATATATATATATTGTCATCTGAAATCATTGTCCCTTGGGGACCGTCGATTCAGTGGGTCTTCTGATATGGACGGATCAGATGTGCAGTGCAGGGGTATATATAGGTCGTTTTAGACATGAATTACATAGTATACCATGCGCTCGTTTGGATTCGTGTTTGAACCGACTCACTTTTTAAAATTTTAGTCCGTTTTGATAAATAATTGCCAGATTATGTCACAAAAATTATCAAGTTCTGGTAGTTAATCATTTTCGGTAGAATATATGTTACGTTAAACAACTTCATATACTACGTCAATGACATAATGTTTTAAGAAATTAGTATAATGTTTTATCTTCAGTAGAATATATTTACATTGATGAATATGTTAAAGATGTCATGTGCATATCTTAACGCAATATAATGACACCAGGGGGATACTTTTGATGATTAATATGGAATCACTATAAAACTATTGACTATACACGATTACACTGGTGTATATAACTTTTATTTATTTATTATTATTATTATCACAAAACATTAAAGTTATCATTTGGTTCAAAGATAATATAATGGATTAAGCTTTAATTTAAAAGCTTTTAAATGATATAATTGTACAGTTTTTTTTGTTTGTAAAATGTATGTAAGTCAAGGCTGAACATAGGCGACCAAGGCTCTGAGTCCCTTATATTAGGAGGCCCCCAAATCTCAAAATCAACACGCAACTTATTTTAATATTTTTTATACATTTTTCTTTTTTTCATTTTTATTTTATATGATTTTTAAAAAAATTTCATTTATTTTTATTTTTATTCAGTATTAATGATATTTGGATAATTTAATATTTAATTTTAAAATTTATTCATATCTTTCTCTTCATTTGTTAGTTTTTTTCATGTTTATTATTTTTTATTTTTATGTTATTCATTTTTCCGTTTACCCTATGGTTTTGTTGTCTCAATGTTGTTATAAGCCTACTGAAAAGAGGTCTATCTGATGGCCAGATTAGGAAGGTACATAGATCGGACGGTTGTAATGATGGACCCCAATGGCCATGAAAGGTAGACTAGCATCCAAAAGTGTGACAGCCAAGTCTCATTATATTATCTAGGTAGGGTTGGTGTCTCTATGTAGAATTTTGTTTGACCATGCTTGTTTTTTATATTCTACATGAAATAATATAGAAGGGAGAGATGCCTTGGTGAAGATATATCTCAATTTGGTTGCAAGTCAAGTTGGCAACTTGAGAAGTGTCACTGTCCATGTACAACACACTTTCATTTGGGAAAACGATATGTCCACCCCTCAGCTCCAATTATCATTTACTCCGGTTTTTTTTTAATCATACATTCGTCGTTGGAATATATATTGTTATATAAAATAAAATATATACTGAAATACATTAGTGTATTTTTTTTTTAAACAATGATAAAAAATTTAGGGTCATACACTATGATAGACAATATATACTACGTTATAATAGTGTATGTAGCTGCAAAATGAGTTGCAAAATGGATTGAATATATCAATCATTTGTCTAATGTGTTTTTTTTAGAATCAATTGAGATGGTCAATTAGCTGAAAATTAATATGAACTTTAATCATTGATATGAATTATTCAAATTTGATTTGGATTTGATGTAACATATTACATCTGAATAGATTTGAACAGAATCAAATATTAGAGTAAATTCCTAATTTTAAAAAGGATTTTTTACATGTATACCATCAAAATATATGTTATATATTTTTATCAAACACAAATAACATATTTATTTTTATACCATTAGAAAATGTGTCCCGCTTTATCTTTTTTAATCAAAATAAAACTTAATTAAAAAAAAACCTTAACATAATATTTGTCATAATATAAATAATTAAACAAAATAACCTAATTAAACTATTATTCTTTCCCAATCAATTGCGAGTCATTCAACCTTACTCCTTTCCTTTTCTTTCAATCAAAATCTAGGTTTTTTTTTAAAAAATTACTCATTTTGTAATATGTATAATTAATTATTCTCAAATAATTTTATTTAATTTCAACTAATGTAAGAATTAATAATTACTATGTTTTTACTAATGAATAGTTTGTATGTTTAATTTTTATGTTTTTAGATTTTAGATGAAATTTATCATTTTCATGTTAAAATTAATGTTTTTTTTTTGTTTTTATAAATATTTTATTTGGAAAGGTAAAATATGTAATATAAAAAATAAGAATAATTTAGTCATTTTTCCAAGATTTTAATGATTTTAATAGAAATTTAGAAGGAAGTTAACTAGAATGGTAAATATGCATAATTTCTACATATTACAATAGTATAAAAATAAATAGATTATTTGGAGTCGTATAACATAAATAACATATTTTTGGATGATATACATACAAAAAACCCTAAAAAATGATATTAGTGCACCTGTTGAAATACACTTGTATACAAGGATCATTAAGTTACTTACTAGAAAAAGGATCATTATATTATATACATATTATAGATAATTTTATTATATATTTATAAAAGGTATATTACAAATATAATTTTTGGAAAATATATATGTGAATATTAAAAATAAAATAAAATCAAATAACATATAAAATACTTGATGAATCCAGGTTTCGTGTATTTAATATATGTATATTAAATTTAGATATTTACTGGAATATATACGTATTGGTTCCTTGAAACTCTATTAAAAAACATGCTTTTTTTTATAACACATATGAGTTTGGAAATGAATCTTCTGCTTGTACATGCTTGTTTTTTCTTGAATACACATGATTTTTTAATATTATCAAACAAATGAAACTATGCATTATGAGTGAACCCATTTCGTTTGATGAATTTTGGACCATCTTAATAATCCAAACATAGAACGTGCTCAAGGGGGAAAAAAACCTTCTTCCATTCTAATATATGTTTAGATTTTGGAAGTTGAAAGAGTCATAAATTAGTGTAGATACGCTTGTCCACTCCTTATTTCCTATTGACCAAGTTTATAAAAGATTGATTTTGACATTAACAGTCATTTATAATATTTTTTATTCTGTTGGTCATGTTTAAAATATACATTTTTATTGTTAAATGAAAGATAATGCCCAAAACATATAAGAGAAAAGAAAAAAAGAGGTAAGTCAAAATAAAAAAATTAAGTATGAGAGATATTTACAAAATCCTCGAGATCAATAAAAAGTTGTAGTTACTTTACCAGATAATTGAGTCAATAGGATGACATTACCTGACATTATATATATATATATATATAGAGGAATGATACGGTGCGCGATGATGCGCGAACGACTAGGTGCGGCCATGTCCATCGGGACGGTCGGGTGCGATTCACATCGTGTGAACCACGGACGAACGACGTCGTTCCCGCATTCCCTCACGCCGCATACATCATTTATCGGTGCGCGAGATGCGCGAACGACCACGGGCCGTATGCTTCGATCGGGTGCGAAAGATAGTATGTCAGAACGACGTCGTTCCCGCATTTCCTCACGAATTATCATCGCATATATATATATGATTAGGTGCCTGTGGTATGTGTGAACCGCGTATTACATCATTTATCGAATATATGCTTATAAAGATAGTATGTCAATCATTGAAGCATTATATATTTTTATATATTTTCTTTATCGATGCATATACCACAATAAGTGATGTATATACGCAGTTCGCATTTGTCGCATGATGGCACCTAATCATTTTCATATATATATATATATATATATATATATATATATATATATATATATAGGGATCCGATTACGTGCGGTGTGCGGTCGGTGCGGTGCGCGATCACGGGCCGTCGATCACGGGTCCATCGCATCGGACGGTCGGGTGCGATTCACGTCGACCGTTGGATGCGATGGACCCGCGATCGAACGGCCCACGTCGTAAACCGCACTGACCGCACACCGCACGTAATCACGACCATATATATATATATATATATATATATATATATATATATATATATATATATATATATATATATATAGTGAAAATGAGTGTTCTCTTGGATTTTATACCCGTTCCTCATTTATGGAGAAAGGAAGTGATAGCCAACCAATCAAAGCAAACATGACATCCAATCTTAATTAAAATTTTAAAGTTTTGATTGAATAGTTTATTCATTCAATAAGATGATTACCACTAAATAATGTGATTAATTATATGGAACCATCAAACACTTCTATTGTGTGATATAATTTTCTTGTCCCTTGGATTGATGGTCTTGTAGACATGTGGTCGGACATCAACACCTCTAGTCATGTGACAAATAGGATTCGATTCAATACATTTAGGGTTTAGGATGTCCTAGACTTTCATTGTAGTAGTGATATAATCCATTAAATCATTTGTACAAAAAAAAGCGTAATTTGTTTTACCAAATCCCTAAACCCTCTCTAAATGTGATATCCATTTCAATAAGTATTCATGTCCATTTTAAGTGTTTTCATACTCTTGTTTTCCTGTTTGTTCTTGACGGGATTAGATCTAGTCTGTTATAGACTCTTCTATATAATAATTAATGAATTTTCGTCACATGTAAATTTTTACCAAAACAAATATGAGACTATAAGAGTTTACACGTGATGAAAATGCATTAATTGTTACTGGAAGCAATGTATAACATACTACAAGCAATCCAACTCTAATATTGACCCCTAATAAAAGAATATCTTCACAAATCACAACACTAGTAATGACGAGACTATCTTAGAATTTCATATCCCACGATTCCGTAGACTCACTCCATATTTCGTGTTTTTTTTTTACTCAAGTCATAAACAATTTATTTTGGTCTTTTGTATCAAATAAATAAAAAATAATCAATTAAAAGCATATCCTCCTAATTGGTGACCCCACCCATGACGAGTCAGTGTATCTGGTAACTCTATAGAGTACTATCTCAATCAATTATGAAGCAACCATCACCTCCGGTAACTCTAACCACCCAAAAATATAAAGGTTAACCCTGAAAGTTAGCGCATATTCATAAACCCCCCTCCCCTCCCCTCATTTCATCGAATATTCATATAACCCACTATTTATTACATGGTTAAGCATTTAGCTCCCTTAGAAACTCTCCATAGAAAAACAAAGAATATACCTAGAATATTATGTCATCGGTTACAGGAGTTATTTTCATTTATTCATATAACCCCATTGATTTATTCAAAAAATTTAAAAGAACACACTTTCTGATTTTACATATTCATATAACCTTATAATTTGTTTAAAAAATACAAAACGATCCATTTGCTAAATTTTTCTTCTTCCCCAACTGTCATTTTTCTAACCGTTACCATGATTGTTTATATAAACTTCATTCGATCTTCTTCTTCTGTTTTTCCCTTATGTCTTGCCACTATATTATTTGACACTTTGATCAAAATTTTGAAGCCTTCAGTAATTATGTCAGAAAGTGTAAGTGTTTATAGTTATGTTATTCAAGTGTTTGATGAAATGTTTCAGTAATTGTTCTTTGGGAGAGAGGCGAAAAGAGGTTGAGAATAGTGAGAGAGGCAGAGACGGTGTTTGGAGAGGTGACGGTGCCGTTTGGAAGAAAGCCAATTCGTGGGTTCTAGGTTTAGGTTTAGATTTGAAGTGGAAGGTAATTTAGATTTTTTCATAATTCAAATTAAATTAACCACCAATTCTTTCAGGGGTTACTTCTATTTAACCCAAAATAAGAACATAACCCCGATTCCCAATGCATGGACCACACACCCTTCACAGACTCACACTCACAGGCCACGACAGTACACCGTGGACCACCAATTTTACGTCCTTTCTGATAACCCCACCAACCGTTTCTTCATTTCCCAAAATGTCCCCCCTACACCTGCCTTTCCCCACCTAAAAATTTCCTCCTCCATTTACACTCGCGTGCATCTCTCCCTATTCACACCCGACTCCATCCAAACTTACTTCCAAAAGCGACTCCTGCCGTGCTTTCTAAGATAAAATTAAAAAGAAAAGAAAAGATAAACCCTAAAACACTCCCTTTCCTTCAGAATCCGCTTTCGAAAAATAAAAAAATGAAGCACCGAAAGGTCCACCCGTCGCCGTCTTCCACTCCGGCCGACCCCTCCCTCTCCGTCCTCAGCCTCCTCCCGGCGGCGATCCTCGCTCTCACCGCCGCCCTCGGCGTCGACGACCGGGAGGTCCTTGCCTACCTCATCACCCAGTCCCTCAACCTCCCCTCGCCGCCGTCCGAGGAGAAGCGGCGCTGCAACAAGAAGCCCTCCGCGGCCGCCTCGGCCGCCGCCTCAGGCGGCGGAGGTCTCCACAGGGCCGCCTTCGACTGTGGCTGCTTCGGGTGCTACATGAGCTACTGGTGCCGCTGGGACTCCTCGCCCGATCGCGAGCTCATCCACCGAGTGATCGAGGCGTTCGAGGAGCACCTCGAATCGTCGTCGTCGAAGAAGGCAGTGAAGAGCCGTAAGAAAGATCGCCGATCGATCGAAAAATCGGGGGAGAAGTCGAAGGGGCCAAAGGAGGCGAAACAACGAGTGGCGGCGGAGGATGAGCAAATCGGCGATGAATCGCCGGTGGATGGAGCGGGTGAAGGTCACTGTGATGATGTTCGTACGGTTTCGGCGGAGGAGGATAATTGTGATGACCGGGAGGTGACCGGGAACCGGTTGGAGGTGGTGGAAGCGCCGCAGCAGCAGAGGAAGGCCTGGCCGGACGTGATGGGTTTATTCAACTCGCGTTTATGGGGCCTTTGGAGTCCGGCTGTCTGAGGTACTACTGTTTTTTTTTTGATTTCCGAAGACCTAAAAAAAGGTGAAAAAAAAACACAATTTGTCCGATATTTCTTGCTCTCTAAGTTGAAATGGCAGATTTATTTCTAATTAGGTGTTGTTGATCGTGATTTACTAACGAAACATGTAAAATGACGAAAAAGCATTTGATATAACCACAATTGCTGTTTATAATTCATCCATAAAACCACGGTATGGACGCATACATTGGGCGTGGATTTTAACTGGGCGTGGTTGATCGGATTAACATAATAGCCTTTGAATTAAAAAAATAATCATGTATAAAGTTTGGTCCATACGAGAGACATTATTTTATATATAATATATATAATGAAAACATAAATATATAAGCTTTCGAGGTGACGCTCATCTACCGGAGACCAAGCAGTTTCTCACTTATGCCCTCAACATTACCGTATATAACGGACCCTGAGTCACTCATCTGATTAGGTTGTTGGGGGTAGTTTAGGAATTTAAGGTGTTAATGATTATCTCCTCGAACTGAGCTACTAATTAATATAGAATTAGTTTAAGTAGACCGTAGTCGGCGTGATATTAACGACAAAGTCGCGGAGGTTTTGATTGCTTTTGTGATGGGGAAATGGAGACGTTTGGATGGTCGGGGATAGGGATAACATTATGACGGGGGATGATAGGGCGGTACGGGACAGAACCACACAGATGTCGGGCACGAGTAAGTTATATTATCAACTTAAGTTATATTATCAACTTAGCATTGTTACACTTTAGGATGCTTTGATTGTGCGATTGTAAAATTGATTCTGCAAGAATCTGCGATTGTAAAATTGATTCCTGCGTTTGGTTGCGCGATTGTAAAACTGATTATGCAGGAATCTGCGATTGTAAAATTGATTATGCAGGAAGCTCACTTTCTTAGCTTTTTGAAATCGCAGCTTTTGGATACTATTTGTCTGCAATCGCTGGATTTAAAACTGCAATTGCAAAACTGTTTGGTTGCACGATTGTAAACACAGCTTCCTGCAATCACAAACGCTGCGCTATCGCGCAATCAAACGCACCCTTAGTCTATTTTGTAACTCTACTAGCTCATACGTTGATATATTATTATGTTTTCATAGTGCATGAGTTCTATCATATTATATGATATAAAAATAATTTTTTTTAAAACGAAAAAAATATATTATTGTATTTTATTATATATTTCATTTCATATAACATGTATTTTAGTGAGAAATAGTATGATTTAAAAAAAAATGTGTGTATTGCTGATGGGGTTGCACTTGGGTCTTGACATGTTATTTTCCTCTAATGATGTTTTAACAAAACAAATTGAGTTTTTGGGCTTATGGGCCCTTATTCCACTATTTTATATGAGAGAACTGATACATTCAATCTTTTTTACGATCTAAAATATAGTCTTATATTTTTCATTAGCATCATCTACTCACTGTATCGAAGTTTCAAAATATATATCTTGTTAAAAAATTTATACATTTTTTTATAAATGATACTATTAAATTCATTAGAGTATATATTTTACCTTTTATAAAAATATATTAATCATAATGATGTATATGATTTTAAAAACAAAAAAAATGAAAACACGTGTGTTATGTATTTTGGACTATAAAACAGATTGAGTGTAACATTTTTCAGAATGTATTATTCAAAATGGAAAAGTGAGTATATGTATTATTCATGTAACTTAGACCAAACACTTTTTGTTGTTTTTTAATAATAAATATCATCTAATAAAGTATATGCTTTGATAAAATATGTACATCGCTTTATTTCAAATTGAATGATTCTATTTATAATAAGTAAGAAAAAACTTTAACGTGATATATACATCGTTTAATGAGGTATATATTATTATACTTCACTAGATTTCTAACAAGGTATATAGAACTGTATTTTAGACTAAAAAAAAAATTGAATGTAACAACGCTCAAAATAAAGATATGAATGGACTGCGTTTTGGACTGTAAAATTGATTTGAGTGTAAAATTTTCCTTTGAGTACAAAACCATCATCTAGGGGTGCAACTCGGAAGGGTTGGGTCAGGTTGGAGCTCAATCCAAGGTTGGAGAAAGCCAACCCAAGCACAACCCAATCCGTTGGGTTAGTTCGAGTTCGAGTTGGGTTCGGATTTTATTCGAGTTGGGTTGGGATCGGGTTGAGTTAGTACTTGACTTGAAAAAATGTATTATTTTAAACAATTAAAACTTTCCAAGAATTAATTCTTTGCACAACAAAAATAAAAAATATGAAAATAATGAAATAATGAATATTTTTATTTAGAGAATAACTACATGAAAATTATAGAAGTAAAAAATTCTAGCTAAAAAAAATTTGTACAATTCAAAATTTATCTTATAAATTAAAAAAATTATAATTTTACTCGGAACATATTATTTAAATATGGAAGCTTCAAATTCATATTAGTTTGGGTTACCCGAACTCTCAAACTCAATCCAAATCTGTCTAAATTTTGGGTCAGGTTCAAGCCGTCTAAGTTGTGCGCATCATCCGCTCCAGTATGGGCTTCGTCGTCCGCTCTAATGCGGGCCAGTTACTGCATGTAGTTAAGGGGATTTAGTGGGCCCCGACTTTGAGGCTCTATTGGCTAATTTTGTAGGTGGTGAAATAAAGGGACAAAAGCACCCGATTATTTTTAGTTTTGAACACAATCCTATATATCTTATTAGTCCCGTATTAGTGGTGATACATAGAACTCAAATCACAAACCCCATTCACAAGTCCCATGAGATGTTATCACCTTATTAGTTGGTTTTGATTAATTTGTTGACTTTTGAAAAATTATAAAATGATAAAATACGGATATGCCCTTCATTAAAAATAGATTCCATTGACCTAAATCCCCCTTCTTTCTCTTATTAATTTTTCACATTAACTTGAATTTGCTTATTTTAAAATTTATGTATTTTGAAAAAATATATCCCAATCTAAAATTTGTCTATTTCAACATTTTAATTTTGAAATTCTTATGAAATTTACACTAAAACTTACCTAACATATACAAAAATTACCTAAATTATTTTTCATCAAAATTACACCAAAATTTACTTAAATTACACCAAAATTATTTAAATAAATAAAAAAATGTTATGATTTATTTTATGATTATAACTGTTACAAAATGTAACAGAACTGTATAAATGTAAATATAACAATCTTATGATTAGATAACTATATAAATGTAACAGAATATAATAGTGTTGCATAAATGTAACATAAATATGTGATTATAACAATTTATGACATTCATGTTAAAAAAATGTTGTAGAAACAAAAAAAGAGGAGAAATAATGTAGCAGACGCCAAGTAAACCAAATAGTCATGAATAATAATATGATTGATAATTGAAATATCCATGAATTCATATGTTAAATAACATTATGTTGTTACAAGACTGTTACATTTTAAATATAACAAAATAACAAAAAATTATGTATTGCTTAAATGTGTCTCTTTTGCATCAAATCACATTATTCATTAACTGTTACATTTATAAAATATAACAATGTTAATAAATGCACAGATTCCACAATGTAAATACAACAAAACAATACCTAACCTAGCTCACGATTACTTCACATTCTCCGTCTCCAATGTCTTCCTCGCTTTTGTGGTTATCCTGGAGAGTCCATGTCTGAGACCACCACCGCTACCACCCGCGTTTAAAGAGCTCGAACTTTTATGTTCTCCGATATCGTTGTCTCCCTAGAACAGCTAAGAACAGACGAAGTCATTAAAGCTGAATCACTCATTAAAACCATCGTCACAACAGAAACTGAAGCAATCATTATAGAGACCGCCGCCACCGCTGCTACACGCATGCACAATTTTTTACATTTCAAATGTAATAAAAATCATCATCCGAAACGCGGAAGACAAAAAAAAAAGATTTTCATTCCTCTATAATTAAAGATGTAAAATAGTTTGACAATTGATCATCACAGATGAAATTTTAATTTCGAACATTATTTTCATTATAAAAATGGTCAAAGATGAAAAAAAAAATGATTGACATACCTGATCCGGCAGTCGTTGATGGCAGATCCAATTCTATAGCGAACAAATCAAAGTTTTCAAACTCCACAAGAATACAAAAATCAAGGAGAGCTAAAAGGGTTTCATTGTATAATAATGGTTTTCGATTTGCTCTAGGAAGAAGATGATATGCAATTGCAAATCCTAAGAGATCGGCAGTTGTGAATCTCCATAATATACGATTGAGATAAGAATTAATTGTTGACTCCTTGAAATTCTAATCGTCAAGATCCTAAAAGAATCACAAAGGGTATTATTGACATTTTAAAATTGTCACATCATGGGGCCTGTTTGGGGCCTATGAAAATAGGCCTATAAAACATTATTGGTCCCGCATATTCATCATAACATGGTATGTTAGAAAATATATATATATTTTTTTATAAATGACATCATTTAATTTGTTGTAGTATATAATTTATTTTTTTAATAAAAGTATACGTCTTATTATATGATGTATATGATTTTAAAAAAAATAAAACATGTGGGGATAGCGTTTATGACTCTAAAAAGGACTGAGTGTAACATTTTTCAAGTGATAAATTTGACAAAAAAATGTGAGAAATTTGATTATGATTGTTTTAAAAAATAAGTAATGTGACCAATTGTTCATATTTTGAAATGTGTGAGGATCTTTTGATTAATATAAAGGGTACAATAGGACAACATTTATCTTCTATGATAGTCTTGATTTTGATAAATGTATATAATGAAAAAATTGATTAATTTTTTATCCTTTAAAACTAGAATAATCTATGTTCAAAATCTTATCATGCTGCTAAGCAAATCCTGTAAGTAGATTTTTTGTTGTGAAACAGAACGAGTGTCAAAGTTGACGATGATGAAGTATTAAAAAAAATGTTACGTTCGGTTCTTTTGGCATCACTTTTGCAGTCCACATGCATTTTGATTTTTATATATTTTTCATTACTGACGTATATTCTATTATAAAAATTAAATACATACTATTATACAACACACCTCAAAAAACATTAGTGATATGGAGACTACCACTGAGGTCACAAAATGGGTCGAGTGTATCAATGCCTTTAAAGTTTTTCTGGACTGTTATTACATATTGTCTCATTATAGCCCTACCTAAAATTCAATATACCTATATAACCTACTTATACAATTCATTGGATTATATAATTAATTTATAAAAATTTCTATATCACGTCTATACAATTTGTAGAAATTTTTTATATTTTTTTGTATAAATGGGTCCGTATAATTTGTTAGAATATATATTTCATTTAATAAAATTATATAACTAATTAAATAATGTATACTATTTTTTAAAAGGGAAAAATTCAAATAACCCTTTATAAACTGCCTGAAATCCATATCATCCCTTGACTTTTGAAGTCCATATATCCCACTGTAACCATCCATGTAAATCTAAATAACTCGTGTTAAACTTCTATTGACATATGAGAAATATTTTGTGAATATTTTGTTTAGTTAACCTTGGATGAAAACACATTACACTAAAAAGCCTCTATAATGTGTTAAAAATATAGAAAACCCTCTATAAATGACAATTTAAACCTCTGAATAAATTATAAAATTCTATCCGGAGAGGCAAAATAGTCATGTATGGACTTCAGGAAAAGTCAGCGGGGCTATTTGGATTATATATGTGTTTTCAGGTGGTTATATGGACTTCATGAAAAGTTAAAGGGTTATATGGATTTTGGGTAGTTTCTGAGGGGTTATATGATTTTTTTCTTTTTAAAAAAATCAAAACATGTGTGTACTACAAGTGAAATTGTATTGTATGAGGTCATGTCTAAAAATTTTCATTTTCTAGATTCAAGAATCTTTATTTTTTTGAAATAAAATATGTGAGTGCATAAAAATTTTGAAATAAGATAAGAAGATTGTACTTGTGACTGTAAAAATGATCGAGTGCAACATAACTTGTTTGTTCATATTTTATCCATGATGTAGATATACTTTTTATCGATTAAGCCTACCCTTAAAGTGATCGATATGGGTAAGACTATGGGTTAACTTAAAAAACAGGCCCCAAAATATCCTTATATCTTATTAGTTTTTCTCACTGAGGCCTCGTTTAGAAACGGGTTTAGAGAGTTTTTAGATTTGTAGGAAGCTGAGTTCCCTAAATCCTTTTTTTTTAAAGCAACTTAATTAAAAGCTATTGACACGTTTTTGTAAAAATATATATCCAAAAGCTAAATTTTTTATAATACGTGCACAATAAGAAATTTAACTATCCCGACGGTCTTTAACCGTCGCTGTAGGCATTCCGCGATGGCCACAAGCCGTCGCAGGGCCGTTGGCGTAAATGGTGTTGCTAAAAGTTCGGCGACGGACTACGTTATAGCCGTTGCAGTTCCTCTATTTAGCGACAGCCGATGTTTGCTGTTGCTCTATTTAGCGACGGTCAAAATTTGTCGCCGTTGGCCTTTGAAACGGCCTATAGCCGTCGCTGCTGGTCTTTGACAAAGGGCATAGCTAATCTTTTGCGATGGACAAAATCCGTTGGCATAGACCCCTAGAGAATCTTTATGCACCTTTTTTTTTAATCAAAATATCATCTCCAATAATTTCAACAAATAAAGCATTCATCTATATTTTTTTGTTCTTAGTAAGTTGGGACTCGAACTCTCGACCCCCCCTTGGGGGAGGGCGTGTCTCGACCTTCCCACTAAAGGGGTCTACCACACATTCATCTATATTCAACATCTCAACTCATACAAACACAAGTTGGGGACAATTTCATAAAGCAAATTTTTTGGTGGAACCAATACCAAATTATGTTTATAACATTCAAATGTCAGAAATAACAGTTACAAAATGTTGTCCAATGCTTTCAACATACTCAACATAATCTATAAGGGTACATTCTCTTGTTTATCGACCACACTCTCGTAGCTAGAATCGGTAACAATACTCTTTTCTCTTGCTTTTAGAGTACTCACATGTCTCATCGCCCAGCTTCAAAGCCTTCCCAAGCTCACCCATGAAGGCTCTGTCATAGCATACTTGGAGACTGATTTACAAAGACAGTATTCTCATCCCTGAACACAATAAACAAATTAATTTGATTTGTCCAAATCAAATATGAACTCTTTTTGTAAAAATAACTCATGGGATATCAATTGATATTAACTAATTAAAGGACTTAGTAGATCCCACATGTAAAATTATCAACACACTCAGATGCATAATCTGAATCTAAACAGCACAAGAAAAAATTTATATCACTTGGAAAATATCAGAATTTGGTGAGGGAAGAAACCCAAAAAATCATTCCTTTAGTACTGTTTAAATTTTCTGTAGCTTGATTTTCAACATTGGAGCAAATTTTAGCCAAAAAAAAGAAAAAGCAAAAAAATGCTTTTATGTAGGACCATCCGATCATGGTGCTTTAAAGAAAGATCTGAGGCATACTAAGAATCCTCTAAAGTTGTAATCCTATTGTACAACAAAAGAATCAAGTAGCATGGTATGCATGCTAGCCTAGAGGAGGATTTACACCACAAATTCTTCCTAAGTATCACTACATTGTTAAAGTATCAGTAGATATGGCTCATAATATAAGATTCATGGACACCTTGCTGAATGGTACAAGTGTCAAGAATATCGTCTTTCATGAAATAATTTTGTTATTTGAGACATATCTTCACGAGGTAGTTTAAAATTGTATAATGCATCTGCTTCCTAGGCAGAAAGCATTCATCTCATATGCCACGCAATTCATATAATCTTTACATATGGACATAAATATCATGTAATACAAAAATCACATGGCTTGTTTTGTCCATACATAAAACTCATCCACCAATCTAAAGTTCATTTACAAATATCATTGGTGAAAATCAAAATTTTACCCCACAAGAATGTGAAAAAAAAAATAGGACTTATTATTTATAAATCAAGCTCCAACCGAGCTTCAAAAAAGAAATTTGAAGCCCACTTTTTTTATTCGAGCTCCAACCGACCTTCTAAATGAAGATTGCAAGCCTTCAATTCCACTTTGGGCTCCATATTTAGAAACCACTATTTGAGTCTCCATATGTCACATCGCGTTTGTAATCTCACAAATATTTTTGTTAACTTAGAACAACTTTTAATAAATGACATTTAACTCCTACAAAATTATAAATTTTCAATTTTCTATTTATATTTAATAAAAATATGAAATTTTAAAAAGTTAGTGATAAATTTATATACAAATCCACTTGCAACTTTACATATGTATATTAATTTTTTTTTGCATATATAGAGTTAATATAATTTGATTATTTACATTAAAATTAAAACATAAATGTCAATAAATAATAAAGATGAAAATAACAAATGGTAGAATAAGAATTTTAATAAATTAAAATAGTGATATGAAGACCCACACTAAAAAAATTGAAGATCCATCATTAGAGTTGATGGGTTTTCAAAACAGCATAATCTTTAAATTGAAGATCCCATTGGAGTTCAGGGGTCTTCAAAAGTTTAAAATCTTCAATGGGAGCCTTCAAAATGAAACCCATTGGAGACTCCAAGGAGCCATAACTTTGTGCATGACCACTTTGGGTGATGACCTTTTGATGACATTTAATAAATTTCTGATAACCAACATCATAGCTATGGCATTATTAAAAAAAATTATGATAATTTATGGTGCCATAACATTGAAACAGCTGCATATATGTTCAAGTCCCAATGTGCACCTTAATCTTTCTTGTACTTCTGCTATTGAGATTGCAATGTCCTTGAATGGTTACCCAGTTCATGTGAAAAGTAGTGCAATGAGAATTCGATCAATTTCTTCATATAATAAAATAGCAGTAGAAAGCTTATAAGGGGAGGGGGTATGCAAAGCATAGAGATCGGAAATGTCACTCAATTGTATCTATATTGCAAAACAACCAAAAAAAAAAAAAAAAATCAGATACTGGACAATCCTTTATATGTGTGGGTAATGACTGAATTAAAGTTTAACCCATTCCTTGTACCAAGAAAATCTTGAATATTTGCATCACAGTCCAACTTTCTTGAATGTTTTCTACAGCGCTTGCATCCTCAACGGCAATATTATATGAACACTTGATGATGATTATTAGTTGCTCAAAGATCATTTCTTATTAAACAGATGAAATCAAGGAAAAAAATTATCACAAAAGCCCACTTAGGTCTAACTTCCTGATTCACTCAAATATAAAAATATAAAATGCCCTTTTTTTTTCCTAGGTAAAATATTTATTTTGAATATTTGAATATATTAACATATCTACAAAAAGTGAACGGACCATTCTCTTATCTGATGAAAGAAGAGAAGCAGACGGCCATCTAATGCCAATGACAACAAAAATAGTGCAAAGAAACAGAGTGAAGAAATAGCCTGCTTCTCATGCGAACATAATCATTCCGATCCCCTCAAAAGTGTAGACGGCTAACTTATTCGTGCCACCCTTACTCCATCCACGTTCACTATTGTGTTAAACGCGCAATCACCTGAATTCGAACCCGATTGCCCGTTTAATATGTTGTCACTACTTGCATAAGGTTGTGATGAGGGCTTAAAGGCGTCCCGTTTAGCAACGGCTATAATCCATCGCTAAAAGGAAATACAGTCCGTCGCCTTTGGTCCATTTTTTTGTTGTGGTGAAGAGACAACTTCTTGCTAACTCAATTTTAAATTCAGCTTTTAAAGGAAAGCTAACTCTCAAATCCGTTTTCAAACAAGGCCTAAAACTAATTTAATTTTATATATTGAATTCGCTTGATTTCAACGTTTAAATTCCCCCATTTGAATAATATTTTAATGATATCATGTAATTTTCAAATATCTAGAAAAGTACCCTCACATGATATATACATCCCATACCTATAGATGCATTTGATTAGTACATTTAATCCGAATATATTCATTTAATTTCAATGATTTTTCATATTCTTCATGGTTACAAAAGCTACTTCTTATTGTCGTCATTGTATTCACACACAATATAAAAAAAATTACATATCTTTGCTTGTAGAATGCACATCTTGTAACCTTATCATTTAATCATATATGCCTTAGCATTTCCTTTTTTGAAAGCCACTTTGAAGAAATGCCTTTGACATTTCTTATGGGAGACATTATGTTGAATGAATGTTCCTAGACTTTGATTCAAGGACTCAATAATGTGAAAGAAAGAATGTGAGGTCCCACAGTGCCTTGTATGATGAAAAAGTGAAAATATAGAAGACAAGGAGATCCTGGTTGGTGGTTGAGGTGTCATATATGAACTAATTCCTCTCATTCAAGCCTCACGTGAAGGCCAGGATTCATAAAACACATTGGATCCGTTTCAGATCTTTCAAGTGCAAATTACATATGTTTTACTTCAAACAAAGTAGAAAGGAATTCAAGCTTATTCCAATAACGTACCTAAACAAATCCCCTTAATAATGGACTTATTCAACATGACAAACTTATTGGTCTTGGTTGATGTAAACTGGTTTAGAAAGAGAAAAACACATTAGCATTGGAGTGCTTATTTTGATATGGGACTTAGTGCATCTCTAAAAGCCTCTCTATTGTTTGGGTGGCTCTATTGAGTCCCTCTAAATGATAAGTAAGCCCCTCTTATAAGTAAGTCTCTCACATTTTAATCATTTAATGTACAAGCTCCTCATATATTAACCGCATATGTAAACAATAAACAAGCCTCTCTCACATCAAAACCTCTCTCCCACCCTTGCCCGTCTCCCCCTACAAAACTCTAATTAACATATTCTAATAAAACAATTAATGTAAATATAAAAAGAATATGAAAATCCATTGTTTTTACAAATATTCACACAAATTTTCAAAATCCTAAACCCTAAAAAAATAAATAAAAATTTAAACCCTATATATACACAATATGTATGCTTATTAAAAGAATTTAATTAAAAAAAATTAAAAACTTAAATAAACTTATTTATTAGGGGCGTATTTATAAGAAAAATCTAAATGGATCTTTAACAATCCATTTAAAATGAGCTTACTTACAAATCAGAGGGGCTCAAATAGAGCCACCCCTATTGTTTCCTTAAATTGTAGAGAGAGATTAACTCTATATCATATGTAGGGAACCATTATTTTTTTGTCACTCCTAAAACCTTATCGTTCTTACCATATCTTCATTCTAAATAATCAAATACCCTAAATCATATCTATAAATTACAAAATCTCTAAATTTCAAATGAATAAAATCACATTTTAAAATTGATCAAATATTGATTCGGAATAATGATCACTTGAATGATATAAATGATAAAAACTTTTATGTGAGATTTTTTTGTAACAGATATATATAAAAAAAGGGTCGCTCTATTTACCCCCCTCTAATAAAGTTGCATCCCCTATATGGATCATTCACAAGATCCATTTAAAATCGACTGATCAAGTGTCGACTGAATTGATTTCTGTCGATACTCGGAGTGTCGATGGATTCAGGAGATGGAGCCGATCTCAACGACAATGTCAGGGATTTCAAATTTATCGACATTTAAAGTGTTGACAGATTCATAAAATGTCGACACTTCATGTGTCGATTTGATCAGTTTAAACATTTTGAATTTAATACATATCAGTCGACTGATTATGTCTCAATGGAAGTTATTTCTATCGACACTGTGAGTGTCGAACCTATCAATCGACTGATTAGGTGTCGATGGAAATCATTTCTATTGACTGATTAGGGGGGAACACATAAATCTTATTTTTAGAGGGGGAGCACACAAGAGGGGGGTGCACCTAATTTCGAGGGGGGCAAATAGAGCCACCCTAAAAAAAATTGTGTAAGAGAGATTTCTGGCCAGAAACCAGTGGAGGCTTCCCCTTTTTGTGTGTCGATTTAGCAAAACAAACAAGTAAAAGAAGAGGAAGGGTGCAATATAGTCTTTTTGTTATTTTTTTTTGGATGTAGGGAATAATATGTGCCTTTCCACTTTTAAGGAGCATGTTAAGGAAAAATGTAGCAATAAAGTTTTATAGAGACGGTTGGACCTAGTTATTAAAAATGACTCCTCATGGCAAAGAAATGAGTATATGGGGAGGCTTTTGGTGGTACTCATTAACTTATCTCAAATGAAAGATGACACATGTCTATATGTCACCTTATATGTTAAATCAATTAATATGTGAGTTCATAATTTTAGATACATTTTAATCTCTCATTCAGGACTAAGATGAGATTCAATAACCCAATCCCATCTAGTTTATTTTAGAGTAGTTACCGTCAAGTAAGAATTATTAAAGTTATCATTTTTAAAAAATAAAACACGAACCATAATAAAATTGATATAGGACAAGTGAACGACACGTTAGTACTATTGACAAAGTAAATTTTGATCAAAATCCTTCATTAAAATCATTTTTTAATAATAAAATTTTGAATGACATTTTTTTTTCTTTTATCCCCCGTGGCTGACTTTATGTCGAGCTGGAAAGGCTACCTCAGCCTGTTTGCTCCGGTCTTACGGAAGTTCAAATAATCGCCAACAAACAGGTGGATAAAATCAGCGGCCAAGACTCGAACCCAGGACCTATCGGTAAGACCGTTAAGTTCTGAACCATTGTGATATGACCACGTGGGACATTTTTTTTAATGACATCTTCCCTTTTCTAAAAGTATAATTGATTATTATCATCAATTCAGTATGCGTTTTACAACCTCATGATAATTGGAAGCAATACCCATTTAATGTTTTTTTAGTTTTCATAATTTTTTGTATTTGATTCAATTAAATTTCTAATCAGGTTTAATTGAGTTATTAGATGAAGAGACAAGTAGCCTAAATGCGAATTTCATTTTCAACATTAAGTGTTTCCTCTCCTTTTAGAGTCATCTTCGATAATTAATTTTACCGTTGATCGGATTCTTTAGCCTCTATTTAGTTGGAGAATAGGTCAAGAATAAGTAAAATTAGTCAGAATAATTTTAAAATGAGTGTTTGGAATGTTATAATAAATGAGAATCTATATATCAGAATCAACTAAATATAAAGTGATATATGGATTCTAGTCAACCTCTGAAATTAAATTATTCAAGGTTATTCATTTAAAAAAAATACATGGGTTCACTGTCAAATCAACTATCATCATTTTTTTAACTTTAATTAATCATTATCCACACTTTATTCACATTTTATAAAAAAACAAAAATTTTCTTAATACGTTTCTCAACGAGAATAATTCAACATACAACTAAATAAAAAAATTAGTGTATCCTAATTTATACTAGAATAGTCATAAATCTCAAAATAACTTAATTTTCTGTCTCACAACAAAATTGATGAGTTTCAACCAAATCCAACCCGCACGAGTTACAATACCACCCTGGATTAATCCAGACCACTCTTTCTTCTCCGACAGCTCATAGTTCTTAGGAGAGAACTAACCCACTTGGATCATGGATTAATATCACCATCATATCTATGGATTCATTTGATTGTTTTCCACTCATGACATGCTTTGAACAGGATATAAAAACAACCACAGCTTGCATTGATGTATTTTTGGACTGAAAACTCTCAGTCCCCAAACAACAACAACAATCCAAACTCCATGAGATGGAACAGTGCAATAACAACAACAACCATGTATATATGCCTCTCTTAAGAAGGAGAGCCCATGCAGATGGGGGGGGGGACCCTTTAAAGCACTCCCATCTTTTTATCTTCCCAACATCATTGTTTCTCTTATTGTTGGATTCTACTCTTCATTCCCTTCTCTGTTTATCAGTACTGATGGTCTAAAACCTTGGATTCCTGCGTTTTCTAGTCCTTCGTTTGTTTTCGTGGAAGGATCTCTCTCTCTCTCTCTCTAATGGGGACATGGAATTCTGTGTGTTGAGAAGCTGTTTCTGTGTGTGATGTTTTTTCTAAAAGTGTTTGCAGTGAACATGAAGGAACAAACGTGTCCATTTCGTGTTCTTTTTTTTTCTCTGGTACATCTATTGATATATAATTATGTCACAAAAGCTTCATCAATTAGTGAAGGGATGTTTCGGAGATTTGTTCATAAGAGTACCAATCAAATTTTGATGTTGCATCAAGGAGAGTGGCCAAATACCACAAATTTTTATAAATGATAATGTTAGTTACAATCTCATATGCAGTCCCATAGACAATTTGCACATGTTTTAATTTTAAAATAGTAAACTTTGTTTAATAATGTATATGCTTTAATGAAATATGTATACTGCTTCATTTTGAATTGAATAGATCTATTTTAGCAAATGTAATTTTTTTTAATGAGGTATATACCTCAGTCGATAACTAACGAGTCATATGAGACTGCATTAATTACAGACTATGTAATATCGCCCTCTTATAAATGTATCCCTATTTCTTTATAGTCTCATCATTCTTAGGTTCACCAGAGACAATAAATTTTTTGTATTTTAAGTATTTGTTATAGTGAATCAATTTTCCTTCTGTTTTGGGGATGTAAAAACAAAAAATATGGAAAAAATTATTGAGATCTATTGTACTATTATGCGTTTTAATTTACTTAGATTTATTTTCAATCATTGGTCTATAATTGCTAAGATTAAGGCCTAGAGACCATCATTGCACCTAATGTATTCTGATTAGTAATATTGTTGTGTGGCGTGAGCTCTAACACTGGTGAGCTAAGTATTGATTTACATATAAGTATTTTCAATGAAGAAGAGAAACTAATTAATTAGCCATTGAAGCCTACATTACAATTTGTGTGATTCAAATTTCAGTATAAAATGTCCATTAGGTCGATAGCAAGATATTCCGACCTCCCCTTAGGGAATCCAGGTTTGAGTCATTCCATCTGCAGGTATGCAAAAATTGTGCGTTTAGTCCTCTAGATTAGATTTGTGAGTTTAGATTTCATGATTTCTGTGACTGTGATTTTCTTGGGTCATTTTTGAATATGTGATGGGATGGATTCCACAGTGAGAAAGCTTAAAAAATGCCACCACTGAGTGGAGCAAATTTGAGTGATTGGCTTTGGAGACATGTTTCACTCTTTTTTTCCACAAAAATGTTGGTGTTGGAGAAGCTCCCAAAACTACGCTTCTCCAACGCGGGTTTCAACCCAAGGATTTCGAAAACGCGGTCTTCTTCACTGCACCCCCAAAGCTAATTTCTCTCTATCTCTGCTAAGAAATGCTATATAATCAGTGGATGCCTATTTAGATATGTAGAATTCCTCAATTGTGAAGTTGTACATTCATATAGTGAGTAGTAACTAGTCTCTCCATTTCTGCTGTGAGAATTAAAGGAATTGGGTGGATGGATTGACACACTTTCTTGTCCATTTCTCTTGATCTATCTTTTTCTCCCAAATAAGGGTATAATAGGGATAGGCTAGTGAGAATTTTAGAGTCCAAACAAGCAATAGGTGGGATGTCAATAAACTATGTGATGGTGAAGGGACTTTCTATATATATGTTACTATCAAGTGTTGCATGTTACTATCAAGTGTTGCATGTATGTATATAGCTCCATTAATTAAGCCTATATGTTTCCCCACCTTCCAATATCTTTTTCCATTGGCGGGCTAGAAAGCATCTTGTTTCTCATTGGATAATTAATATTAGGTGGGGATGACATCATGGAGTCGACACATGATTTCATTTCACGAAACATATTTTTATTAAACAATGAATTGTACATATCTCCTTACATATTATAAAACAATAAATGGTATTTTGTATATATACCCTTGTTAAATTTTAATTTATCAAAATATCTTGTTTAAATGGTGGTCCATCCAAAAATATCACCGAAAAAAATCATAAGTTGCGCATTCATACCCCTCCGTCACATGATGTCATCATCCATTACCCAACCCTAGTTAATTAGTTAACTATGGGGTGTGCAATTACAAAATTTTTAATCTTTCCAAACCCCATCAGAAACCCTAACCATAATTTACATGAAACCCTAACATTTCATTGTCTCCTTCGTCCCTTCCTCAATTTGTCTAAACCCATCAGCGAGAAACCCAAATCAACCGTCTTCGTCCCCCCTTTTAATCCATTAGATCAAAAATCCCTAACTAGGTATTGATGTCCATTCCTTACATGGTATTTCACAATAACAATGTGGGGGTAAGGTAAGACATGAAGTGTTGATGATGCTTGAGATGAACTTATCTTTGTTTATTTTTCTTTTTATTTTTTTGTCTGGAATGGGGTCCGGGCTTGAAGAAGATGAAGTGAAACCAGACTGGAGTAGTGAAATGTAATATGTTGGGTGAGAGGTTAAAATGAAGATGGAACATGGTTAATTTGGTTTTTTTAGTTGTTTTTAACAGTGTTAATGGTGTTTTGAGGGAAAAATTAACCCTATCTCACGGGTGTTAACCGTAAGGGTACGGATGCAAGACTTATGATTTTTTTTAGAGTGTTTTTTGTCAGACCATTTTAAACAAGATATTTTGATAAAATCAAAATTTAATAGGGGTATAATTATAAAAACCCAATAAAAATTAGTAAATTACATATGATATATTTCGTCTAACGGAACATGTACTTTGTCAGAGAAATGAGATATTTCTCATTACATATCACATTCATGGTGTGTGTCAGGTCTTACACATAATCAATATATATATATATAGGGAAGTGATTACGTGCGGTCGGTGCGTCCGCGATCACGGGTCCATCGCATCGGACGGTCGGGTGCGAATCACGTCGACCGTTGGATGCGATGGACCCGCGATCGGACGGCCCACGATCGCGACCGCACGACCGCATATTATCATCCGCGTATATATATATATATATATATATATATATATATATATATATATATATATATATATATAAATTATTGCGTGCGGCGAACGGCAGGTGCGGCCGCGACGTGGGCCGTTCGATCGCGGGTCCATCGCATCAACGGTCGACGTGAATCGCACCCGACCGTCCGATGCGATGGACCCGTGATCGACGGCCCGTGATCGCTGCCGCACCCGCCGTTCGCCGCACGCAATAACGTATATATATATATATATATATATATATATATATATATATATATATATATATATATATATATATATATATATATATATATATAGGGTGTTGATTTCGTGCGGGACGTGAGGGACGCGACTACATGCGCGACACGAGGGAGGCCGTCCGATTCGTGGACCATCAATCCAGTGGTCCTATTAAAAAAACAAAAAAAAACAAAGATTCCCAAAGTACCCCTCCCTCAATAATCCATTTCAGACCCTCTAGACCCTCTCTTTCTCTGTTTCGTTTTTTTTACACCGACAATCATCCCAAAATCACACCCTCTCTCGTCCCCAAATCTTTGTATTTGATTTTTTTTTCTTCTTCTCCACCAAAAATCTTCCCCAAATCACACTAGCACCCCCCCTCGTCACACCGACATCTCCCTCCCCCGGCATCGTCCCCGTGCCCATCCCGACATTATTCAAAAATCGTCCCCTTCCGGCCGGCACCGTCACCTCCCGGCACCGGCGTCGTCCCGGCATAACATTCAAGTATTTCCTTTTTCTTCATTGATCATCTGATTATTTAGGATTTTTTTTAGGGTTTGTTGTTTTGTTTGATAAGCTAGGGTTTGCATTGTGAATTTGTTTTGAATGATCTTTTTTTTTTTTTTTTTGGAAAGGCTAATGCATGTAAATCCTATAATTACATCTTGAAATTCTCTGTGTGAATATGTTTTGAATGATTAAAGAATGGACATTGCAATTCTCTGTGGCCTATCACTTTAATTGTTTGTGTGTTTTTTTAGTAGGTAGGGCTTTCATATTTTTATTTATGATTTTTTTAGGGTTTGTGAATATGTAAGTATCTAGGGTTTAGGATTTTTTTTAATTTCCTTTTCATGGGGTTGCAGATGCTCAAATCCTTTTTTTTTTTTTTTTGAGTTTGCAAAAATCTAAAAGAAAATGCTAGTATTTGCTTCAATTGGATTGCTATAAATGACATATAGATCTAGATTGTTGATGATGATGCTTTGATGTATTTTGTGATAGTCTTTATCCAGTACTTGAGAAAAAAATGTATGTTAGCTTGTTCTGGGCCATCAATAAATACTGCAATTTGAACAACCTCACTAAAGCTAACTTCATTTGTTGGGATTCTGATGAAGCAATTTTTTACATTATATATATGTATATGTGATCTGATAGTTAGATGGAACATTCGCAAATTGAATCATTGGTTTATTTTTTTAATTGATAATTAATTGTTTGATTTCATTTATTAATCATTGTTTCATTTTTTATTATTTTTAATTTAGTCGAAGAATGACGTCAACAGTTGTAACTTCTTTCAATGACAAGATGAGAGTTTGAGTAGCATGAATATGATATTTCATAGCATTGAACAACAATTGCACACCGATAGAGGAAAAACTCTAAAGTGTTGGCGAGACTGCAAGCTATGGAGGAGAGAATTTTTAAGGTTGAAGCATTACAAGACCGTGTGAAAGAAATGAATGAGAGAATTTGTAGAGTTGAAGCACTACATGAACGCGTGGAAGAATGATTGGCCATATTAGGGCATCGAAATCATCAATCTTTCTTGACTATCTTTTTTTTTATATTGTGTTCATGTTGATTGGGTTATTTGTAGGCTCAATGTTAAATGGAGTTTGAAAAACAAGTTTTAATTATTGTAACTTGTTTTCTTTTTTGGATATTTAGCATATGGATATGTTTGAAATGAAGGTTGAAACTCTATTGATGCTATAATGAATTCAGAGTGTTTGATTTATTTATCCTCCTCTTTTGTACACTGTTGTAGTATCATCAATTAGACTTCTCTCAAAGAAGGTGATGTAGTGTGAGACAATGTATTTGGAGTTTGTTGTCTATTAGCATGACTCACTAAATTAGGGATAATTTTAGAATATCTGATATCCATGCCTAGGTTCTTCTCATTGTTTTTAATTCTTGTTTAAATTAATAATCTGTGAAGATAGGTAGTTCAAAAATTACTATAAAATCTGATTTTAGAGTAGTGGGTTCTTGTGTGGTGAGAACAAACTTTTTTTTATCTGTGTTAGCTTTGTTGTTTGAGCACCACTAACTGAGCTTGGCAAAGTTATCTTTTTGAACGTTTAAAAGAGAAGCTGATATAGCAGCCTTTATTTACAGCTATGAAGTTACATGAAATGTATATTATAACTTGGGCATGTGAATTTTCTGGAAACATAAGGACCACGAATTTTGAGCATTTGTAGATGACCTGCACTTCACTTTTTGAATGTCTTTGCCCCTTTATCCATAACATTGTTAATGAGGTTCAGTGAAAGAGTAAGAATAGTACATGTATATATTGAAAGTGAATAACCTGCCACCTAAATGAATAGTACAGGTATATATTGAAAGTGAATAACTTGCCACCTAAATGAATAGTACATGTATATATTGAAAGTGAATAACCTGTCACCTAAAATAATGGTACATGTATATATTAAAAGTGAATAACCTGTCACCTAAATGAATGGTACAGGTATATATTGAAAGTCAATAACCTATCACCTAAATGAATAGTATATGTATATATTGAAAGTGAATAACCTGTTAAGAGTAAGAGTAAAAAATAAGAGTAAGAAGAGCATTGAAGTTGGCATTGCTTGGCTTAGCTGTTCGTCTTCATTGAAGGACATCAACTACATCCTGTCACTCCCACTGAAGCTCATACACTCCCAACTCAAATAGGTATATCCTCATATTTTCCATGACAAAGTAAGGCACTAATAAATGTTTGGAAGAACCATATTTAAACATTAGCATTGACACTATCAAAACACTATGAAAAACTGAAACAACCATCATTTAAAAAAAAATTCTGAAATAACCAAACCCTTCTTCATTCAAATGTCAGTACTGCACATCTCTATGCCTTCTCAAACATTGACCTGGAAATAAAACAATAACCAACATGTTACTGATACAGCAAATCAATATAACTATATAAAAAAAAACCAATGTAATTGCAACTCAATTTTACCAAGTTTCAGTTAATAGTTGAAGCTTGAGTTTCATTAAATGTTATTGGATCATCTTGGGTATTCTGTGATAACCTGAGACATTCACAAACTCTTATATATAATTAACAAAAGGAATTGACATAATTTAACACGAAAAATAGATTATAAACTTACATTTCTTTTAATTTGGGACAAGTACGAGCATTGTGTTTTTCTTTTTTACCACATACACTGCATGTTCTCCTCTTATCCATTTCTTCCATTGCTATTTCTTTTCCTCCCTTCAATCTTTTTCCACTGCCTTTGGTTTTTGAAATATTTGGGGGATGAACATTCACAATTGAAAGGACTGATGTGCTTCTAGATTGTGGTGGATTATTACTGCCACTTGCGCTGTGTGAGGCCTTGATTTTCTGCAAATCAGCCAACATATCCTTTGCTGCATTGCACACTTCAATAGGAGCATCATTCAAGCATTCTGCAAAGCCACGCAAGATCTCAATATTTTTTCTGCCATTCGATTTGCTTGATGTTCTATGTGCTGCAAGCTCCACTCCATCATCATCATATACAACCCTTTCTTTGGCTTTGATAGTCCATCTTTCAAGAATGAGGGTTTCAGGCAAACAATCAATAAAGTTGTTTCTCAAAACAACAATAATATGAGAACATGGAATGCCTTCATTCTCAAACTTCTTACATGAGCAGATGAGTTCTTGTTTTGATGGATTAAACGAAACTTCACAAAAATGATTGGTTGAATCCCCCAACCTTTTAACAATATGAAGTTGCACATCTTCATCAGATTTCATCGATCCATACTCCATAGAAGAAATAACTTCTTTTTGGAACATGTAAAAGATCTTGTGGGTATATCTTTTGGCCATTTGCAACTCAATAGCATAATTAGTGGCAATCTGTGGGACTTTATCAATTGTCCCATGATCAGCCACTAATTCATTGTGCCTTTGACGTTCCAATGCCCTTTCAAAAAGGTGAATGAATTCGATGAGACTATGATTTTTGTTGAAGTATTTGTCAAATACAGAATTTTGAGCTTCACTTCGTTGACTACTCTTCATCCCCGCCATGAATATGTGTTTAAAGTATACTGGAATCCACTTTTCACGGATTTGATACATTGTTGCCAACCATTCATTATGCTCTAACTGAAACTTGCTGATTAAACCCCTCCACTTTTCTTCGAATTCATCTACAGTTTCTGAGCCGTATACGCATGCTTTGAGAGGCTCTAAAAAATCACTTCTATGAGAAATCAAGCCAACTTTCTCTGACAACTTTTTCATTATGTGCCAAATGCAAAATCTGTGACACACATGAGGGAACAAATGTGCAATTGCAGCCCCTATAGCAGGATCTTGATCAGTGATGAATGCTTTTGGTGGTTTATTTCCCATTGCTTCCAACCACTTCTCAAAAAGCCACAAAAATGAATTAATCTTTTCATCTTTCAACAAGCCACAACCGAAATTAATGGATTGGAAATGATGATTCACTCCAGTGAAAGGTGCACAAATTAGAGAATATTTGTTTGTGCTATAAGTTGTATCAAACACAACAACATCCCCAAAATGAGCATATGCCTTTCTTGCACTCCCATCAGCCCAAAAACAATGTGTTAACCTGTTCTCTTCATCCACTTCATATGCAAAATAATAAGACGGATTCATCTCAGCTTTTTCTTTGAAGTGGTTCAAAAATAACTCTGCATCATAGTCTCTCATTTCATTTCGAGTTTTCCCTATATAGTTTCGAACATCTGTCTCCGTACATCCAACCTCCTCATACCCTCCTGAATCAATGCCCATTACAGAAATAGTTTGTGCAGTGCTGACGTTAGCCCCTCTAAATGTGTCAATCAAAGATTTTTGAGCAGGTGTTACTTCTCTATATGATCTCAAGAGGTGTGTTTTTCGGGGAGTACACAAAACATGGGCATGGCCTTCAACAAAATTATTCACCTTCCATCTATCACCATCTTTCATTAAGCTTAATTTAGCCTTGCATCCTATCCTTGTATGTCCTCGAATTTGTTTTGTATTCGAAGGAGCTTTAAATCCTTGTTTGGAGCAAACAAAATCTCTCAAATAGAGTTCTTTTGCACCATCAACATTTCGGTATTTTGTGGATGATTTTCGAACACAGAAACCTGAAATTTTACCATAATTGACATAAAACTTCTCTGCTGCTTCTTGAGAATCGAAAGACATTCCAATGACTGGTTTACATTGTTCATCTACGTCCGGAATCCAAAGACCTTTATCATCACCACTTAGAGATCCCAAATTCTCAACACTTTCATCATCATGCGCACCGTCAACTCCGCTAAACATTTTACCTGTAACAAGAAAACAAATAAGACCATAATTCTCTAAATATTCAATTTGCGAATGTTCCATCTATCTATCAGATCACATAAACATATACATAATGTAAAGAATGGCTTCATCAGAATCCCAACAAATGAAGTTAGCTTTAGTGAGGTTGTTCAGATTGCAATATTTATTGATGGCCCAGAACAAGCTAACATACATTTTTTTCTCAAGTACTGGATAAAGACTATCACAAAATACATCAAAGCATCATCATCAACAATCTAGATCTATATGTCATTTATGGCAATCCAATTGAAGCAAATACTAGCATTTTTTTTTAGATTTTTGCAAACTCAAAAAAAAAAAATGGATTTGAGCATCTGCAACCCCATGAAAAGGAAATTAAAAAAAATCCTAAACCCTAGATACTTACATATTCACAAACCCTAAAAAAATCATAAATAAAAATATGAAAGCCCTACCTACTAAAAAAACACACAAACAATTAAAGTGATAGGCCACAGAGAATTGCAATGTCCATTCTTTAATCATTCAAAACATATTCACACAGAGAATTTCAAGATGTAATTATAGGATTTACATGCATTAGCCTTTCCAAAAAAAAAAAAAAAAACAGATCATTCAAAACAAATTCACAATGCAAACCCTAGCTTATCAAACAAAACAACAAACCCTAAAAAAAATCCTAAATAATCAGATGATCAATGAAGAAAAAGGAAATACTTGAATGTTATGCCGGGACGACGCCGGTGCTGGGAGGTGACGGTGCCGGCCGGAAGGGGACGATTTTTGAATAATGTCGGGATGGGCACGGGGACGATGCCGGGGGAGGGAGATGTCGGTGTGACGAGGGGGGGTGCTAGTGTGATTTGGGGAAGATTTTTGGTGGAGAAGAAAAAAAAAAATCAAATACAAAGATTTGGGGACGAGAGAGGGTGTGATTTTGGAATGATTGTCGGTGTAAAAAAAACGAAACAGAGAAAGAGAGGGTCTGAAATGGATTATTGAGGGAGGGGTACTTTGGGAATCTTTGTTTTTTTTTGTTTTTTTAATAGGACCACTGGATTGATGGTCCACGAATCGGACGGCCTCCCTCGTGTCGCGCATGTAGTCGCGTCCCTCACGTCCCGCACGAAATCAACCCCCTATATATATATATATATATATAGAGAACTGATTGGGTAGGGCGGTGAGGCAGGTGCGGCGCGATTAAGGGCCGTCGGATCTGGTGGAACGACATCTGATGGTCCAGATTGAGTTTCAGAAGAAAAAAAAGTGAACCGGTTGCACCGGTTGTTTTTTTTAAGCAACTGACGATCTGGACCGTCCGATCGATCTGGACGGTCCAGATCGTTCAAAGCTTGAGATGGAGGGTTTTTAAACCCTCCATCTTCTCTCTCCTCCCTCATAACACACCAACCTCTCTTTTTTTCTCTCGACCTCCCGAAGCAGCCCCTCCAAAAACCCACCGCTTCTCCGCCCACCGCACCTCCATCTCCGGCCACCCCGCGGTTTCGGCATCGTCTCCCCCATCCCCTTCCCCTCCTCATCCACAAACGACCAGATCCAACCACCCCGCACCGTCTCCTCCTCTAGATCCGACCATCCGCAGCGGCCATTCGTCGGTCACCTCCCCTCCAGATCCGGCCACCCCCCCCCTCTAGATCCAGCCACCCCCTCACCTTCGGCCTCCTCCAGCAGGTCCACATTTCAACTTTTTTTTCTTGTCTTCATCGGTGGATTTTGATTAAACATGGTGTTCTTTCCCAATCATCAGCAGATCTAGCTTAAGTAGATCCAAATTTTTTTCTTGTTTTTATTGATAGATTTTTATTAAATATGGTGTACCCGAGTTTCATTTTGTGCCTGAGTCTTTTTTTTTTTTGTGATGAGTTTTATTTTTGGTATCTTGTAGAATCTTGTTGTGATGAGTCTTATTTTTTGTATCTTGTAATGTTCTTGTTGAAGCATGTGTGCTATAAATTGGTTATCTATATTCAATGGATTTTTTTTATATAAAGTTTAGATTGTTGGTTGGTTGATTGGTTGATTTGGTCATGTTTTAAACAAGACCCAATAGACCAGTTTGTTTATAGATTGTTGTTTCATCAAAATATAAATAATGGGTTTCAGATTCAAGAATCCAGTGAAGGGGTTTCAGATGTATGTAGGCCTGTTTGTTGTTGGTGATGACTGAAATTGTGGAAGATTGAAGTTTTAAAGTTTGTCTACAATTGTTTTTCACTGTTTCTGTCATGGATGCCAATTGACTTGTAGAATGAGTTTTTTTTTTTCTTTGTATTCAGAGCTTTTGTATATATAGCTCTTGCTCTCTAGTTCAGTTATGTTTCTGTTCGGGGACATGTATTGCTGAGATTGGTCAAACTTCCATTAAAAAAAATTTCTTTGTTCATATTCTCTTATTTTCTACTATGAAATATTGAGCATGCGTATGAAATAAAGCTCCACCAAATGGGGCTGTGGGAATAACTTGCAGTGTGTCTATGAAATGTGAATCATCTATCCTTACAAATTATTCACTCTCTTTTGTTCTCTTTTTCAGGTTCAGAAGTGGGTAGGTGATTCTGGAAGTGGTCCACATGTGCGAGGTCGACATGTAGAACTTGTTGAATGTAATGTTTGAACATGTTGTAATGGTTGATGTAAAACCAGACAACATAACACCTACAATGTCTAATTCATTTGGGTTTATTGAATTTCGTGATTCACCGACTGATTGTTTTTTGTTGCACTGAATTTTTGTTATCAAATGAAGTTTGAGAGCAGCTAAGCTTATTATTTAAATGAGAGCAGCAACGATTAGATGAATAACATTCTTTATTTGCATGTTATCTAATGAAGCTTGAGAGCAGCAAAGCTCTCTGTTCAGTTCGGAAAAAAAATTTCGCCTCTATTGAGTATTTTTTGCTGCTTCTATGAAGTATTTTTTTTGCAGAACATTGGTGCTGGCCTTATGAAAAGATCATTCGATCACAGCAAAAGAGAGAAGCATGGATGTAGAACATTGTATAGTGCAACTCATGTACTACAGGGCAGTTAATGTAATACAGTTCAGTTTAGTTTATGTTCAATTTATACAATGCAATTCAGTTTGAATAACAAGATTTGGTAATGTGTTGGTTCTGTGTAGTTCAGTTTATATAGCTGTTCAGTTCACAATATAGGACAATTTGTTTGGTTGATGTAACCAGTATACTCAAACCAAAAAATGGTATGTTCATGTAATGCAGTGGAGTTATTTCATACCATGTTCTGCAAATTCTTAGTATACTCATATCATAATATGAGTGTTGGAGATTTTACTACATATCAAATAAGAATTACAAGAAATAACCTGCAGGCTCATTAAACAATTGTGCCACCAAACACAACCTAACAAAAGAGCCACCAAATTCAATAAGTATCATATTTTCACAAAATCACAAATCTGGTCTCGACAGATGAAAATCTATTCAACACTACAAGAAGATCTATTCATATAAAAAAATTGAAAAAAAAATACAATAACAAGCTTGGTCTCTGCAAAGGAAGGTCTATTCATTCATAAAAAAGTAATTCAAGCAGCAATAGAGGATTGAAAACAAGAAAAACAAAAACAAATGCCTATACATTCACTCTGTGTACAAAAACAAAACAAGTATCCCTTCAACAGCAATGGCAAACTTGACCCCATGTAACAGCAGCTGTCAGAGAAATCATATGGCTTATTGGCTGAACTGTCAGAGAAATCAAACAATGAAAGAATCTGTCATCACTCTAGCACAATTACCCTGCAAAATCATTGTTACATGAGCAAATCTATGGAGCTCAATGACATATTCCTCATTTAATCAATGGAGCTCGATGAGAAAATTATAGGTTTCATAAACAACAAAGAAAAGGTTAAATAAAAAAGGCTGCAGAGGGCTCCAAAAGAATTATAACTATTTATTCATACTTTGCATTGGACTGTTGGCCGAATTTTTTATTAATACAACCATACACGTACCAGGGGAAGATGAGAAAGAGGGTTATCTTACAAGAAGGCTAGCACAATGTTCTGCATAATGTTCTGCATTCATGCTTCCTCTTCTGCTGTGATCGAATGATCCTTTCATAAGGCCAGCACCAATGTTCTGCAAAAAAAATACTTAATAGAAGTAGCAAAAAATACTCAATAGAGGCGAAAAAAAATTGGCATCCATGACAGAAACATGTCCCCGAACAGAAACATTACTGAACTAGAGAGCAAGAGCTATATATACAAAAGCTCTGAATACAAAGAAAAAAAAAAACTCATTCTACAAGTCAATTGGCATCCATGACAGAAACAGTGAAAAACAATTGTAGACAAACTTTAAAACTTCAATCTTCCACAATTTCAGTCATCACCAACAACAAACAGGCCTACATACATCTGAAACCCCTTCACTGGATTTTGAATCTGAAACCCATTATTTATATTTTGATGAAACAATAATCTATAAACAAACTGGTCTATTGGGTCTTGTTTAAAACATGACCAAATCAACCAATCAACCAACCAACAATCTAAACTTTATATAAAAAAAATCCATTGAATATAGATAACCAATTTATAGCACACATGCTTCAACAAGAACATTACAAGATACAAAAAATAAGACTCATCACAACAAGATTCTACAAGATACCAAAAATAAAACTCATCACAAAAAAAAAAAAGACTCAGGCACAAAATGAAACTCGGGTACACCATATTTAATAAAAATCTATCAATAAAAACAAGAAAAAAATTTGGATCTACTTAAGCTAGATCTGCTGATGATTGGGAAAGAACACCATGTTTAATCAAAATCCACCGATGAAGACAAGAAAAAAAAGTTGAAATGTGGACCTGCTGGAGGAGGCCGAAGGTGAGGGGGTGGCTGGATCTAGAGGGGCGGGGGTGGCCGGATCTGGAGGGGAGGTGACCGACGAATGGCCGCTGCGGATGGTCGGATCTAGAGGAGGAGACGGTGCGGGGTGGTTGGATCTGGTCGTTTGTGGATGAGGAGGGGAAGGGGATGGGGGAGACGATGCCGAAACCGCGGGGTGACCGGAGATGGAGGTGCGGTGGGCGGAGAAGTGGTGGTTTTTGGAGGGGCTGCTTCGGGAGGTCGAGAGAAAAAAAGAGGGGTTGGTGTGTTATGAGGGAGGAGAGAGAAGATGGAGGGTTTAAAAACCCTCCATCTCAAGCTTTGAACGATCTGGACCGTCCAGATCGATCGGACGGTCCATATCGTCAGTTGCTTAAAAAAAACAACCGGTGAAACCGGTTCACTTTTTTTTCTTCTGAAACTCAATCTGGACCATCAGATGTCGTTCCACCAGATCCGACGGCCCTTAATCGCGCCGCACCTGCCTCACCGCCCTACCCAATCAGTTCTCTCTCTCTCTCTCTATATATATATATATATATAGGGAAGTGATTACGTGTGGTCGTGCGGTCGGTGCGTCCGCGATCACGGGTCCATCGCATCGGACGGTCGGGTGCGAATCACGTCGACCGTTGGATGCGATGGACCCGCGATTGGACGGCCCACGATCGCGACCGCACGACCGCATATTATCATCCGCGTATATATATATATATATATATATATATATAGGGAGCCGATTAGGTGCGGTTTACGGTCGGTGCGGTGCGCGATCACGGGCCGTCGATCACGGGTCCATCGCATCGGACGGTCGGGTGCGATTCACGTCGACCGTTGGATGCGATCGACCCGCGATCGAACGGCCCACGTCGTAAACCGCACCGACCGCACACCGCACTTAATCGCGACCATATATATATATATATATATAGAGGGCCGATTAGGTGCGGCGAACGGCAGGTGCGGCGTCGATCGTGGGCCGTCGATCACGGGTCCATCGCATCGGACGGTCGGGTGAGATTCACGTCGACCGTTGGATGCGATGGACCCGCGATCGAACGGCACACGTCGCGGCCTCACCTGCCGTTCACCGCATCTAATCGCCCCCGTATATATATCACAGCTCTTGCTTGATAATCATTCACACTTAATCACTATATTATTATCATTTACACCTTATATATATATATATATATATATATATATATATATATATATATATATATATATATATATATATATATATAGGGAAGTGATTACGTGCGGTTGTGCGGTCTGTGTGTCCGCGATCACGGGCCGTCGATCACAGGTCCATCGCATCGGACGGTCGGGTGCGAATCACGTCGACCGTTGGATGCGATGGACCCGCGATCGGACGGCCCACGATCGCGACCGCACGATCGCATATTATCATCCGCGTATATATATATATATGTATATATATATATATATATATATATATATATATATATATAGACACGGGGGCGATTAGGTGCGGCGTGCGGCAGGTGCGGCGGCGACGTGGGCCGTTCGATCGCGGGTCCATCGCATCCAACGGTCGACGTGAATCGCACCCGACCGTCCGATGCGATGGACCCGTGATCGACGGCCCACGATTGACGCCGCACCTGCCGTTCGCCGCACCTAATCGACCCCCTATATATATATATATATATATATATATATATATATATATATATATATATATATATATATATCACAGCTCTTGCTTGATAATCATTCACACTTAATCACTATATTATTATCATTTACACCTTACCCTAGCCTTTTTGAAACCAACGGCAACAACAGAATGTAAACTTTTCACAGGTGGTTGAGCTTCACCAAATACTGAATTATAAGTACTCAAAAGAGGGTACTTATCCAAATATTTAGGATATACATGTATCATGTGTGTGACTTAAAACCCTTGGTTGTTGGATGCTTTTAACAGTGCTGCGAGTTATAATTTAATAAGTGAGAGAGAGAGAGAGAGAGAGAGAGAGAGTGATAATCCGATATTCCATGCTACCAAGATACTTTATGATGTCATGTCCTGTTTATCTTCATGTACAACAATGTTCTTTTGATGTCATATCAAGTTAAACAACGCATCCACGTGAAGAAAATAAAGCCAAAGAGTAATCTGAGCAATAATCAAGTTTGATTGGAAACACAGGTTCAGTGAGCCTAACATTATCTTATGATGTAGATGTGTTGATCCATTTGAATGCTCCGAGTGGATAAATCCAAGAATTTATGAAGAAATGAATGTATAGTAGGCTAACTATGTATTCAACACCTTCTCCACTATTACTGTATATAATAGATTTTATTTATTTAGCCCCAGTATCTAAAAATATATTGGTTACGTACTGAAATTAAAAGCAATGAAAGCTTAAAATTATAAATATATTTTAGTGCATTTGGTAGTTTCATTGCATATTAACATGGGTTTAACTTGGCTGTTCACATGTAATAATTTTTACTATTTCTCATCATAAATTTTTTGAAGTAAACATCACTATTATCTTAAAGGTGCTGATCTAAACATCATACTTCATGTCGTCTTAACCGATATTACATAAAATCTCTATTGAGTATGTGTGTATATACTCAATTAGAAAAAAATACAAGAATATATGCGTGAATTTGGATATCGTTATCAAAATAAAAAGATTCTTATGGATATATATTTAATTAATTAACTTGTTTTTGTGAGTGTACGTATAGTATTTCATTAGACAACAAGTATACATATTAAAAATAAATAAATTAAAACATGTCAGATTGTAAATGCTAGTGACTGCAGGGAATAGTTGTCCCTTACATTTTTCTTATTGTAATTGAAACCCTCCTGGCTGTGGAAAAACTTAATGGTCTATCTGTTTCACAAATTTTAACTCCACCTTAAATTTATAAAAACACCTGAAAATATTTTATTTATTCTATTTTATATTTACGTGATCTTCAAACTTTTCCATGATATAAAATTCCCAAATCCATAGTTCTAAAACATTACTTACACCATGGCGAGTAAGTTGAGTGAAACAATATAATTTTTTTCATAAAGATTTGTGTTTGTAACTCCCTTGCTTTTGCACCAATTCTTATTTTAATAAAATTTTAAATGACAGAGAGAGAGAGAGAGAGAGAGAGAGAGAGAGAGAGAGAGTACAAGCCCTTCCAAGAAACCTACAATATTCCAAAGATGAGAAAAAGATTTTTATCTTCAATCAAAGACACTGGGGCCAAATTCAACTACAGCAGTTTCTTGTATTCTTCTACATAATTAGTTGTTGCCAACACCAACCTAGTGGGGAAGTCATTTAAGAGTTGCATGGATTTTTCTTCGTCTCATGAGTCATAACTTCATAATTTTTTTTTTTTTGCCTATGCTCAAGTTCATGAACTGCCAGGGATGCTTGTGGGCTCTATTCTGCTTTGCACACTGCCGACAAGCCGAATAAGGTTAACATGTGACATGAACATAGATGATATAGTTGAGCAGATGTAGCCCAAACTATTTAGGGTTCTATGTGGGGCACACACAGAAGTACCTTGCATTGAGTCTTTTGTTAGTGCGGGGAATTAGTTAGGTTGGCTTATGTTTGATTTGGATATTTTGTCTGCCTTTGTTCCATTCTTTCAAGGAGTTAATTTGGAGTTGATTTAGGGACCTAGTTCAAGTGAATAAGAATTCTAGTTTTGTAAGTATTTTTAACTTAAATTTAAGGTTTAGTTTTCTTTTATCCAGTGGAATGAAGGACCAAAAGCTTATATTCTAAGATGGGATCCCATCAGTGATTGTCAGGTTCCATGAATTAAAATGATATATCTAAGATTGTGGTATCTATAGACAGTAAGGAAGTGTTGCAGATTTTAAAAAACTCATGTGATCTTGAAGGTTAGTGTTGGAAAAAATAGGCCAATATCCAGATAGAGATAGAAAAAAAATCATACAAACGTGTATTGGGGCTAAAGACTTTAGACTCCCCCTCTCAAAGTCTCATGATTGTCTCTCAATGGTACGAAAAACATTAACTTATAAAGAGCATATATATAACATGCATACGTTACACAACGCAAACCCCCCCCCCTCCCCCCCCCCCCAAACAACTAGGAGGGGCTGAATTACATACTGTCATTACACGTGAATACACATACATAAAAAATGAATATCCTCTATCTTTACCCCCAGCAAGCTTGTGTAACTTGACTTGTGTTTTTCATTAGTAGTGGCAAAAAATATTTCAATTAGGAGACAACTTATTTACTACTGTTATCTTTGATATAAAAAATGAGAATGTAAGATATAAACCTAACATTTATTCTAAGGTGCCCATGTTTTCTTTTTATTTTCCACTACATAAAAATTTGAGCATCCTGAACTTATATAAGTCTGTTTTTTTATCCTTACAAATCTTTATTGCAGAAATTCATGAAAAGATTGCTGCAATTTTCTTTTTTCTTTTATTATATGTAAAATCTTAAAATAGTTTTTTAAAAGAATTATCTTCCATGATAACATTTTTCTTCATCTGTGAACTTTCACATCCATATATGGTGAAGACTTACCGTTTGACTTGTCAACATAATGCTGACAACCTTCCAAATATGACACTGTATAAAGAATGTGCATATCTTGTACATGGTGAAATTCTCTGTATTTTAATAAATGATGAAGACACTTTATTCTATTCACATCATGTTCTACTCAATCGGAATGGATCCAGTGGCAGATCCACAAATGCCTAGTTTTTTGACTTTTTTATTTGGTAAGTTTGTGTGGTATACATTTTTAAAGATGAAAGAATTTTAATTAATTAATCAAAGTTAACAATTATTTCTAATTGTTGGTTAAATCTTTAATATTGATGTTTATAATAGTGAAATGCAGGATTTCATTTTTATTTTTATCCTTAATTGTAGTATGGTTCATTATAATTTGTTTAGATAAAAAATAGTTATAGGATACAAGAGAATTAAATAATTTGTGTTCATTCTTTTATCTAAGACACGTACATTAAATATTTTATTTCTCGAATAGTTTTAAAAGAATGTAGTTATATGGTTAATTTTTTTCTTTATAGCTCATGTAGTACCCACGATCTTTGAAATCTCTTGTGTGTAACAAAAATGAATCCTCATTCCAAAAAAATATATGGACTTAATGGGGAAATTTTTAAGTACATTTTTTGACATTTACATGACATATATCCTTATAGGGGACACACAGAAGGGACAAGCTAGAAGCTTGAAGTAGTCCTCCCTAATTTTCACAGAGGATATGGACTCGTTCTAAGCATGAAAATTCTCAATATACAGTATATACTATACAAAAGGAGGGACAGCTAGAACATGTCCATCTCTTCACATGCTTGAATATCCATGGTAGAAAGCAACCTGTAAAAGTTAACAGTGCAGCCAAGGAATGTGTCAATTAATCATGTAAATCTATAGAATGCAGTATTGCAATGGGAAGGACAAACCAGTTACACAGAATTATATATTAATTCCAGTTTGGAACATCCCCATTGCTATTCGTTATATAATTATATCATGATACAATACAAAGAATTTTTTTATCACCAAAAACAAAAAAATAAAATATAAAAATAAAAGAATTTTGTTTAATAATAATTATTATTATAATTTGGGAAAATTAATTAGGGGTCCATGTGGTCACATCTCTATTATTTTTAGATCCCTAATAATTTTTAATTTTTTTATGTCCCTAAGATAGTAAAAAATTATCTTTAAATCCTTCTAATCGGATATTGTTAAAAAATACCAAAAATGTCTTCATCTAATTATGCGAAGGTTAACAATGTACCGGAAAGTGTTAACAGTATATTAGAGATACTTAACAATGTATTGGAGAGTATTAATAGTGTACTAAATAATTAGCAGTGGACATTTTCAGTTTGCTTGAACAATAAGAATCTAAAAATAATTTTTCACCGCATTAGGAACTTTAAAAAATTTAAAAATTTCAAGACCTAAAAATAATAGACGGGTGACCACAGGGACCCCTAATTAATATCTCATTATTATTATAATAATTATACACTTAAACTCCGTGTTAATAGAGTTATATATATGGCTTCAAATTTATTTTAAGTGAAAGGACTAAAACATAAAATTAGCCCGATCTCGTACACACGCAATATATATATAATATATACATTATGCAAGACGTCAACTAGAAAACAACAATGTGGGTATCAAGATCCGAATGTCAATCTACAATAATGTTATTTCAACTTTTGTGAGGACACATGCATTCATAATGTATAGTTGGCTCACATTATTCCCATTAGGACCAGAACATCCATGTATAGTGCATATTAATTTTGCAACCATTAAATACATGATCAGAAACCCAACATGATGAGAACATCAAATCATAAACATATATTATCTTATCATCTTCCAACATGTAGGTCCAGGCACAAGTACGAGTACCTCCGCACACGCGTCCATCAAAAATTAAAAATGAATAAAAAGATTAAATCCAACTGTGATGAGTCTTTAATTTCACTCAAATAGTGTAATATGTGAATTACACTTTAAATGCGTGATGTGTCACGTATCATTCTCTAAAAAAACACAAAACACTTTAATGAACATAATATATTATGTCTAATATATTTAACACGTGACATGACACGATACACAGCCTTTATATATCTTTTAAATTTTAGAATTAACACATGATCGACACGACGTGGATGTATATATAACACTTATACATGCGATACCTTGTTATAACTTTTTTTTCTTAAGAATCTTTGTAAATTTATGTTTACACGAGATCAAATGATGAAAAAATCTCCATAGAGCTCAGCAGATAGTTATATATCATTATAGTTATATTAACCTTTTCATATAATCGTAATTATATACAACAATTATTTATTTATTTAGTGATGTGTCTCAGCTCACTAAGATTTGATGTGTGACCGTGTCTTTATATTCTCTGTACGTGTCCATGTCTACAGGTCGATATCAAGGTGGACTGACGAGACCTGCTTAATTATTTCATATTTAAAAAAAAACTAAACTCTTTTTAAATAAATCAAAACAATCAGGATCATCAGCAAACCACACAGGATCCCTCCATGTTTGAATAGCAATATAAATAATGATGAAAGCATAAGATGAAAGCAAGAAGGAAGGTCCAGCCAAAAACACAATTGTATCTTTCTTTACGTACTCTCTACCCACCAAGATCACCACTTCCACTTTTTGCACCTCTTGGCAACCCCAAACAAAGAGTCCACACATTTCCTTAACAAAAACTCCCTCAAACCCTTTCCTTCTCCAACTTCTCTTTCTGTGTCCATATTCAATCCTTTCAATTGGAGACCAAAAAAATGAAGGTGAGAGATCAACAGCTCTTCTTCTTTCTTTCTTTCCTTTTTTTTTTTTTATTATCATATCTACATTTTAAAAAAAATACATAAATGTGTTTATGTTGTGCATGTTTCAGTTATTAGGTTGGATGCATCGCAAATTCCGGCAGGGAAGCGTCGAGCCGTACAAAGATTTAGTGAGTGGTGAGTGTTTCATCTCTGCTTCAATTCTCTCCCTCACCTTGATTTTTAATATATATATATTTATATATGTCTCACCAAAATTACAAGTATGGTTATTGATCAAGTTATTAATAATAGGAGAATTATCTCAAGATCTCATGATGTCTTCCAATGCATGCCAATCAATCTTAATTAACCACTGTTTCCAACCGGCCGGCCGCAACCGCCGACACTTACACTCAGTTCATTATTTCAGCTCCGGCCATTTGCAATGGAGCTATATATCTTAGACACGTACACTCTGATAATGTAAATATCTCATTAATAAAAAAATTCATCTTATATAAATGAGTACATATAAAAATTAATTAGAGTATATATATACATCAAATTTTTTTAAAAAACATATCTTATTTGATGAAATATATTTGAAGAAAAAAAAAGCGCATAGTACATCTGAAACTGGAAACAGAATGAGTCAATCATTTGCCCATTCAATCAGTGTGTAATTAACTCGCGATTGATGTGTACAGTATAAATGGGACTGAGTTAGGTCTAATACATATTGAACAATTAGATTGTCCAACTTATCTATGATTGTCTGATCTTATCATCTCAAAATATATAAATCGATAAGAATACCAAAAAGTAAAATTATAATTTATTTAAATCTTTATTTTAATTTTAAAATCAGACAAAATATCTCAGTCACACTATTTATCTTGAGGTAATAGTACCATTATGAAAAATTTAGACAATCTAATTGTCCAAACCAATCCCGGACCCAATACAGATCCTCCCTTAAAAACTTACAATGTCTAATCTTAAAGACCAATGAGATCCGTGACTAGGTCTCGTGATGAAATTTTATTTGACAATAAACAAAAGCAAGCGATAGAATATTATAATTAGACTTGTCAACGAAGCCATGCAAGACCATGTAGAGCTCACGTGGCCACAGCAAAAAAAAAAAAAACAATCAGCTCACATTAGCAAACCTCATTACACGATCATAAACTGCGCCTAATTTTTTTCATCACAGCAGGCCATTCATGCAGGTGCATCCCCGGCCGTACATCCTCCGTCGACACCCACCACCACCACCTCTCCCCACCGTCCGATGCGAAGAGGTCCTCCACCAACCTCTACCCATACGTTGACTACGCCGCACCGCCTCCCCCGCCGTCCGATCTCATCGACGGCCTCCTCGCCATCGGCACCCTCGGCGCCGGCGGCGGCCTCCTGTCCGACGAGATCGCCGCCGAAGTCAAAGCCGAAGCCGAAGCCGAAGCGCAGTTAGAGATCGATTTGAAGCTCATCAACGCCGAGCTTGAGAAGGTCCTCTTCGCCGAACCGCCGCCGCCCAAAGACGAGGTGGCGGCGGCGGTGGCGTCGAAGTTGAATCGGACGGTGGGGCTGTGACGGTGTGTCCGCTGCAGGGGTACCTCTTCGGGTCGCCGGTGGAGATGGCGGAGACGAGGACGGCGAAGAAGGAGAACCACCACCAAAGGACCTCGCTTGGGGAGCTGTTTATGAGGGCGAAGGAGGAGGAGCCGATGAGAAAGGTCGAGGAGGCGGCGGAGGAGAAATCGACGGCGGTGATGCATCTGATGAAGAAGATGATGAAGCGGAGGTCGTACGTCAAGGGCGGCGGTGGTTACGGCTTGATGGGTGGCTGCGGCGGGGGTGGTGCCGCGGCTGCCGGTTTGGAGATAAAGATGCAGAAGGTTAGTACATCGGAACTCAAAACCCTGTGCATCTGACAGTAATGTTTTAAAATCCAACCCAATCTCCTTGGTGAATTGGTTAAACTTTGATTGACTTTGAATTCTGGTACATTTATTCTTAAACCCCAATAATTAAAATAAAAAAGGCAATTTCTGCTTTAGCCCCCCTAGAATATTTGTTGAAATAGCTTAGTTCATCCAATATTGTAAAAATTAGCCGCCAGTATGTGATTTATCAATCACAAATTCTTTCTCTTATATTTTATGTATATTTATTATTATATTAAAATAAAATCAGATAACATTGAAATAATATTTTGAATTTTATTCAATCTCAACATATAATATTAAAATTTTAGTTATATGAGATTTTAAATTTTAGATAAAATCATAATAGATAAGATCGAGATAAAATTTAAATTTTGAAATATATGTAATTTAATAGCAAGATTGAGATAATTTTTTTAATTATATTATTATTAATTAAATTATCATTCAAGTTTTATCTATTATGATTTTATGTAAAGTAAAAACTTTTATAAAATGAATAAATCAGGAGTGCTTCGTTTATAATTTTGGATCAATAACACATTTGTTCAATGACTTTTTGATAATCACAACAATTACAATAGTTGAGTGACTTGTGTCCAATTCCTCATTGGAAAATAGTTGATTCCATTTTATCACCCAAACACCCCTTCCGAAATAAATTCTATATGATCACTTCTTGGATGATATAAAAGGAACTAAAAGTAGGTTTGAGCTTACTAGCACTCCTGCTGAGTAATATATGTTATCATTCAAATAAAATCATATGACTATTTTTTGAGTGCATGTATGCTTTTATATGCAGATACTGCAGATATTTCACAGGAAGGTCCACCCTGAGAGTCCTACATCTTTGAAGAAATCAAGTAAGCCATGGAAGGAGACCGAAGAGGTCCGAAAAGCGTTGATCGCCGATAGATCGGGAGTGGTCGGCGGTGGGAAAGCGAATATGCAGGCAATGAAGTGCAAGCAACCAGCGGCAGGTGGTGCGGGGCCTTTTGTGATCGGAGGGTGCGAATCGAATAGTAACCGCGAGTTCTGGATTAAGACCGACGCAGACTGTAAGTAATGCAACAACTTTTTGATAGAATGGTAGATGTGCCCCTTTTTAATGCGGGGAATTGGGTTTGAATCTTGCTGTCTCTATAGAAAAAAATTTGATCAAAAAAAATATTTAACAATAACAATACATAAAAGAAACATATGTAAGCCTTATAAGTCAAAATTGATATACATTTTTCTTCAAAATTGGATGTTAATAGAACGTGTCTAAGATTATTGATTATATAAAAATACTTAAAGTGATATTAGTGAATTTGATATCACTTTTTTTTTGGGTTTTTAGGTCTTGGTCTTTTCCCAAAGATTAAAATATGATGAATGAAAATTACATATAAATTTTCCAATACTTATAGATGCCATCATGTGCTGTCATGTAAGACCAATAACTAATTAGCTTGTTTTTCTATGAAATTTTTAATTTTGGGTACATAATGTGATTTAGTTTTAATTTTTTTATTTTTCTTGGTGAATTTTTTTTGGGTAGAGCAAGACTGATCACGGTAAAAAAAAATATGGTCTCTTCCCAAAACAGAAATTTCATTATTTTTTTTCCCTGCTCAGAAATAATGTCTATATTTAACTTTTATTCATGTATTATAGCTACCTAGCTACATTAATTATAAGTTTCTTAGGGACCCATTTTGCCTGACATGGGCATTGCAGATCTGGTGCTAGAGCTGTAGAGCAACAGGAGTGAACAACTGATGATGTTAGTGCTCATAAGGTCTGCCATGGAAAAGTGAGTTTGAGTTGTGTGAGTGAATATATTTTTATTTATATAAGCTGTTGATGTGAATGATTAATAAATGGCTACATTCAACGCCTGAAGTTTGTGCTGATGTGTTTGTGTGATTGTGAATATATCATTGCCTCTCCCATGCTCCTTGATCAGCTTGCATGCATCATGCATGGCCTTCAATTCACTCTTTTGTTTGGAGTCTTCACATATCAGGAATATCCCCAGCTGAAGGTGTTGAGAGGGATCCTAGCCTCAGATGAAAGATTCCAAATAAAATTTTACAATTACAGATTTGTGTATGTCTAATGTTGGGTTATTTTTTAATACACCTAAAAATTATATTTTAAAATAATGATTCATTAAAATTTGATCGTATGATAGATTATGAAAGAAATTATTGCAGAATATTTAATTTTAAATCCGTCCTCAAAATAAAGTTTTATGAGATTCTATTAGACAACTCTTATTATTTAATAACTAATTAATAATCTTTTGTTAGTAAAATATGAATCTATGATTTCTAAGATCCTAGTAGGATCTTTAGGATTTTCATCATATATGTTTTTCTTATTTTAGTAGTTTTAATAACTTTATTATGAGTGTCTTGTATTTGGTGGCATATATAATATATTTAAAAATTATGTCATTAATAGCATATCTTATATAGCAAGTTTTGTATTTGCGACATAAAAAAAAAATTGTCACCCCTTATATATGAGATATTTTTTTAACAATAACTAAAAGGAAAATGATTCATAGGCCCCATATAAGCCCATGAGGTGTCATTGGTGACATACCCTTAATACCCCTGATTTGTTTTTGGTAACTTCCACTGATTTTAATGGGCGGTTAGGATTAATGAGTTATTCAAGCATTCATTTTGCAGTTTTTCCATGTTTGGATCTGCCGTTTTTGAATTTCAATATTTGACAATGAAATATCTTGCTCGATGGAATTCTTTTGGATGATAAATTTGAAGCATCTGATGGACTTTCTCATCTTCCATCCGATCGGGGAAAAAAATTGAATATTTTTGTGTTCCTTTTTTTATGGAGGTTGTTTCAGGTACGTCGTTTGTTGATGTTTGCATTTGCAATTTTAGTTGTGTTTTCATATTATATTTTTTATGTTAATTTTGACATTTTCATAATCTGGCAATCGTGAATTTTGTGTGATTTTTACGTTTTTTATGTTAATTTGGTAGTTTCATAGTCTAGCGATCATGATTTTTGTGTTTTATTTTATGATTTTGATGTTGTAGGTTGAATGTGGTATTTTCCTATCTAGTAATGCTAGTGAAGAACCATTGATAGATTCAATTGTTCACTTTCCAATAAAGGTTCGAAGTAAAGGGCGTCGGCCACCATAAAAAAAGAAGGCATCTAAGGTTTTCAAACCACGGAGAAAGCAACAGAAAAACACTGGAAGGTGTGTCACACAGGCTGTTGATGAAGCTGTTGGAGAGGTTGCATTTTGATTTTTTTTTTCATCTTTATGTTTTCATTTTTCTTCTGCTGGACATGTTCGTAGCAGTTTATGTTGAATTCATTTGTTTGTAATGTGGTAGTGGATGACAACTATCATATTTTAGTTACATTTTTTTCAAAAACTGGTTACATGTACTGAAAGATAGTTTTGTAAATAGAAAGCTAGTTACATTATGCAGAAAGATAATTACATTATGCAAAAAGCTGTTACATTATGGAGAAATCTAGTCACATTATGGAGAAATCAAGTTACAATTGCAACTGAAAATATTATTTTACATATCATGTCAAAACTACTAGATAAACATTTGAGCATATGCATATATGGTTGAACCAGAATCAGTATATTAACCAATATTCAACCCAAAAAGTGCAATAACTTGTCTCTTCTTACACGCCAACATACATCAGAAATTTCTTTGTTTTTCATCTACACACGACAAAATTTCTCATTCTAACATGAGAAGTCACTGAAAATCAGTTATCAAATTCCATAGACAAAACCTTGTGATCCTCTTCAGTGTATGTTCTGGGATAGACAAAACCCTATGATCCTCTTCAGTGTATGTTTTGAGATAGACAAAACCTGTGATCCTTTTCAGTGTATGTTCTGGTATAGACAAAACCCTGTGATCCAAATGTCTTTCTTTGAGTTTAAGTTCTGAAAAAGTTTCATAAATCTTCTTCAACAAAGCTTTATACCGCGGGTAGTACTTTTTTCCTCTCCTCTATTTGGGTTTCTCTATTTTTCTTGGACTGAAGCATTGCATTTTTAAATATTTAGATGCATTTATAAATAAATATCTAGTAACATTATCTCATGGATTATTAAATAACAGAAAATAGTTACATTATGCATCATATAAACGAATAAATTAGTTTCAGTAGCTAAAGAGGTTGTGTATGAGTTACATTTTGAATGCTTAATCCAGTTACATTTTCTGCATCAATTAGTCAAAACAGTTACATTGTGAACATAAACAACATTCATAATACTTAGTTACATTACTAATTGTTAGCCACATTCTACTCAACAGACAACTGCAAAACAGGTTGAGGAATTAATATGATACATAAACATAGTTACGTGTTGAGTGTATTTTATACAAATCATAATGAATAAGTGAAATACATAATCTATTTTTGTTAAGAAGACACATACGTTTTCTTATTGATAAGGAAACATGACAACACTACCCCATATACATCATGACATACTCACACCCATTATAAATCATATACATTTTTAGTTACATTAATCAATAATTTCAGAAATATTATTCATATATTGTTTTCTGAATCATATATGAAACTGAAAAATAAAGATACCATAAAAAAAACACACACATCATGACAAATATATAATTTTTAGTTACATTATCGAGATTTCTAAATTACAATAATAATAGATATTACAATTCACATATGTATCTGAAATACAAAAGTTACTGTACATCATTCTACATTGCCAGATTATCATTTTTAGGATAGATTGATGAAATGTGTTTCATATAAAAAAACAAAATCAATATATACTAAATTGTAGTTACATTATTATGCAATGCAACAATAAAAAATCAAAATCACATTTTATAGTCATCGAAATGAGAAGAGCATTAAAAAATCAACAAAAAAAAAATTCGTACCTATTTTTATGAGGGTTTTTGGTACCGGATCAAAAAATCCGTCTAATCAGAGGTGCTTTTGATTGTGCCGTCAAGTTCTCGGTTTTTGGAATGATTTTTGACGAAGGTGGAATTGATGGATAGTGTAATTTCGAACGGGAGTGTTTTTTAGGAAACCCTAGATTTTGAAACTGATTTTTGATTGATAATAGGGTCGAGAAGATGAAGCAAAAAAGTTGAAAAAGTGGAGAAAATCGTGGGCGATGATACGATACATAAATGAGGGTAGTTTGGTCCTTTGCTTTGTTACCCTTTTGTAAAATTAAACCACGCAGCCAATGACAAGTTGACACCTCATGGGCCTATAAGTGGGCTTATATTCTGGGGCCTGTGTAGCAGAACTGTAACTAAAAATATTCCCTTTGGGTTTTTTCCTTGTAGATTCAAATATTTCTTGTGGAGTGAAGGAGTTATGAATCTTGACGTAGATTGGATATCTTTTATTGTTCTTTTGCTGCATTAGTTTTTATTCTAAAATATTTCAATATTTTTTTTATCATATATAAAAATATATATATGTATATATAGACACACACACTTGCGTAAAAGATGTGTACAATATTGATACATGACATATCAGTGTTTTATTTACAATTTACAATCATCCTTTAATCTTATTTGCATGGCATTTGCCATTTGCCTCCAATTCTCTGATTTATTTCAATTCAATATATGGTATTCACAAGAGAAAAAAAAAATTTTAAATTAGCTTGATCAGTTATTATACAGATTGATGGGGATTGAATGTGCCATGAAGCAGTGTTATAGAAAATTTGTCGGCCGTACGTGTGCAATTGATCATTTAGAACTGTGTATCTATGATGTCCTATTATTCATAAATGAATTGAATGAAAATTCTGGAATTATTATTCTAGCTAAATCCAGTTGTAACTTCCGCATGCACGTCCACGAGAGGATCCAACAAATTAAATATATATAAAAAAATTGTACAAGTGGTTCAATTCACATGAAGTTTAAAACAATTTTTACAGTGCATGATCACATTTTAATAATAGAAAGATTCAAATAACCACATGTAAATTATTTAAAATCCATGTAAACCTTTAACTTTTCATAAAGTTCATGTACCCCTGAAAACACTTAATATATATATATATATATATATATATATATATATATAACTTCAAATAACCTCTTAAGCTAAATTTCCGTTGACAGATAAAATTATTATGTTAATATTCTGTTTGATTGATCCTAATTGAAAACATAATATACAAAAATCCATCTACAATGTGTTTAAAATGTAGAAAACTATTGATAAATGAATATTTATTCATTTAAATAGATTATAAAACTCTATCCGAGGGAGTAAAATTATCATTTATAGATGATTTTTCGCATTTTTAACATATTATATGAGGCTTTTAGTATACTGAATTTTTAATGAGGATTAATCAAATAAAATATTTCTCATCTGTCAATAAAAATTTAACTTACCAAGGGTCATATGGATTTCTTACAGTTTACATGGTTATATAGATTTTTCCCTTTAATAAAACAACACAAACCAAAGAAAGATTAAATTTTAGTCATTTAATGGACTTTGCACTTTGTACAACCATATGGGTTTGAGTATTAATTCAAATTTTTTTAGTAACAGTAGTGCTCAGTCGTTGGATGTTAAAAGAGACTGTACAATCCATTAATTTGATTTGTTCTGGGTAACTGGGTTCATATTAACCAAAATCTCTTTGACATATATTAATAGTGATTAATCATGCATTGTGAGTTAGCAATCTATAAAGGGTACTTGTATAGAAAAGAAAAATAAAATTCAAAGACAAAAAGACCAAAGGCTGCTGCTCACGGCTGTTGAGGAGTCAACTCACTGTATTATTTTTGTTGAGAGAATGTTTTGTTTTGTCGGTTTAACCGTATTTAACTTACGAACTGAGCTTTGATTAAATCAATAAACACTTTCCATATCTATGAAAGACATCAAATGATCAAATCATGAGGAACATTATTTCTTTAGAAAAGAAAAAAATACTCATCTTAAACAATGTTTTAAAAATCTAACAGGACAGGAAATATACTTTAAAATTATAAAAAAATAGGAAGCATTTTAAAAAAAACTTTACAGTTATCAAGTCTTTCTTTTCAAATATTTATATATCACAATACATAAAAAGTATGATGATTTTATTTATAATAACAGTTGTAATATGAATAAAATTATGTTTATTTTAAATTTAATATATTTTATATGACATTCAAGTAAATATGAACTAACTTTTCTAAGAGGAGGTAACTATTGTAAAAACTTCAATTGCTTTTCCCTTTTTTAAGTGCAATTAGGCAATACATGAATCTAAATTTTTTTTAATTTTTTTTATATAAAATAATTAATTTTTAAATCTTTTAAAAACTCCAACCAATTAAAATTAGAAACTCTTTTTAACATTTTTTCGGTAAGTTCTCTAAAAAAATATTATTTGGCAAGTTAGTTATTCTTTCTAACATTGATTTTACACATCTTAAAAAATTGACCAGTTCATCTAACATGGTATCAGTTTTCAAAACCCGGAGTTTCAACTGGCTGGTTGAATGATTTTGCCACTCTAGACCAGTTTTTAGAATACATCGAGTCTGGTGAGTTAACTAGACTGAAATCCGGGCAGGTTGATTTCAACCCATTGAATAATATGTTTAATGAACTCTTGTTGTACATAACGCTGATCTTAAAATCATTTATCTCTTTAATTTTAAATAATGATGCTCTCATTTATTTGTAAAAAATAATATGTTAACCATCTAATATAGTTTATTTTAGAGGATAATGTTACTCAACAGCATCAAAGTGTAAACTTCATGTAATAAATTATTTTTAAAAAATAAAATATAATACTCTATCTAGTAGATTATATATACACGCGGTACACCTCATGTAACAGATTACATATCTCCTTATCGAAATGAAATGGAAAATGATATACTCAACCCCGAATGCAGCCCGGCTCGCAGGCTCTACCTCAGCAATCCGACATGGCAGCCCCTGACGTGACTTTTCTTTGCTTTCTTTATTTCTGAGCGGACGAAATTTGAAATTCAAAACTCTCTCTCTGACACACCCATTAATATCTGACACATCCATTAATGATGTCTCTCTCTCACACCCACACACATGAACTCTCTCTCATGCCCAAACCACCTCTTTCTTCTCTCTCTTCGGTTTCTTCTTCTTCTCTCAATGGATTTGCTTCTTCTAGTTCTCTCTTCCTCTCTCTTCTTTACATATCTTAGTTCTCTCTTCCTCTCAGCCATTTTCATCTTCAGTGGCAGCCATTTTTTATATTTTTTTGTATGTATTATATGAAGAACAAGTTGCTTTTTGTTGCGGATCATTTTTTTGTATTCATCGATAATGCATGTTCGTGTTAGAAGAAGTGTGGTAAGTAGGTGTGGTGCTTTCTGTTATGAATTCCTATTTTTTTGTGGGATACAATATATGCAGTATGTATGTTCCTGTAATAGGAATATTTTTTCCCCCATTTGATGTGTTGTTTTATGGTTTATTTTACGATTTTTTTTATTCAACCTATACAAATTTTGTCTTGCATTTTTTTGTTATATGGTTTCTATTTTATTGTAATTATATATTTTAGAGTTTTTTTTGTAGTTTGTCTTGCATTTTTTGGAAGATTTACATTCAGTAGATACACTATTTGAAAATATATTAGTAATATACACCGTTTAAAAAATTACTTAGTATATACTTTAGTAGCATAGTGTATGCATTGCTATGACAGTATATGCTATGATGATAGATTTTATATTACATTAGATTATCTGATACGTTCTGAGATTTGATTTGATGGCTCTGATATGTTCTAAAATTTGATTTGACGGCTCTGATATGTTCTGAGATTTGATTTGAAGGCTGATAAATGGGGTGCGCCGGGTGGACCGCCACATGTACGCGTGGGACGTCAACTGATGGGGTAATAAATGATCATGTCAAATCAATTGTCTGTGGCAGTGAAGTATATGCAAGGCTATTGTAGCACATACTTCATTGGTTTCTGAAATTTATATTTTATATAAAAAAATTAAATTTCGAAAACCAAAGCGTAATGATTTTCATTGATTTAAAAATCGAGACTTGAAAAGGTGCCCTTTTGGTAACACCTGTACGCCCATTAAATTAGTGACTCCACTATCCTCCCTAACATGGTATATACTATTTTAAGGTTGTATATATTAAGGGCAATTTTGTCATTTGATTTGTTATAACATATAAAATATCATTTTTAGCGCATACTTCTTACTTCGTTCGGTTGCTCTTCTGAATCGTCTCTTTCTTTTCAATCCTCTGAATTTACATTTGCAACTTTCAATTCCACTTCTTGCACGAAAAATCACTCTAATGGCTGGAAAGGAGAAGATGACAATGGAGGGGGAGGTAAGGAAATGCTGCTAATGTAGGCCAAACTATGTTTTTTGATATGGGTTTTGATTTTTTATGAAAATATGTTGGTTATTTTATTTGATAGGGCAAACTAAAGCCTGTCAAAGTGGCAGGGAAGCCCCTTCAGTCGCGGTGTAGCACCTCTCGTCTGGTAGGTCTCATGCGAGACGTGAGGCTACAAAATTCTCCACTCCACCTATAGTCCATTTGAGCCACCCCGTTCGGACACTTCATTGATATCCCTGCTGTTGTGCAAGAGAACTGTCTCCTTCAGACAGTTTTAAGTTTCTATGACTCGGACCATGACGTTTTCATGGTCCGAGGAAATGAACTTCACTTTTTACCGGAGCATGTCTCCGCAATGCTTGGCTTGTCTAGCTGAGGGGCGCCGGTGACCACCGGTAAAAAGAAGTCCGTTAGGGACCAGTTGTGCAATCACCAATTTCATCCCTAGTTGCATTGATTGTTCCTGAATCAGCAAGTATAAATGCACTTTGAGACTCTGATTTGTTATATTTTGAATCATGGTGTATGCTTTCCTATGATAGCATATACTTTTGTAGTATAGTGTATACTCTGCTGTTATAGTGTGTACCATGTTAACATGGTATACACCTTGTTTAGTTATTATATGCTTTGTTATAATAGTATATATATTTCTGATAAAGTATATACTTTTTAGGCATTTCAAAATATGGGCAGCGTATCACGATTATCCCAATAAATACGAGGACTAGAAGGGGTGTTCAACCAAGGGCTAGGATACGAAGGTCATTGTCCAGGGTTGCTGGACAATGGGGAACCCTACTGCAGTCCCAAAAATTATATTAAAAAGGCCAAAGAAAGCAAATGTAGTCCAAGTTAAAGACGAAGAAGAGGAAGACCCAGACTTGAAGAAGGCCTCCGAGGAATCGAAGGAGGCTGATGCACAAAAGCCTATTTATAAAGAAGTGACACCGGCTCTAATCGACGTAGTAACTCCACTGAGAAAGGATTGACTTCTTGCCAGTCAAAATCATTGCTTTTTTTTTTCTTGGAGAACTCTTCCAATGTTTTTAATGATTATTACTTCAGTCGCGATATTTTTTTATATAAACATGTGTTATTTTTTTATGTATTTAAACAATATTTTTTATGGTAGTGTTTGTAATGTGAACATGTGTTTTTATGGTCTATTCCACATTTTGTCTTTTTATTGGTGGTTTGAATTGTATATGTGTGAATTGATAAAATACACAATGTATTAAGCAAATACTCAATAAAAAGGTATATACTATAATAAAAGAGTATATACTATATTAAATTAGTATATCTTACGTTAAATATGTATACACTATCTTATTTAAGTATACACTTTGATAACATAGTATATACCAAGATAGTACAGTGTATGCTTTGCAATCGAATATTCTGCCACTCTTTCGTCCTATTCAACGTGTGTGTAATGTTACATACTGAATAAATCTCATTCACTAAATATTTATTTCAAACTAAAATAACTGATTGAACTGTTTCTAAAACGAATCATTCTTATACAAAGAATTGATTGGTCATTAACGAATTTTATAATCAACTTACAATTTACAATTTCACAACTAACTTATTCTGTGTTCTATAACCATACTAACAATTTTGGTCAAAATTTTAACCATGATATACTCTATAACCTTGGTGTACATGTACACCAATTTACTAAAATACGTACCATTCTAACAACTTATACACTATGATAACAACTGGAATATAATATGTAACTTGTGTTTTGGCCACTAAGAAATTTCACAATTAACTCACAATTTAAATATTCTACAATCAAATTACAACCTCAAAGTACAGTCAACTGAAACTTTTACAATTTAATTAATGTGTTTTTATCACCAAGGAATTCAACCATCAAATTCGCCATCAACATGTACATCCACGATGGACCAAGTTGATGGCACACATTGATTGATGCTCTCCTCTACTTGCACTAATTGAACTATTTCTAGAACAAATCATTGTTGTAGAAATATCAAAAGTAAAAAATGTCACACATTTCATCCCACAACAGAAAATGTTAGGAATTGTAGAGATTAAAAAGCTAGGCTGCATCCCAACATCACATGAAAAATGTTACACAAACAAACAAATACTTATTTTCCTTTTTCAACTAGATCTTCACGTCAATGCTTTAAATGTTGCACAAAGATGAAACACAAACTAAAGAAACTCACTTTTCAGATAATTTAACAAAATAAAAAGACCGAGGTCACTCCAAAACAAAGTAAAAAGTGAAATAAATGAAAAATAATTTTTGTTTTATTTGTTCTTGCCACATACCATCTCCATATATACGTCTTAATTTGCATTCTCGCATTGCAGTTTGTCTTACATACTGGTTTACGACGATGCATAGATTTCACCGAGCCGCTCTCGGTTGCCTTCTTCCTCTGCTTACCTTCCTTGGAACACGCAAATATCACGGCCTTTAAATCTCCTTCAAAAGTTTATTTCCTTCCCATTTTATTGATGTCGAACCCACAACGGAAAGCATATTCTTTATAAGATTCAAAGGCTTCGTTGATTGACTTGAATTCCATTCCATCCTTCAGTTCCATGTCTTCATTTCCCTCATCTTCCACTATGATATATGCCTCTGTTGTATGTATTTCGTCGCCCCCGCACAAATCCATGTACTGAAAAAAATATACAATCTATTTAGCAGGAATTCATTTAAAATGATATATGCTTTATTAAAATGGTATATACAACATTAACTTAGTATATGCTGTGTTAAATAGGTATACGCATAGCCTATACAAATATATTTTAGTGGATGTTTTTCAATCGATTATTCTGCCACTCTAAATGAATACAAATATATTTTAAAGGATTGAAGAGAAAGACACGTCAACGTGCATGTCATGGTACACACTGAATTAATCTCATCTACGAAATACAAATTTAAAAATAAAATAATTGCATAAATTTTTTTCTGGAATGAACTCTTGTTGTACAAATATCAAAAGTAAAAAATGACACATTTCTTTCCACAAAAGAAAATGTCAAGATTTGTAGATATTAAAAGCTATGCTCACTTGGATCACATGAAAAATTAAGTACAAACAAACAAGCATTTACTTTATGTTACGGATATAAATGTCAATGCTTCAAATATTGAGCAAAAATACAGCACAAACAATGAAAACTCATTTTTCAGAAGATTCAATACAAAAAAAGGAGTAATGTCCTACTAAAACAAAACCAAAAGTGAAATAAATAAAAAAATGAATTCTGTTTTATTTCTTTTTGTCAAAAGTGGTTTTGGAGGGAAGCAAAACTTTCGTTTTGGGGGGAATGAAAAGAGAGTGGCTGACGTGGCTGGTGTTGACATGGAGGAGAGAGGATAGTTTTATTTACAATCTGACGTGGAGACTGTAACCCGGACTGCAAAAGAAACTGTGTATCATTACTCCACTAGACAAACAAGTCAACATGAACTCTGATCACCATGTGAGCCAAAAAGCCCATGATAACAGCCCAAGAGGGCTTAAAACACATTTTATTTTTAAGTGTTATTAAACTCAATTTTTTTTATAATTTAAAAATACAGTCTTATGCATCTCTTTAGAAATTCAGTAAAACATATAACTCGTTAGACGATATATATACTTTACCTCATCAAATGATGTTTACTATTTAAAAAAATAAAAACATGTTTGGTATGAGTTTTGATTGATAAATATGATCGAGTCTTAACATTTCCTTTTTTTTACCTTTTTATAAACAAGGTTTGATTCATAGATTAACCCCACATGGTAGGGGTGTCCCTATCATCTAGGCAACGCCATTGGGGATAAAAGAAAATGGTTAAAGTACTAAAATAAACAATAAAAGAAAAAAAACTAATAAAAATGCTTTATTGACACCCTCAATAATGCCTAGAGGCATAAAATTTTTGAGAAAGAAATAGTATTTTATTTATATCTAATGACGGTAAATTTATTATTTATTAAACTTATGTGTTGGATATTTTTTATTTTCTCATAAAATATAAAATAATTAATTTAACAACTTTGTTAAATGAATGGTATAACTATACACTCAATCCTTTTTACAATCCATCCCATTTGCATTATCACAAAAGTAACACAGAATATGAAAATTTCTACCACATTATATATTTTATTTTGTAAGTATATGCTTTATTATAAAAAATATAAACATATATGTATTCCATTAATGATATGAGCGTGTATTTTATTATTTATTAAAAAAAATTTCATTAATCAATTAAATACTTAAAAAAAAAACACAAGTGCAGACTGGAGCTTGGGCTGGAAAAAGGCTTGGTTGAGCGTCACATTTTCCTAACCATCATAATCATGAAGCATTTGTTATGGAAAATGATATGCCATGTCACTCAATGCAACCCCAATTGCAGTTCACACCAGTTTTTTTTTTAAAAATCAATAACTTTCCAATTGAAGTGTCACCTGTTATATAAAATAAAGTATATACTGAGATATATTAATGTATTTTCCTAAGTTAAAAATGATAATTATTTTGCGTCATACATTATGATAGAACCATACACTATGATAATATAATATATATTACGTTATCATAACATATGAAGCTGCTAAACGGATTGTATGTATCAACGCTCAGTTTTTATTCTTTTCCTTTTCATTTTGGGCTACTCTAGCACCAACTTTCGAATTCCAACTCGAGCTAATCATTAAGAGCTAGTTTGGCAAGATGATAAGTGTTGGGATAAGGGGTAATTATGAAAATAAGTGAGTGAAGTGACAATTTATTCCTGTTTGATATAAAAAAATAATTGGGATAAATTGCGAACAGTTATCCAAATTTTGAAATAAAAATGGTGATATTTTGTTCTATCTAAGGCTGAGATAGCATTTATCATCACTTTTTATCTTAATTTTAATACATGTAAATATAAACAAAATCGATGAATTTTTTACCCCCTGATTAAAACAACTTATTTTGCACAAAGGGTGACTCTATTTGAACCTCTCTAAATTGTAAGTAAATCCCCTTAAATAGATATTGTTGTTAAATATCTATTTAGATTTTCCTCATAAGTACACTCCCAAGCCCACCTAAATTTTTGATAAAATATTTAATTAACATTCTTTTAATAAACATGCTCCCATTTCATATAAATTCTTTAATTTATTTATAAATTCTTGAATATATATATCCAAAAAGAATAACTCAGAGAAACTCTGAATACATATCATACAAAAAAAAATACATAAAAAAGGGAAAATGACCAAATAAATCTCATACGAGTTTGAAATACACAAATCAGTCATTTTTTTAAATTATACCTAAAAAAGTCTCATTTCACAGTTTTGAAAACTCAAAGACTAATATGCCCTTATATAATTAAATTTTTAATATCCCTTTTTAGTTCACACTAAAAACCTATTTTTCCTACAAAACAACAATCTCTATACATGATGAAAATCAATCCTGAGGTTTTATTATTATATATCACATTGTGTGTTTCTTATATATATCTTACATGATATTGTTTATCATTTTTCATTGTGCATAATCATAATATGTAATTTAAATCTGTGTTGCACCCCAATGCAACAGATGATATTTTAGCATTCTAAATCTTTATTCACATTTTTTTAGCCATTTACATATTTTTATGATATCATTAGTACATATCCATTTTTTTTTTAAAAAAACATCAATATTTAATGGAGTTCATCATAAAAAAATCAAATTATATTGGTACATATTTCATAAAATCCACCTAATAACAAATAATTTACAATAAAAAATTGATTTACATAAAATGTATGAAATATATTAATAAAATTAAGAGGGTGAAATATTTTAACAAATTTAAAAGATATGGAATGTATTAAGGATTTAATTGCATAAAGGTAAATTAGTTTTTTGTGTTTTCAAAATTGTAAAATGAGACTTTTTTATGTACTAGTTGATGTACATGTGCGTTGCACAAGAACAACTTTATTGAAATATAATAAACAAATATTAGTTGAAATTATAGGTTTGTTTTGTGAACTATTATCATTAGTTGTTAAAGTTTGTCTACCTCAATTATGTATAAGTTTTATATTGTTGTTAGAGATGTGAGTAGTTTGAGGTATCAATCTGCTCTATCCAACAAATCTCACGAATAACAAGCAAACATTGTTTCTAACAAAACAATCTGCATTATGCACTAACCCCCCGTTTGGATTGAGGAATTGAGTTATTCTGAATAGATAACTATACCAGTATAGATAACAATTCTACAACAATAAGAGATTTTTTGTTTGGTTGTGTTTTTTATTATTCTCATTGGAAAACGTATGAATAAAGGTTTAAGAACCTACAGCACAGAGCACAACAGAGAAGCTTCTCCTCATGAGGGTGAATTCTGCCATTGTTTCTTGAGTCCACTATTAAACATTTTTTTTTTTTTTTGAAAACAAGGTAGACAGTGTTACGAGCGCTTATATTTCAAAGTGAAGGTTGCAAATCCGAATGAGGGATGAGAGAAGAAGAGATAAAGTAAAAAAAAGAAAAAATAAAAAGATGGACAAGTGTGAGTCTGTAAATGGGCTATCAATCGGCACACCCCTTCCCGCCCAGTCTACCATCATTCAGTAATTACAGTTTGATCAGAAGACAATACGGCTCCCTTTGTCTCCGCTATACCACAAGCTCAATCCCTTATGTAAATCACCAACGCCTCCCAAATGTTCTCCATGTATACCCGTGAGTTCGTGAATATCACATCCTTCCGAGTCCTCCAACTTGCCCAAGACACTGCCGGTATTACTGATTGGAGAATCTGATTGCAGACCTTGGAGTGACCCGTGCCCCACAAGTTCTTTCCTGCCGTCCATAGCCCTTCGATGTCATTGAAAGTGCAAATCGACGTGGAGGCCTGCACCATATACCAAATTTGTTGGGCTACTGAGTATTGACATAATAAGTGTTCCATCGTCTCGGGCGCCGCACCGCATAATGCACATACAACTGACTCGACATGTCTCCATTTGGCCCGATACACCTTCATGAGAAGACGTTCTTGGAAGAGGAGCCACATGAAGTACTTGACCTTGCACGGAATCTTGGGGTTCCAAATCTGCTTCACCTTCGGGCACATGAGAAGGGCCGGGGGGAGCTCCTTGAGCATCCACTCATAGCACGATTTCATAGAGAAACCACTCAATGGCTTGGGTCTCCAACACATTTGATCCTCTCCCCCGCCTAGTCCCTCACTCCACTCCGGGAGTCTTTTAGTGAGCACGGTCAACTCAGCGGCCGTTGCCATCGGGAGGCGATTCCTAAGGAGCCCTACGTCCCACCCAAGAATCAATCTTGTGCCCATTCCCATCTTTGCAGCTTGCTAATTGGAATAGATCGGGGACCGCGTCGCAAAGAGGTGTATCCCTGCACCAATGATCATGTCCTGCAAGTCAAGGATCTCCAGACCGCCCGCACGTTTTCTAAGATAGATAGTCCCCCAGTCCACCAAGTGAGCCTTGATAGTAGAATCTTTGGCCCCGTACCAAAGAAAACGTAGATGGAGAACATCGATGCGTGCCAATATTCCCGCCGGGGCACGGTAGACCGATAGGGAAAAAAAATAGGTATGTTAGACGGCACCCACTGAAGGAGAGTGAGCCTTCCTCCTGCACTTAGGAGTCTCCTCTGAATCCTCTCTAACAACGGTTCCCAGTCCTCCTTAGTAGACCTCGTTTTGACTAGGGGTAGGCCCAATCCCACAACGGCCACAAAAAAAAAAAGACCGTTAGCTACAAGGACGAAGAGAATCGGCGAGAGAGGATCACCTTGACGGAGATCCCGGTTGAGCGGGAAGTACCCGCACTGTTCTCCGTTGATCTGCACAGACGCCCGCTTTGGCGGTGCTCGTGCAATGTCGTATCATGCGCTGCCAGTTCGTGTCGATTCCATGGTTCTCCAAGAGCTCGAACACAAAGTCATGCTTCACGCTGTCATATCATACGCCCTCGTGAAGTACAACTTATAAACAACTTATTATATAGTATTAATCCTCCGATTCAAAAATGAATCGTTTTAGGCATGTAAGATTTCATTCTTTTATTAATTTATATACAAACTACTTTTTGCATGGGTCTTGAAATGATAAGATCTAATAGTTGTAAATGCATTGGACAATTAAATTATCCAACTAGTATTGGATCTAACTGGTTCCCCTTCTTACATGGGTCTTTTAGGATATACAAATTTCCAGTGTTAATCACTTTAATTATTTTCGAATTTCTCTGCTTTATCCGTCTATATCATACAAGATATTATATGATAAAGAAATTAACTTTGTTATATGGCAATCTTATTTTTTATAGTGTACTTTTAGTCGGACATAAAGTATAGGTTATAAAATAATATTACATATAGTCAGTGGCGGCTTCAGGAATTTTCATAAATGGGGTCATAAAAAAAATAAAATTTTTTAAAAATTTACTTTATCATATATTGAAATTTTTTATTTGCCATAGATCTAAAAAAATATTGTTCACATCAATACAACTTTGCTTAGCACCATAATTTTATTCGATAGGAGAAAAAACTTATTCTGCAGTCGATTTTTTTTTCAAAAATTTATCCATTAACAGAATCTGTAAAATAATTTTTTATAAATATAAATACATAAAAAATTAAACAACTAATCAATTGAAGACTCACCACACCTTCCTTAAACACTCTCCAGATGCCCCCCCCCCCTCCCCAAGCATATATTAAAGTCTATTTGGATACACAGACAAGTGGAGGGGCTTTTGATACGTGAATGAAAGAGGGGTATATATTGAGGAATTTTGTTTATTATTCATGCACGATTATGCACTGATGGAAAGATTCATATTAACATACAAAATTAGTGAAGGAAAAAAAATCAAAACTAAATTCATGATTAGATACTTGAAACAGAGTAGGAAGAGGAGATCGGCAATGTGATGAGTGGCTATTGACGCTCCGTCTATCCGTCAATGTTCGATGTGTCTGTCCGTGCATAGGTGATCGACGAGTCCGCTAAAGGGTCCTTGTCCGGCTGTCCCATGATTTATTTATTTAGATTGGGGGTAGTGTTTTAGGGTTTTGTTTTATTATTTTAGAGTCCCACTACGTGGGTGTAAGATTTTTAATGAATAAAACTCTAAAATAGACTAAAATGTCATGGTTTTTTTAATGTGTCCCACCTAATTTGATATGGTATAATTAATTATGAGAGTTCTGTTTTACTTTTTATGTTTTTTTTTTTTTTTTAGAAAATAAATTTGATGGGGGTCAATTGACCCCATCCCTTTCAAAGTGGCGCCGCTCATGCATACAGTCCTATCAAACGGATACATGAATTCTAGTCTACATATGTTTTGAAATATTTAAAATAAGTATACCTCGTTTAATGAGTTATATGTTTTTATAAAAAATGAAGCATATTCTCCAGTGAATTCTATGATTGTCAATCAAACAGATACGGATCGGATATGCTCATATCTGTATCCATATCCGAACTAGATATCCAACAAAATATCTATATCCAACGGATATTGTAAGTAAGTATCCGTATTCGATCAAAAAATATGGATTCAGATACGGATAATTATTCGAAATATCTGAAAATTCAAAATGAATATGAAATGATTAAAATATCCAAAGATCCAATATCCAAAAACAAAAATCATATATCTAATATTTGAAATATGTAAAAAAAATATAATAATTACCTAGTATAAAACATAAAATTATAAATATATACATAAAACATTACATGCTTAGAGTAAAAATAAAAATAAAAAACTCATACTAATTCTAAAAATATAAATATATAATTAAATAAATAATAATATAATAATATTTTCGGATACGGATACTTTTCGGATCAGATACAGGCATAGCTGTATCCGATCCAAAGATTTTCGAATATGATATTTTTTTCGGATACAAATACAATTTTTTTGGATATCAGATATTTTCTGAATTTTCGAATACAAATTCAAATCGGATACAGATATTTTAATCATTTCCACATTCATTTTGAATTTTGAATATTTTAAATGATTATCGATATCTGAATCCTGATTTTCGGATTGGATATGGATATTTACTTTCAATATCCGTTGAGTATCATATACAAATATTTTTTCAGATATCCTATTGACATATGTGATTCGTATCCCATCCGTTGGCAGGTTTACTTATACAATAATGCTTACATTAGCTTGAGGGGCTCCAGATACCTGACATGCATCTTTTAAGGGGACGTTTTGTTCGGCGGTTTGGCAGCTTTGGCGATTAGGGGAAGTTGTTTTTCATAAAAGCTGAAATAAACACAAAGAAGGGAAAAATGGATTTATATCTCGAAACTTATAAAAATCGAAAAAGTCTCTGTAAAATATGTAAATTCCCTTAGATCCCTATCATTTGTCCTATTTAATGGTTTAGTCCATGAGTTAACATTCCATCAGTCCAAATATATTCCAGGAATATTCGTTTAGTTAATGGAATCTCTAAAAACAATATTCAAATAAATCTCTTTTAAAAACTAATAAAATCTAAATAAGTTTGAAATACCCTTCAAACACAGAAATAATGCAAATGTCCTTATCACCTCCATTGATAAATCTCTTACGGTAAAAAAAAATTATGTTCTCTCTTTAGAAAAACAATTTTTGAAATCCTATATAAAATTTTATTTATATGTGCATTAAAATTATAACAAAATTTAAGTGTGATGCCATTTGGTGAATATGAAATATAGATTTTTAAAATTAATTTTTATGAATTTGTTAGAAAAATCTGATTTTATATAACATGATAAAATATATGGAAAAATTGATATAACTCCGTGGGAATTTATAAAATTAAAATGTCCTTGTAAAATCAATAAATTTCCTTAGGTCTCTATCTTTTGTCTTGATTAATGATTATAGTCCTAATTAATATTCTGTTAGTGCAAGTAACACATTCTAGAAATATTCCATTTGGTTAGTGGAATCTCTGAACATAGTATTCAAATAAGTCCTTGATAAATATTAAAAATCTAAATCAGTCCTTTTTAAGAACGAAATACACTTTAAACGGAAAAATACTGAGAACGCTCTCCTAAGGTCAGAAAATTGTATATTTTCATTATAAAAACAAAATTTGAAAGCCTTTTAAAAAACTATTTATATGTGAATCAAAACTATAAATTTGGTTAAATTTAATTAGATTTGATGAATATGTAATATAGATTCTTTTTAATTAATTTGTTAGAGAATATGATTTTATATAAAATTTGTAAAATATATTATCTATTTAAATCTTAAATAAAATTAGGAGAAGAAATACTTATTTAGGATAATAAATGATTTCAATAAATTTGTAAGGGATTTATTGATTTTACAGGGACCTTTTCAAATTTTCATAAGTTTTAAGGAATTATATATACTTTTCAAAGAACTAAAAGTAATTTTATAAGGGTGTTATAGTAATTTATCATGTATGGTTATGGTTAACCACAAATTTGTTTTGTTTCAGTTACGGTAAGTATTGAAATAAATATTATTTAATAATATTGGGACCTCAACAAATTTACAGATTTTATAGGAATCTTTTTCGGTTTTCACAAGTTTCTAAAGAGTTATTTTCCCTAAAATATATTATTAATTTAAATCTTAAAATATGATTAAGAGAAGAAATAATTTTATAGGATAATAGATGATTTTAAATTTATAAGGGACTTATTTTTGTTTTTCATAATTTTTCATGGAGTTATATCAATTTTCTCAAGAAATAAAATAAATTTTAAAAGGGTGTTACAGTAATTGATCATGTACTGTTAGGGTTAACTATATATAATTTGTTTTGATTACGGTAGGATCTAAAATAAATATTTTTTAATAAGATAGGGACCTATAAGTTCTAGGGAGCTATGTTGATTTTTTCAAATAAAAAAGAAAGAAAAGAAAGGGTTTGCGGGGTAAGAATCCTCAGGCCTTTTGAAACAACGACAACGAGTTTTGAAAAACTTTGTTGGATAGGGAAACTTATTAATGTTGACTTGCAAAGATCAAACTACCGTAAGATTGCGTTTGGCTACACGATTGTAAAATTGATTTTAGACAAAAGCTGAGTTTAAACAATTTTGTAGGAAGCTATCTATTGAAACTTAGGTTGTAGACACTTTTTCACAAAAATCTCTCTGTAGCTTTTGGTCACAGTTTATCTGTTACGAAACAAAAATATTAAAAAAAACCAACTTTCTTCAAACCTAAAAGCTATTCAAACCCGTTTCCAAACGCGGTCTAACTAGGGTTGCAACTTGAGTTGGGTTCAACCAGAATCCAATGGGTTGAATCCGATTTTTACATGGGTTGAGTTATAAAAATCAGGTTCAGATTCAGGTTCGTCGATTCGGGTTGAATAAGATATCGAGTTGGTTCGGGTTGGCATCATAGACAACCCGACCCAACTCGAACCCATAGCAAACACCTATATAATATTCTAAATGAATCATAAGCCATTGATACTTGATTCTTTACTCTAAATCTCTGCATTTAAATCATAATATAACTTCTTTTTGTTGTGGATTTAGATTGTTTTAGTGGATTATTCAAATTGATGAAATGTGTATTTTTTTGGTTAAAAATTATGCTTGAAAATAGGGTTCTGCGAGTTAGTTCTGGTTACCATATTGGGTTCAGGTTAGAATGTCGGATTGAAATTTAGTTGGGTCATGTTAGGGTTGAACAGCTTGAATTTCGGGTTGGGCTCGGTTGCAGCCTATTTAAGCATCCACCCCCCTCTCTCTTTTGAGAAACCCTAACAGCCCTTCGAACAAACCCTAACAGCCCTTCCCACCTTAAGAACATGTTGGATTAGATTTTTTCAATCTATTCAAGTGTTAAGCGTTACCCGTTCTTCACCACTGTAAGATCCTCAACACCTGCACTTTTTTTTTTTGTTGAAAGCACACCTGCAGTTTGATTGTCTTTGTTTTTTTTGTTCTTCATGATTTATTATATGTGAAATGTTAAGAATATACCCTGCTACTGTATATGAGGAAGGAAGGGCCACAAAATGATTGAGACAATAATCTAGACTCCAAGAAAGATAAAAACAGACGCTGGTGTAGAAGCTCGGATAAACTAGAGAGAGAAACATGAGAAGAAGAAGAATGGGGAAATGATTAGGGCTCAGGTTTGTAAAGAGCATTAAAGTAATTGATATTTTAAAATCAGGATAACTTTGTTTTTTGCAAATGGGGTTTCACAACTTTGTAATATGAAACAAACATGATTGTGAGAATCTATGGTCATAAATCAAACCTCTGAAAACTCTATCAGAACTGCATATATGAAAACTGCTTTCCAGATCGCCTTAGGCTGTATTTGGTTACATCAGGCAAAAAGTGGGTTTAAAACTGAGTTTGCAGAAAGCTGTCTCTCCACAGCTTCTGCAAAACTCAGGTTTTTGACACTTTTTCACATAAATCTATCTGCAGCTTTGGGCCCAAGTTTTTCTGTTTGGAAACGAGTTTGGGAAAAATAGTTTCCTGCTAACCCAAAAGTTGTTCATGCCCATTTTCAAACAGGGCCTATCCAAATGCACCCTTAGTATGGATGTGAACATTAAGGCCCCTTTTGGATCCATGTTTGGGTAGATGTGCGTTTCAACAGCCAAACATGGATGCAAAATTTTTTTTTTCTTCTTCAAATGCCACATTCGCTGCATTTTTAGCATTCTATGTGTTATTTCTCCCGCGTTTGAGAAGCTGCCAAAACGATTCTTTTGAAAAACCAATTAGATTTTCATAATCTCTCCCTCCCTACTGCACTTCCAAACGGGGCCGAAGTGGTAGTTAAGGCTGATCAATTGTCTAAATTGCCCAATGATCTTGTTGCAGTTTATCTCCGTAAATTCGCTGGGTTTTTTTCTTTTTGGAAGGATAGTTATATCGCTAGAAGCATTTTTGTTATTTATCCTCGAAGTTTCCTGTTATGGCCAACTTGTGAAATGTGTGGGTTTATATGTCATCAGCACAGGCATTCACAGTCATCCTGAAGTATGCAAATAGTTGTAAATTCAATAATATGAAAAATGGTAGGAGAAAAATAATTAAGTCACTGGAAAACTTTTTGGTTTAACTTGCTTTCTTTTTAGATTTCCACAAGGATATGGATGTGAATTTCAGAAGAAACAATAGTATGAGCACTGTTGGCGGTCTGTTTCACTAAGCTTCTCCCTCTGCTCCCCAATTTTGACTTCAAGAACTTCTCACATGATCTCGCTGACCAGTCATCACTTCTAACAGTGATTTCTTTTTTATTCTTCTTTCTCAGTTCTGTATTTGTTAATTTAAATGCATTAGTTTCTTACAACATTCTCTGTAAGTTATTTTATCTAGCTTGCTGAATATACAATAATTTTTAGCAAAATGTTCCGATGCACTATCTTGTTGATGTTCCGTAGGATGGGACCCTTTTTTTCTCCACACATCACTAATTTTTCTTCCGCTAATCTGTTTCTTGACCAACTCTGTTAACACGGCTTTGTCATTATTTAATATTCAGTCTTTCTGTTCTTAATAGTTGACTTAGGATCTGTTTTGTAATATTTTTTCTTAGTTGACTTACTGGCCATAATACCTGCTCGTTTTGATAATTGCTCCAATTCCTTTGCATGAAATTAATGTCTGGATGCTTCTAATTTTCATTTTCGCATCTGATTTAGTGTTCAAGAAAGCATATTTTTTGTACGATATCGTATTTCACCTTTATTGATATGATCCATGATAACTATTTGCTGTATGGATTTTTATGTATATCTTTTTTTTTCTGTTTTTTTTTTTTTTTTTTTTTGCATGAAACAAATAAAGGATTTACCAAATGTAGGGTGCTAATTTTCATATATCCCTTAACAATAATTAAGGGAACTGTTCACTTGGGCTTGGCTTTACAAATTTATAATATTGCATGTGTGTTTCTCATCTGAGGTCATAGTCATACCTATAGGAACTTTGTCATCTCTCTTATCTATTCTAACTTCTAAGCTCTTTCTTCCAAGCCTCTATTCGTCTACATAACTTATCCACATGCTACTCCCAACCGTAGTATGCTTGTTCTTTGTTAGACAGATATGTGAAGGGAAGTAACAATGAGTTCTGCATTATTCAAATTATTTGATAAGTTGAAATTATGTGCTAATCTAGTCTGGCATGACATCAGGGAAGCTCCTGGGAAGCTCTTTTTAAATTTTGGTTCTTTAACTAATTACATAAATTGCTCTTTCAGTAATTGTGAATTTAGGATAGAAACCAACAATATTCTTATTTCTCAACTTTGAACATCCATTGACTATCTACATAATAGCCTTGAAAGCACGGACATCCCTGGTTACCTTTGTCTGTTGAAATGAGCTCCATTTTTGGTCTAGACATGGCATTGTCCTAGGACACGGCCCATCCCAGTTTCAGCCCAAAAAAGAAAAAAAAAAGAAAAGAAGAAAGCCCAAACCCATTTAAAACAGCCCACAAGTTACCAACCCATTTAAAATGACCCAAAACAATCCATTTAAAACATGGTGGTTTATAGAAAACATTTGACTTCATATGGATATACAATATATATTTATTATATTAATTTATTTGTTGTCGTGTCCTAGCCATACCCGTGTCCATGTTGCCGTGTCCGTGTCCGTGTCCGTGCTTCATAGATAATAGCTGATCATCTATTTCTGAAAGCTTTATCATGCACAGAGACTTGCCTCTCTTGATTATTTCTGTATATGGTGTCCATGTACTGAGCTTGAACAAACACCACAAAGATGCAAGTAGAATTAATTTCTGACAACTAAATCTAAACTACCTTGTTCTCTGAAAATAGTTTAAAATAATTCTGGTAATTCTATAATATATTTCCTTGTGCATGCTCTCATTTATTGCATGATATAAGTTGTATTCATATCACTTCTTGGCTATTAATGTCCATTGAAGCGTCACTCTCATTTTCGGAGTTCATGTTTCCTTCTGACAATAAAACTTCATACTAGTGAATATGGGAATAATTTCTTTGTATTGGCTCCTAGGAATAAATCTGGAGATGGATGCTAAAGAGAAGATTTCACAGGATATCATCCTAAACATTCTTTCAAGGCTTCCCTTGAAGTCCCTAATGCGGTGCAAGTGCGTGTCAAAACATTGGTATTCTCTCATCAATGATCCTATTCTCGCTGAGCTGCACCTGCAACGCTCGAATTGTGATTCCATCAACCTTGTCATCTGTCATTATGATCCATCTAGAACCGCATGGGACATTTTAATCTACAAATTTGACAATGAGAACCAGCCGCAGTTCAGTGCATCACTGAAGACTGACATTGAGGACATCACATCAGTATATTCTTGTGAAGGCCTGATCTGCATAAGTGGATCATCAGGCATTCACATTTGTAATCCAAGCACTCGAGAACTAGTAACCCTGCCCAGATCAAACTCTCTGAAGAAGCCATCCATGCATGGCTTTGGTTATAGTCCCAGTACGAAGGAATATAAGGTGGTCCAACTGATCCACAACAAGCTCATTGATGGATGTTCACCCCTTTCATCTAAATTTGAGGTCCTCACATTGGGCACCAAGTCATGGCGACCCATTGGCAATGCTCCATATGTGCTTCACCCAAAGAAAAATTCTATTACGCTGAATGGAATCATGTATTGGCTTACCTGCACCAAGAAAAGAGGACCTGATTCTGTAGAAGAAATTGCAACTTTCAATGTCGGAGATGAGCGGTTTGGAGCATTCTCAGGCCCACCAGACTGCCATGCATTGGAGGGCATGTCAGCTGTATCTTTGGGTGTACTCCAAGGGACCCTGTGCTTGACATGCGACTATTATAGTAGAGGACATTCAGTAAACCATAAGCTGGAAATATGGATGCTGAAAGATGACAATGCTCGTGGATGGGTCAAACAGTATTCAATTGAAACCTCTTGGAAGATTTATAATATCTTTTCCCTGTACCATTGGAAGGGTAAGCTGATATTGGAAGATCCGCCCTATGGACTGCTTTGGCATGATCCTGAGACTAATACTTTTGAGACGATCCTCTGCTATTTTGACGCTTTCCCTTGTTTATGCATGGAAAGTTTGATGCCTTTGGTAAATAGACAATTGTTGGTAAAGAGACTAACCAATGATGGATGACCATTTACAAGCTTCTGCCGTGGTTCAGAGTTTGATGCAGCAAATGTAGTTGCCTGGGGCAGCATTTGCAAGTAAGTCCTTGGTTTAGAATATCTTTATAAAAAAAAATCTGGATTTTCATTTTCATGGTAGACTATTATGTGTTATTTGCTGTCGCATCAAATACATTGATTTTCTTGTAACAGGAATATTTTAGTTGTGGATCCTCAGTGATCACCAGTGCAATTTCATTGTTTCTGTATTCAAACACCACTTAGTCTCTGCCAAATAAAGGAAACCATGCAAATTTAATGACATGCCCCGTAGGACGACATTGATTTAATGGTCTATGATCGCGCTACATCAATTACTTATTTGATAGTATGAGGTTCATCACACAGGTTTCCATAACCAAAGTTCACAGTGAATTGCAGGGACATGTCCCTCAATCATGCCTCCTAGTCCTACCTATAATATGGGGGCTAGAAATAGTGAATCAGTATCCATTTGTAGAAAGGCGTGGCATCCTATGTTTTTTCTGTTGTTTTTTGGATATCAATGAATGAGATTCTTAACCCCCATTTGATTCGAGATTAAGTTATTATGTGGTTTACAACTATTCTAGTATAAATAAAGATAAAATGATTTTTTGTTTGGTTATTTTGAGTTATTCTCGTTAGGAAAACATAATAGTAAAGTTTTTGTTGTTTAAATAAAATGTGAATAGATTGTGGGTAAAGATTTATAAAAGGTAAAAAAATGATGAAGTTGATTTGACAATTGATTATAAGAGGTGATGACAGTTTATTGTACATTGGACATTGAGTCAACATATTCTTTTGGATTGAATAATCTTGAATAACTTAATTCCAATGGCTAGCTGTAATTCATATATCATTTTATACCTTTTAATTATGGTGTACAGATTCTCATTTATTCTAGTCATCTAAACACCCATTTTGAGATTGTTATGACTAATTCTCATTTATTCCGGATCTATTTTCAAATCAAATTGGGGCTTAAGAACTATGAATATGAGATTTAAGTACAAAAAAAAAGCGTCCCTCACACGCAAACAAAATGTGTTTTTATAATTAAAATATATGTTTTTTTTTGTTTTTTTTTTTTTGTGTGAAATAATCTAGTGGAGTATATAATTTAATTTGATAAAAGGTGCTTAGTTCATTGCTTTAGGTGTGCAGCTTCAAACAAATCAAAGCAAAGGGTTGCATATATATAAGGCCGTCCCTCTAATTTAAAAGAAAATTCGGTTGATATATCATTGATTTTTGCACTTCATCTTAGAATCCAGGACATTCAAATGGAAAAGACATGCCCCCCCCCCCCCCCCCCACCATTTGAAATATTAATAACTATCAATTTGAATGGAAACTACTATGATGATTTAATTCTTTGTCATCTTGCAGCTACTAAAATATTAAATCATTCACAAACTACTATTTCACTTAATTAATCATTTATAATATAGTCCTCTATTAATTCTTTGTCATCTTGCAGCTACTAAAATATTAAATCATTCACAAACTACTATTTCACTTAATTAATCATTTATAATATAGTCCTCTATTTTATATTTTTGTCAAACAAACTGATTAATAGAAGATGTATAGATTTAATCTTAAATACTTACAGGTTGACAAGGAGCTGATGAGAACCTACAGCACAAAGCACAACAGTGAAGCTTCTCTTCATGAGGGTGAATTCAGCCATTGTTTCTTGAGTCCACTATTAAACAACTTTTTTTTTAAAAAAAAAAGGTAGACAGTGTTACTTGCGATTATATTTCAAAGTAAAGTTTACAAGTCTGAATGGGGATGAGAGGAGAAGAGATAAAGTAAAATAAAGAAAAACAACAAGCAGTGAATGTGCCACATGAGATGGAAAAGAGTGAGTCTATAAATGGGCTATCAACCGGCACACCCCTCTTCCCACCCAGTTTGCCATCGTTCAGTAATTACAATATGATCAAAGGACAATACGGCTCCCCTTGCCCCTGCTATACCACAAGCCCAATCCCTTATGTAAATCACCACCGCCTTCCAAATGTTCTCTATGTATACCCTTGAGTTTTTGAATAACACATCGTTCCAAGTTGTCCAAATCGCTCAAGACACTGCCGGTATCACTGATTGGAGAATCTGATTGCAGACCTTGGAGTGACCCGTGCCCCACAAGTTCTTTCCTGTTGTCCATAGTTCTTTGATGTCGTTGAAAGTGCAAATCAACATGGAGGCCCACACCATAGACCAAATTTGTTGGGCCACCTAGCATTGACAGAACAAGTGTTCCATTGTCTCAGGCACCGCATTGCATAAAGCACATACAACTGACTCGGCAGGTCTCCACTTGGCTCGATACACCTTTGTGAGAAGGCGTTCTTGGAAGAGGAGCCACATGAAGTGCTTGACCTTGCACGGAGTTTTGGGGTTTCAAATTTGTTTCACCTTTGGGCACATGAGAAGGGCCGGGGGGAGCTCCTTGCACATCCACTCATAGCACGATTTCACAGAGAAACCGCTCGATGGCTTGGGTCTCCAACACATCTGATCCTCTCCCTCGCCTAGTCCGTCACTCCACCACGCGAGTCGTTTAGTGAGCACGGTCAACTGAGCGGACGCTATCGTCGAGAGGCGGTTCCTGCAGAGCCCTACGTCCCACCCAAAAATCAATCTGGTGCCTGTCTATAAAGAGGAGACACTCCCGTCTTTTGCGGCCTGCTAATTGGAATAGATCGGAGACTGCGTCGCGAAGAGGTGTATCCCCGCACCAATGATCATGCCAGAAATTAGTGTTTTGTCTATTGCCCACCCACCAATGGGTCACCGCACAGAATTCCTCCTTGAAGAAGAAGATCTGTGAAGATCTGCTTGCAAAAGGTGGACAACCAAGCGTTGATCACGGGCCACCTGTGATCCCCCAAACTGTGTTCGCCATGATGATCCTTGATCAATCTCACCCACGGCCTAAACGTAAGTCTGTCAATTATCCAAAAAAAAAAATCAGAATCTGTATCCGAAAAATCAGAAATATCCAATATTCAAAGATACGGAGTGCGGATATAGATATTAGTTTATCCGATCAAAAAAATATCCGTATCTGACATATATTATAAAAATATATATATTTGTATTATATATTACACATATTGTTATCTTGTAGGATTAATAATATTCATAATATATTATAATATTATTAAATTTTCAATGTATAATATCTGAAAAGGAGAATAAGCCTTAAAATCTCTATTTTAATTTTGATATCTCTCTAAAATATAATGTGATTATCTACATTGAGGAGGATATATTCCCCTCACAGTTAAATTTGTGTTTTACGGGATTAGGAACTTCAAAAAGGGATTTTGTCAATGGATTTTTAGTGGTAGGATTATATGGAAACATGATTTTTTGGTTGGGGGGGGGGGGGGGGAGAGACTGTGCCTGGCAGTTAAATGACTGTGTTGTCACTTCTCAACTTTCAACTTCTTGATTGCCTTCAGTGAGAAATCTCGAATTCGATCCAAAGAGTGCTGTCGCGCGACCTTTTTTATAGGCTACGTACCCGTTGGGGGATCAAGTCTCACGTAGTTCAGTTGGTTACTCTATAACCATTTTCCTACTAACTGTTAGTGGGCTATTTCTTAGGGGTGGTGGGTTATTTACATATTTGAGGAGCGCAAATAGATCTGGGTGACTATTTGTCTAATTTGTAAGTAAATCCTTTTAAATGAATTTTATTATTAAAGATTCATTTAGATTTTTCTAATAAGTACACCCCTCAATAAATAAACCCACTTAATTTTTTTTTTAAATCTTTAATTATCATTCTTTTAAATATGCATACCCCCATCTCATATATATAGGGTTTAAATTTTTAATTTTTTTAAGGATTTGTGTGCATATGTGCATAAAAATGGATTTTCATATTCCTTTTATATTTACAGTAATTTTTTATTAGAATATGTTAATTATGATTTTGCAGGGAGATGAACGGATAGGAAAGAGGTTTTGGTATGAAAGAGGCTTGCTCATTACTTGCATATGAGATTAATATATGAGGGGTTTGTACATCAAATTATTAAAATGTGAGAGGCTTACTTACAATTTAGAGGGGTTCAAATACAGTTACCCAATAGATCAACCCTTTGGGTGCCTCTATTTGCACCCCTCATATTGGGTGCACACCCCTTATAAATGACGACGAACAAGAGAGCGAGTGCGGACGATGAGAAGGGCATAGATTTAGGGTTTCTTTGTTTTGCTTCAGGGTTTTGTTGTTTCATATTATTTGAAAGGGTTGGGTTGGTGGTGTACATTGAAAATTATATGCCCCAATTAAATATGAGGGGTGTTTAAAGAGTTTCATTGCTTTTGGTTAGGTGTGTAAAATAGAGGTGCGTGTGCACCATAATTTGAGGGGTGCAAATAGAGGCACCTGACCCTTTAATTAGTTGATCAAATTCGGATCGGAACTCCCTTTCATTTATGGGAAGCTCTATTTGAGCCCCTCTAAATTGTAAGTAAGTCCATCTTAAATGGATTTTGTTGTTAAAGATCCATTTAGATTTTCTAATAAGTACACCCCCCAATAAGTAAATCCACCTAATTTTTTTTGTAAAATCTTTTGTTAAGATTCTTTTAATAAGCATACCCCCATCTCATTTAAATTTATTTATATATTTATTTATAAAAGAGGCAAATTATATTTGGGCATCAATGTGGCATCAATGTTGCCTCAATTCTAGGCATCAATATATACTCCAATTGAAATTGAATAGATATATATATAAATGTGGATTTCAGTTTTTTTTTGTATATGGTCGATGTAAATTTTTTATAATTGTTTATTTCAATTTTCACCAAAAACTAATAAAGAAATATATGTTTGATTGGCTAAATATTAATAAAAAATCCATTTTTGTATGTGGATGAAAAAAAAAATTTGTGCCAAATTGATCTTAAATTGTTACCTTTACATAAATGTAACATTACAATTACATTTATCTAAATGTTTTGCATTCCATACAATTTACATGTAGTTGATTGTTACATTTATGAATGTAACAAATATAAATCAATACATGCATGCGGTTGACTGTTGCATTTACGAATGTAACAAAAATAATACATATTTAAAAAATGATTATTTACATTCTCAACAATGTAGCAATATTATCAAACAAACTACCTATTAAAAAAATGTAACAATATCGAATGTTATATTTAAATATTGAGACAAAAAAATCAAACTGTGGAAAATGATATTCAATACATGAAAAAAAATTCATGTTCAAGCATTTAAAACAAAAGACAAAACACAATTCAATTACGAATCTAATAATATCAAACCTGATCCGAGAGACATTGAGGTGGGATCCAAATATAAAAAAATGATTTCGTGCCTTCCAAAACCTAAAAAATAAAATTTCATATTTGCGCCCATGTGTTCTTCATAAACAAAATCAGTTCTGAAATTCAAACATCGATTAATATCACTACATGATTTTCAAATCAATTAATGATGAATAAATACAGGATTTTTAAAATTAAATGATACTCCACAATCATAGAAATTTATGTTGAAATAGTTATAAGTAAAGGGTATAATAAACAATATCTTATTGCCACCTGATTTAGGGCTTATGAAGTTGGGCCTGAGAATCATTATTGTATAATAAATCACATACTCTATATAAATAAATGCTCAAACCATTGGTATGAATGCCTTGTTGGAAAAAAAAACATTAGTACGAAGGGGATGTAATACATATATATTATAATTACTTGACAATTATAGGGATTTAAATCGAATACATATTTCAAATGAGAGGCTTACTTATTGTTTAAATACAAAGTTAATATATGAGGGACTTATTAATTAAGTTATGAAAATGTGAGGGGTTTATTAACAAGGAGGCTTACTTACAATTTTGGGGTGCTCAAATAGAGCCGCCCTTCATTTATACTCATATGGATCCGAATCGAACAGTGGAGCAGCAGCTGTTGCAGCCATGGCGAAGTGCGGGACCTCTCTCTCTTGTTATCATGGAATCCTCCACCACCAACATCGTCGTCTCTGGCAATACCTCTCTCTCTCTCTCTCTCTACATATTGTCTATGTTTGTGACCCTTTTTTTTAATATGCTTTGATGGGTTTTCCATAGGAGAGTGAGGAAGCCACAGAAGTTGAGGATCTCATCCGATCATTCATGCTTCGAAGTGAGTGAAAAAAAGGCTCCCTTTTTATTCGTTTTCTTCAATACCTTTTTGGATGAGGAGCTAATGAAAGATTGATTCTTGGTCTGAAAAATCAATTCATTTTTTGGTTTTGCTTCAGACCCATGTCTCTTATTATTATTCATCTTTTAAATTCAAGGAATTCGATTGATACCCAGTTGATAATCTTTTCAAACAACGCGATATTTATCGAGGTTCGGATTTTTTGTTTCCTTCAATAGTTTGCTGGGCAAATTTAATCTGTTGGATTGGCAATTTTGAAGTTCAAGTATGCCCAATCATATACCCATAAGTATATAATCTTGTTAGTGAATTAGAGTAGATAAAAATTTAGTGTTTTAGATGGTGAGTTTTTCACTGAGCCATTTGACTGGTTAAGCTGGTCCGAATTGGTGATATTGGTCCTTTGTTCTTCTTTACATGGTTAGGTACAGATTGGCATTACTGTGTATGGAACTTTGTAATCAATCATGGTATCCCCAATTCATGTGAAGAAATATTTTGCGAATACAATATGTCATGAAGGTGTGTGTCAATGTGTGTATTCAATTGATGTTGTGAGTGGATTTTTTTTAGCAATTACATATTTACCTACTTGACATACCTTGTCATTGATTCAGTTGTGTGTGTCAATATATGAAAATGCTTGCGTGCATATTGAATGCATGTATGGGCCGAGTTTGCTTTTGTTTGGAATCATAAAGAATATATCTTTGTTAATGTTCAGCAGAATTTTTTTGTAGGATATGTTGTAGTGGTTTGGGTCACCTACAATTTTACCATGTATCTTGATATGTAAATTAATGGTTTTGGTTTCAATTGACATCTATAATTTTTTTTCATAGTATATTGGCTCACCATTTTTTCAATAAGTATATGAAACACACATTGGACTAGATGAATGGTGATTCTGTGCAACAATACTTCTAATAACCATGACCAACATGGGATTTTTTTTGGAAAAGTATACCATTACAAAGTAATTTATTTTATTACCTTCAATTTTGTTACTTGTATTCGATGATTAAGATTAGTAGCATTGAAGATTCCCTAATGGTGCAATTGGTTTGGTTAAGGTAAGGGGTGTCAGTTACCGACCTCCGGGGACCCAGAACAACATATTGAATGAAGTCAGTCTTTCTCTACCTGAGAAAAGGTAAACAAAAACATGGAGATATCTATGTGTTGTATTTCTGCAGATTGGACATTTTTGTTTTACAGTATTTTAGAAATTCACATGTTCTCTTTAGAAATTTTCAAGCATTTGTGGGTCCTCATTTGTTTTTTTCCTGCAGCTTTGGCTTGATATACGGACGAAGTGGAAGTGGAAAGACCACTCTCTTGCAGGTTTTTATTTAATTGAGTTTTATAGTTTGCTGAAAATTGACACATGTAAGTTTTGTTCAATTCTTGTAACTTACAGGCTCCTATGTAATTTATTCTCCAGCTAATTGCGGGGTTATCTGCACCAACATCAGGGTCCATCTGCATACAGAGATACGGAAGTGATAATAGACCAAGTCATCCTTCTGAAATACTATCCCCAGAAAAAGTCGGCATTGTTTTCCAGTTTCCAGAGAGGTAACATGCTTCACCGTTTTCTTTGTAACAGTTAAGCGGAAGATGACTTGCTTAATTCAATCTCCTGTGCTGCTTATCAAGCATTGCAACATCTTATGTGAGCTTGTCATTGCATATTGAATTAGTAAATGTAGAAGAATCCCCTGAATGCGCCAATTTCATGTTATAAAAATAATGGATCGTTGTTTGCACGTGTTGCCATTGTTAGAGAAGCTACTTCTTCATCGTCTTCTTTTGCTTATGTGAAATGAGTTTCTCTCTTCATTCTGAACTATTCATTCCATGTTCATGTTGTTTACTCACATTTCCGTCAAGTCCAATGAATGTTGTTCAAACCTACAGAGAAAATTTGCAGTATTAATGTATGTTTATGGGCACAAAGAAAAAGCTATGTTTCTGGATTCAGCTTGTCCGCAGGTATCAATATTGCATGAAGCGAGGGATGGGATAGTATGGATTGCATGAATCAAAATTGATGTATTTAGGGGCTTGAACCTATAGCTCAATGGTTGACAATGGAATGTGCAACCACGAGGTCATGGATTCAAGTCCCAGTGCTTACCTAACAAAAAGATGTTGTGGTACGGATATGACATGATACAATACAGGTATATGGGTCATTCTGAAGTATCTAGGCATCATAGAACATAAATCATAGGCATGAAGATTGAGGGAAGACGGACCTAATACATTAATTTAATTCATTCATTTCATAGCTTTCCTGTAACCATGCAATAGCAACATCCTGCTTTATAATTTGACCATGGCTGTTTGTTGTCTGCTCTAACAGAAAACTATTGGTTTACTAGGTGCAAATCCTTGTATGAGCTTGTGATATATTTTACTTTAGGTATTTTTTGGCAGATACATTGCTTGAGGAAATTACTTTTGGATGGCCAAGGGAGAATGCAAGCCTTACATTCAGAGAAAAGCTTGCATTCCAGCTTCAGTTGGCCTTTAATTCGGTATTTGTGCTTCTTTAAATAGACAATACATTGCTAATTTACCAGATTCATCACCTGGCTCCCTATGTTTGCAATTATTTAAACCATATCAATATTTATAGTTTGCAACAGACATAATGTACACCACTTAGTGTTATATAATATCAGTAAAATCCATTTCACTTTGCAGTATGTCCAACAACATAATTCAAATTTAAATTCCTAGTTGAACAAATTTATCATCACTCTTTGAATTTTTATTTGTTGATAGCACAGGTTGGATTGAATGGTATCTCCTTGGATGTTGACCCACACTCTCTAAGTGGTGGCTTCAAACGGCGTCTCGCCTTGGCAATTCAATTAGTATGAACTTTCCTTCGAGGGTCCAAGTTCTTGTGTGGAAAAAAAAATGATCTGAGAGTATGATTTAATTTTGATCAATTTGTTATTGAATTTGCTTCCAAACTCCTTTCAGGTACAAACACCGGATCTGCTATTGTTAGATGAGCCTCTAGCCGGACTTGGTATGTTACTATGTTTACTTACAGTTACAACTATATTGTCTATGTTCATATTCATGGTAGCTGATCTCTAAATATATCAAAATATTACTAGAGCATGAATATGTGTATAGTTACCTTGAAGAATCAACCTGAGGTTCAGTCTGGTTGACTTGAATAAGTCATACCTCTCTTTTGGTTCACAACATTAAAGTAGATAACAAATTATCTCTAAAACCAGGATAGTTTTATGGAACTTAAGAAAATGACATCCACTCTCATGTCATTTGGACTTAAAGTTCCAACTATTTTTTTAGAACTTTATGATTTGAATTTTACTTCCAATAATAGAATCCTAGCAAAATATAATGATAATTGAAGTTGTGAGAGTTGAAAGAAATTATTATTATTATTATTATAGAAGATAGTTTATTCTGGTAAATGGGAATATGACATATATGAAATACACAACATAGTAAGACAATATAGGCATCAAGTAGGTTCACAGTATCTTGTTCTTTCTCCTACAAAGTTTCATGGATGTTATGTACTTTAAAAGAGAGTTGTATCTAAAAATATTTTCGATCATGTTGAACATATATTATTTTATAAACCTGAGAATGTACCATTGTTTCTGTGTAGTCTGAAAAATAACAACCTTAACCTTTTGTTCTGACATTGGGTTAGAATTCTTCATGCTTACTGAAACATTGTCTTTTATGTTCCTCCAATGTTTTTGTGTATTAGTCAGTTTGATTTCTTCTGTATTTCCCTCTTGAAAAATCAGATTGGAAAGCCCGTGCTGATGTTGCAAAATTACTGAAGCATCTAAAGAAGAGTCTAACTATTCTGGTTGTCAGCCACGACTTGCGGTAGGGTTTATCAATTGTTTAGCTCACTTAAATATTGTGTTATAAAGTTTTCATCTCAGTATCATTCAATTAAAGGGTAGTGTATAGTCTCTTTGATCTACACTATTATGCCACTGAGTGGATATTAATATGATATGGGCACATAATTTCTCTGTAGAATTCTGTACATCTCTCCACAACATGATGAACATAAGTACTGTTCGCATTTGATGCTTTACCTCCTTGCATCTGAATATTTTCAGCAATCATTTTTTTCTTCTAAAATTTACTATCTTGTGTTTTGAGTGATATATTCTTATGAATGAAAGTCACACTTTTAGTGGAAGCTAACTTTCGCAAATTAGACTAAGTTCTGCTAGACAGTTTTGCAAATCAGATTAGGATGGTATCATGTTATAAAATATTTGATGATGAGATGAATTGCAGGGAATTGTCACCATTAGTGGACAAGTCATGGAAGATGGAGAAGGGAGGAGTTCTCAAAGAGGAACCTCTGCCTGTCTACAGTGATAAACTTTCTTTTTTGTAGCTCACAACAATGATTGGCTTATATAATGTAAGTGATTTTTCTTCAGGATGGAGTCAAGGACAGGGCTCATCAAACAAGTTCAATGATCTGTACTTTTTATTCCTCTTGCACATGATGACTATGTCATTTGACTCCTTTTAGATTAATATAGTTTGGAAAACATTACACACAGTTATTCTAGTTGTAATATTTGCAATCGCTTTGATTCCCTTTTATAAGTACACTCTCACAAAAAACAAAGTATATTCCCTTTTGCAGCTACCTATTTTTATAATTTTATTAAGCGTATAATCCATTTGTTTCAACACTAATATCCAAAATACTCATCATAATAGTAATCAGTCTAAATGAGATAGATATATTTTTATAAAAACTGAAATATATATTTCAATAAATTGTGGAGATTTATTTATCAAAGATATAAATAAATTCTAATGAAATAATATGTGAATATTGTCAAAAAATGGATCCCAACATCACTCTCTCCCCATGAAAAGATACCTCTACATCTTCAATGAAGGCAATGTGATAATGGATGATAATGCAAGGTAATTGAAGTATATATGATTTTTGAAAAAAAATTGACAAAAATACATTCAATTTATTCATGTACAATTCATTTGATGAAATATATAACTCTAAAAAGCACTCAAAACACAAACTGTAAATAAAAGTACAAATAAGACTGCATTTAACTTTTTAAATGGAATGATGAAGTAAACCACCACATGGGAAAAAAAGACCAACATTGAAAGCAAACAGAAGTGATTGTTATTCCATGTTTTTATTCTATGTTGAGTGGATCACATATAGGAGCGCATGCGAGGCCTGACAATGGACTGAGCGCCGTCGACGAAGATGGTGGTTCCGGTCATGTACCGGGAATCATCACTGATCAGGTAGATCACGGTCGAGGCCACGTCGTTCTTCGGGTCGAGCCATCGCTGCAATGGCATCACATCCTTCATGTGGCTCTCTGCCCTCTCTTTCCCAACCGAGAGTGGGTACTTGTCGTTGATGTGCAGGCCACGCGCAACACCGTTCACCCTTATCTTGTGTTTACCGACCTCCAACGCCGATGTCTGGTGGTTAAAACACAAGATTTAGAGTTAATACAAAATGTATGACTACAGAGAAATGTTATGCTCAATCATTTTTTCAGTCACTTTTTTGAATTTTTAAGTACACTTACATACTCGTACAAATTGAATGCATTGCATTTGCATGTATTTTTACGTATTTCATAACATATAGAATATATGCCACGGGAAACGATCTCTTATTGTATTAATAACATGGCATCTATTATAAAAGTAAATGCAAAATGAATTTAGTATCTCAGTGCCCTATAAGCATTGATCATTTACAACTTTACTACCTAGTGAACAAAGAAATAGACTAATGAAAATTTTCAAAAGATAAATAGAGCATTCAAGAAAATTGTTATAATAAGCCAAAATGAATCAATGCTATGGTAATCCAACTAAGGAACCCCACATTTGAAACCAATTTTCAAAAAATAACTTTTTCATGACAGCTACCCTCAACCAGCTTTTTGATAACAGTTTTTTGGTTGTCATTTAATACATAAAAACCAAATTACAAAAACTAAAAGCTATAGTTATAATGTTATATATATATATATATATATATATATATATAAAATGTTTGGATCCAATTATCTGAAAATTGATTTTGTAGACAATTGGTTGTAAACGGGGGCCTAAAAGGAAATCTACTAATTTCACTGTGTCATGCCCCAGCTGGAATTCATTCATCAAAATCTCTACAAAGTTGCCAAAAGTCCATTCAATTCAAGTCAACATAGCCAGTTTGCAATGCTTGGGGTCATGTAGAAAGTCTATACAGCTAACTAAAGAATCCAAAAAAAAAACTTTGAGAAGATTCCAGGCACCTAAAATATTGCACCAACTTCTCAATCATATATACATGACTTTCTGGTCATGGCCTTCAGAATTCTACACAACAAAGATTGTCCATTATTAGTATCTACATGTCCTACACATAACTCAAGCCAATATTTGATTAAATGAAATTCCATTTGTTGGAGTTTAAGCATCACAAAATATAAGACCTGTTATTCACATCTGTCCATAAAAATCAACAGAACAAGATGGTGATTTATAATCAGATGCATTACATCATCTATAATGATCATGCATGTTGAACGATGGACCTTAAACGGATGCAGAGTCATCTTTGAATTCAATTCCAACCGATAATCAGATTGAGAGATCAGCCTTCTGAGATAGTCAGCTTCGATGATAATGTAGGTTCTTTGGTTTTCTTTTAAAAATTATGCCACAGATACCAAAAAAATCTCTTTCTTTTTTCAACAACCTCTAATTGAACTGTTGACAAACATGTGACAGTATCTCTGTGACCTAGATTTCATATCATCAGCCTTACCTCAGGGTCAGATGGTAAGTATCAGCCTCGTTCCAATAAGTCATATATTACTTAATTTTTTGAAATTTGCCTTCCTTTTTTTTTTAATAAAATATAGAAGAGCTAATTAATAAAGAAACCCCGAGCAAGGGAGACAATGATCTCCGTTCAAAGAGAAGAAAAGTGGGGTGGGGGGGGGGGGGGGGATAGAGGAGAGTTTCCTTATGGAGACCACCCTAAAGATTCACCTCCCAAACCATAATGTATCCATAATGGTAGATGGTATGTCAACATTTGAAATCATGGAAACCCAATCTCTATATTTATTTATTTTATAATAATCCTCAACTAATAAGCCTCATCTCATATATAAGTTTCCCATAATAATTATAGTTCCGACCAGCATTGACAATTTCCGGATTCCAGAACTGAGAGTAACGGATTACTAGTCTTTAATTTTATATGACCAAACATCTAAGCCATAAACACAGACTATACAAATTTCATTGAATCAATCGCCCTCTAATCTAATGTTCATACTCATCTTTTTTCCTCTATAAACAAAGTCTTCTTTAATAAAAAGGAAGATGGCTCGATTAAACACCATACGATTAGTGATATCAACACGACTCAGAGTCAGTCATATGAAGAAACATAAATAGGTACAGATTAGAAAAAGCAATTCAAGCAACTGAGATGTTAATATAAGATATACACAATGTGACCAAACAAAAACAGGGTATCCATGCCGAATAATATCATCTCATGTATCTTCATTACAAAAATGGAGGAGACTGAAAATCATCATAATCTACCTCATTTCTTTTATCAATTCCACAGTACTATTTATAACCTGCCCTTTACTCGTGTCATCCTATGGCTTAATATAACTTCATTATTTTAATGATACAAGAAGTTCTTTATCAAATTTTAAAAACAGTAAATTAACCTCTGGGGATTAGGAAATTTCCCGGCAACTGGATAATTGAATATGATGGACATATGATCAATACACTCAACATCTTACTAACAATGCATTAAAAAAATTGAATATTTAGGATGCAGTTGTATACTTAATATTAGTAAGAGAAAGACATAGTATTCTGTATCCCTCAAGTCTTTCACTAAGATACAGTCTCAATAATGAAATCATGCAAAAATTGGAAGAAAGAGTGCAACAACACAGCCTACAAACAAATACTTTAAAACTCTGTTATTGCTCATGTCCTACCTCCATGGGACCTGAACTATTGAGCAACTGTGCAGTATTGTTATGACACATAAATGCAATTATTCTTGTCCATAATCTTTCATACAACTGAAATGTTTGTCCAAGTCTTTTGAGGTTTAGGTCCTATCAGTGCTCGTTAGTCCCCAATGAAGCACTCACGTGTGTCTAAAATTGTCAAAGAACTCACATGTTAAAAATGTTAGGTGGATACATCTCAATCTCTCATTGGGGATGGATGAGAACCGATGGGATCCAGCACTGACTGGATCTCATCCCCTCTCTTCACCTCCTCTTCCCAATCCTTACTTTTCATATTAGTGTTGTATCCAACTCTCTATGGACATAGAGAATAACAGAAAATCCTCCATCAAAGTCTTCCTACTCAGCCTAGATGCAGCCATTTTCAAATCACCTGATTATGTGTTGCTTCCTATAACCCAATGCTCTGGCCACCACCATCTATTAACTTTCATATCATGTGTGACTATGTTGCATGTAGTGCAAATAAGTTATGTGACTACTGAATTTCAGAAGAAGAAGACGCAAGGTAACAATTTACATACTCTGACCAATTGCTCTATTCCAGCCAAACAAGAACCAAAAGCAGCTGCTCCAGGATAGAGGCCTCTTTCTGCACCTATTAATGAGGTAAGAAATATGATAGACCCTCCTGCCTTACAATCTCGCATTCTTGTAGCGATAGCTTTTAACAGAAACCAGGCTGCCATGAAATTGATTTTGACTGTCTTCTTCATTTCATCTTCACTTACATGGAGAAGATCTTTAATATCTCCTGTTACATGTCATGGATCAATAATATACAAACACAGAGAAAACATATACAGATCAAAAAGTGACTGGGTGAACATATCTGACACATTTCCAAGACTAAATAGTATCACTTCTCCAAGAAACATTAGATAACCTCATCAACATTAGGCATGCAGCTGAACAAATAAATCTTAACCATTATTACCTTATCCAATTTTACAACTCAAAAGCTCCTCTGGTAGCACGGTTATGCAACACGCTCTTCATATTCTTCGTGAGATTATTTATGTGAAAAAAAAAATGATTTATCCTTGAAATTCTGATTTTTCCATGAAAAGCCAACCCCACATGATGTGAAGAAGGCCTTGAGAATAAAAAATTAAGCAGGCATACATGATGTATAGAATATCATATCAACATACATATCAAACGCAATCCTATTCATAAACCCCACATAAATTATAATGAAATGATGCAGAGATTTGGTAATTGCAATATATACAGCAAGTTTGGGCAAACAACAGAGAACAAGATAAAGATCAAAAGTTTTATGGATAAGAGGGGATGCTCTATAATTGACTCAGGGTTCCATTGACATGTCAATGTAAATTCCCATCTATAATAACTTATTGGCTCATTTGCTCGACTAGTCAAAAGTTTTGTCTTTGCCAATTAAACTACTAACTTCATCTCCCCAAGACCCAATTCCAATGACAACAGGCAAGTTCAAAAGGACTAAAGAAGACATGAATAATCCACAATTGGTCAACAAGTATTCCAACACAAGAATTTTAAAATACCTTCATAGAGAGAACAATTAACCAAAGCATCCAAACTCCCCAAACGTTTCCAAGCCCGGTCCACCGCCTCATCAAAAACCGACTCCTTGTCATCTTCCATATCTAGGCCAATAACTTCAATTGGGCTGATCCCATTTAAAGAACTCATAATTTCCCTTGCAATCGTACAAAGGGAAGCCTCGTCTCCAGCCAAAACCAACCTATTCATCAATAATACATAAACAATTACTATAGAGATATGCAGATTATCTATATACACCAAGAAAAAAAATCTACATGTTGAGAAGAAAAACATATTTCGGGGAATTAAACGTAAACCAGAGATCTTCAAAACTGGAATGAATGAAACAGTAACATGTTAAAGTGAATACACATTTTATACATATGTGTAGATACATCCAACAAGGCATTAAAGCATGTTAATTTTTTTTGTTAAAAAAATATATAATCTTCAGAACAGTATCGCAGGGAACAAAGAGAAGGGAAAAAAATAATTGGAACAACATTGATACTTTCAATCACCAAAGAAAAAGTGAACCAACAGATTCCAAACAAGTAAGGAAACAACAAGGAACCCAATAAACTTTCAAAGAAACCCATAAAAAATGATAACTTTTTTAGAAGAACCCATTTTCAAAATCATCAAAAGATTGACAATTTCAATCACTAATGAATCAACAAACAAACAAAAAAACACATTAAAAAATGACAATCACAATCACTACAGAAAGAGAGGGAGAGAGAGAGAGAGAGAGAGAGAGAGAGAGAGAGAACAAAACCTGCAACCGCATTTGGCGAGGTGAAAAGCGATACCCTTTGAGATCTCGTCCCCATTAGAGGTCACCAACACTCTCTTCCCATTGAATTCCATTGCAACCCACAAAAACGAAAAAGAAAACACTAGAGAGAACAAGAAACCGAAGAACAACAAGAGAAAGAAAGCACGATATGACACAAAAGATTCCCTCTGTTATTTATACTGACAAAAAACAAATAAAAACAAATAAACAAAACCAATCGACAGACGTTTCACAGTTTCGCCGCTCGTTCAGTGAATCTGTGTGAGAGAGAGAGAGAGAGTGATTTTGTTTTGATGAGTTCGTATATGCGGGAAGGGATGGCTGTGGTTTTAATAGGGGTAATCGATGTGGACTTTGATGGATTTCTGTAGATATTGTTTAAGTGTTTAAGTGATAGATTTTTGTAGACTTTGCAGACTTTTGAGACTTTCACAGATTGACTCTCATGAACTTTCACAGACGGCAGACTTTCACATATTGACTCTCATGGACTTTCATAGACTTTCACATACATTTGTAGACTTTCTCAAATCACTCCTGGACTTTCACATACTTTTACAGACATTTATAGACTTTCACAAATCACTCTCATGAACTTTTATAGACTTTCACATACTTTAACAAACTTTAACATATTGACTCTTTGTACATATGGATATGGATTTCTATTAATAAACACAATAATGTTTTTAAATTTTTAAATAAGAAATAAATAACTCATCATACCCAACATAAAATATAATTTAATATAATAAATATTAATAAAAACATTTTTAACTACATAATATTGCATTAGTTCACCATGAATATTGATGTCATGGTCATCCCACATACGTTTAGCTATACATATGAGTCGATATCAATATTTCATATATATTTACATTCATAAAAAATTCTTCTTCATTAAAAACAATCAATCTAAAATATAAAAAAAATAGAGAAAAAAATACCTTATATTGAGAAAAATCCACAATGAGCTAACCTTTTTTCTGTTATAGAAAGAAAATTCATAAGCTTTTATAAAAGGGAGGGATGAGTTTTTAATTAGGAAGACAATAAAAAATAAGGAAATATATATATTATATAAAAATTATATATTACATCTCTTCAAATATAATAAAATAAAATAATAAATTATATTACTTAAAATAAAAAAATAAAATTAGTCATTATATTATTTAAATAAAAAATGAAATAAAAGCAATCAGTATATTTAGTCATATATATACACATATGCCTAATTTTATTTTTATATATGTCTGAACATTATAAAAAAAATATGCATGATTGTAACACAAGCAAATCTATCATTCTAATATATTCAGCAAACATATGAGGTGATAGCAATATTTCATACAAATGGACATTCAGAAAAAAATGATAAATAAATAAAAAAATGTAAATAAAAATATGAAAGGCATGAGATGAAAATTATAGAAGAGTTTTGTTAAAAGAAAAAAAAGAAATATTCACAATACTAGAATAAAAGTCCATGAGAATCCCACTCATTTGGGTGGGATTTTGAAATGACTTTTTCCTTTGTATTTCTCTTTCTAAAGTCCACAAAATCCTCACTTATGAAAGTCTTCACAAATCCTGTTTAAATTGAATAACACAGTACAAAATGTCTACTATGAAGAGTCCAATTAAATAACGCTGGACTTTTTGTCCACGAAATAATGTCTATATCGAATAACACTAGACTTTTTGTCCACGAAATAATGTCTCTATTGAATAACACTGGATTTTATGTCATGAAATAATGTCTCAATCGAATAACACTGGAATTTTTGTCATGAAATAATGTCTCAATCGAATAACACTTAACTTTTTGTCCACGAGATAATGTCTCAATTGAATAACACTGGACTTTTTGTCCACGAATCAATGTCTTGATTGAAAAATACAAGATTTACAAATCCATGGACATGACAATTTATCCATGAAAATCCTAATTGACTACCCCCTATAATAGTCATCAAGACCGCGTCAGACAGCCTGATTCATGAGGATATGATTCATGATGGGACAAGGGCTATCACTCAGATGAGTAGCGCTTTGATAGACTCAAACATTTTTGTGATGTAACACTGGGGTGTAACTATAATGTGATAGATAATACTTCAGGTTGAATAAATAAATTTTTATTTAGTTATTTTTTTTAGTAATTTCATTAAAAAAATATAAAAATATTTTTTATTTATTTACCTTAGATAAAGTGATGATAAATGATTGATAAGAGATGAATAAGAGTTTATAACTTTTTAAATGACAATTACACCCCTTCCCCCCATTTGGCGTGAATAAACGCTGCATAGGAGAGAATACAGTAGAATAGCCTCAAACAGCTGTTTGTTTGATAAGAATAAATATTGATAGTTATGTCTGGATAAGCTAGGATAAATCATGATACCTTTTCTCAGAAAATGCTAGAATTGCTTATCAGGGCTTATTATACCAATGGATAAAAATACTCTTCTCTGTCATTTTAAAAAAATTATCTTACCTAATACTCTCTCCACACATTCCAAAAACTATCGCATCTATCATATCACACACACATCTCTCATACTTATTCCCAAACACAAATAATTTATCTAGGGGGTATAATTGTCATTTAAAAAGTCATAAACTCTTATCCATCTTTTATCTACCACTTATCCTTACTTTATTCAAGGTGAACCAAACAACAAAAAGATCAATTTTACGTTTAATAACAGAAAAGACAACCAAACAAAAATTTACCTATTCAGCATGGATTGTTATTTATCCCAGTATAGCTATCAAGGGCGAATAACCTTATGTCACACCCCAAACAGGCCACTTGAGAATAGTGTGAGAGATATATGATTGATTTGATAGATGTAACAGTTTTTGGAATCTGTGTAAGACTGTTAGGTGAGATAAATTTTCTAAAATAACAGATAATAGTATTTTTATTCATTGGCATAGATAAACTTAACAAGCAATTCCAATATTTTATTAGAATAGTTATCGAACTTTATCCTAGCTTATCCAGACATAACTATCAGAGTTTATTATATCAAAACAAACAGCTTTGAGCTATTCTCATGTATTCTTCCTTATTCTCGCCTAATGCTCCACACCATACGGGGAGCTAATGTATAAGTATATATTACGCTATCATAACGTATAGGGTTCTATAACAGTGTATGGCCAATGACGAAGCTAGGATTTTCGTAAGGAGGGTGATGAAGCATATGAATACGCTCTTCTGCTAATTCGATCGAAGATGCGAATTCGCAGGCTCTAGCGGCGCTGTTGAATCTTCAAGAGAAGAATGTCAGGGGCGTTGGGCTTCAATGACCTGTTGATTTCTAACGAAATATAAGATGATTGAAAATTCTATGTAGATGTTAACCCTCCTAGGATAACAAAATACAGTAGAGAAGATAAACAAATTCTAATAATCAATAATCTCTGAATAATCAATTGGTTTATAAATCTATTTATAGACTAGAGAACCCTTAACCGATTAGGATCTCAACTAATTATCTAAATCTATAAATTATGATCCTAACAGATTAACCAAATCTGTAAAAATTATAATTACATCTTTATTTAATCTTAACTAATATTCAAATTTGAATTTAAATTCAAAATCCAAATTCAAATCCTAACTAAAAATTTAAAAAAAATCATATCTGAATGATATCTAAATATTCAATCTTCCTAATTATCCAGAAAAATATGATAAATCTAACAAATAAAATTAAAATACTCCTAAATATAAATTATCCATAATCCTCCATATGGTCCTCAACATTGCTTGAATGGTCTATGATCATGCTACATCATTCTCTCCCTCTTCAGGAAAACTCGTCCTCGAGTTTGGTTGAACGATTTGGTGATGAAGTCCAAGCAGCTGATCACGTATTCCACTGAATTTTGATTTTATGGTTTTAAGGTCATTCAACAAATTGAATTTTGCATTCTTTCGATCTCCGATGGTCATGGAATTTTTTTTAAAATATATATTGGATTGGAATGCAAAGAAATATTTGTGCGGTTGGGTGTTTTAGAAGAAAAACTTGGGTATGAGGGGTTAAATAAATTTTTTTTTTATGAAATTAAGAGGAGATGGGTTCTGGTGGGATCTGGGGTTGTATTCTTCTTTTTTTTGTGATAAAATATAGGGAAGGGATAGATAAGTGGGATATGGATTCACCAGTGGAAGCAGTTCAACAACGACAATGACAGCAGGCACGTGGCGACTCTTGACAGAAGTGGTGACTGTGCTTGACGATAGCAGCGACGACGACTGTTCGGTGGTGGCGGTGCTCGGAGGCAATGGCTCTCAACGGTGGTGGTGCTCAAAGGCGGTGGCGGCTCGCAGTGGTTGTTACAACTTTGGCTCTTCTGCTGATGAAGCGTACGAATATGCTCTTCCGCTAATTCGATCGAAGATGCGAATTCGCAGGCTCCAGCAGCGCTGTTGATTTTCAAGAGAAGAATACCAGGGACGTTGGGCTTCAATGACCTATTGATTTCTAACGAAATATCAGATGATTGAAAATTCTATGTAGATGTTAACCCTCCTAGGATAACAAAATACAGTAGAGAAGATAAACAAATTCTAATAATCAATAATCTCTAAATAATCAACTGGTTTACAAGTCTATTTATATATTAGAATTCAAATCTTAACTAAAAAATAAAAAAAAATCATATCTAATTATATCTGAATATTAAATAATCTTAATTATCCAGAAAATATGATAAATCTAACAAATAAAACTAAAATATTAATAAATACAAATCATCCATAATTCTCCATATGATCCTCAACATTGATTGAATGGTCTATGATCGTGCTGCATCAGAGGGATGTATATATTTTTCAAAGTTATATCATTGTATATATTTTTTAATCTCAATAGTACAGATTAAAAAAATGAATATATAAAAATTGAAATAAAAGCATTCTTATAAAATGTATCAGTGAATAATTCTAAAAACTATTATATTTTAAAATAATATGTTAAATTTCATATCGATGATTTAAAAAATGACAATAAGATAAAAGAGAAAAAAATTTGTAGCTTAGGGGTTGGTGAAAAATGAGAATCAAAATTGGTTTTTGTTTTATGCGGAGGGGGGAGGGTTGTTGCCCTAATGTGATTGTGTTTATCAATGCACAATTTCCAACAATCTCAGTGTCACTTTTAGTTATTTGTATTTAAAATGTTGATTTATATTTTGAATTTTCTTTATATGTTATCGTATTAGCAATCTTTATTCACATAAACTACACGAATCACTTATTAAAATATTAAAACATTAAAAGTTTAGATCTTATACAATAAAAATCATGATATAATGTTTTAGTAAAATCTTAAAAAGTATTAAGATTTAAAATTTGATAATTAGTCAAAGATTTTTTAAAATATATTATAATTTTAATAAATTTATTTATTTAATATTAGTTTAATTAATATATTTATTATATCAAGATAATGGTACATTATAAGTCCGATCAGTCTAAAGAATGAACTAATATTCTTTTAACATGTTCATTTTTCCAATTGAATGAACTATTCAATTTTTAAACGTTGCCACTCTCAATTAATTTTTCTCTTTATCACAAAGGAAACTGTTAGTCTGTTACACTCATTTCATTTTACCGTCTAAAATATAAACCTCAAACATTTTTATTTTTTTAAATCATATTCTTCCATATTTTTATAAAATATAAAGTGTATACTTTAATGAATTGAATATTATTATTTATAAAACTTTGAAAAAAATCCTAATGATATACCTCGATACAAGGCTAATGAGGTATATTAACAACGCTCTATCACAAAATAACCAAACAACTGTAAATCTGTCACTCGGACGAATACGGATCGGATACGTTAATATCCATATCATAACTTTCGAATTCGAACATTAATTTTCAGATTCAAATCTTTTCGGATATAGATCAAATACAGATATGTTTCGGATAATTGACATGTTTAAATATAAATATTAATTTTGATAATCAAGTGATATATATTAGAGAGATAGGAAAATTAAAATTGAGATTTTAATGTTTCTTCTCTGTTTCAAATATTGTACTTTAAAATTTTAATAGTCATATAATATATTATGTAAGAAAATAAAATATGAACAATATATAATATAAACATATAATTTTTTTTTAACATATGTCGGATATGTTGGGAGGGCAAATCGCGGAAGCCACCAACAAACCCGAGATCGAACACAAGAACGAAACATCATATCACACGAAGAACATAAGATATTCGTGGTTCGGCCTAAGCCTACATCCACGGGGTAAAAAACAGAGAATCCACTTTGATAGTTGCGATACATTAAGAGACTCACAAACTCTCCCATGGAGTTACCCTCTCTTAGAACCTCTCAATCTTCCCTTAGGATCTCTACATTGTATCATGCCTTATCTTGCCATGAAACCCTAGAAGATATTTATAGAGATAAATAACTTCTTCCCCAAGTAATCTTCAATTAATAAATAAATATTGTTTCCATTAATTAGGAGATATTCACTCTCCTAATTAACAAACAAATATTGTTCCATTAATTAGGAGATATTTACTCTCCTAATTAACAAACAAATATTGTTTCCTATTTTAGAAGATTCACTTTAAATATTAATTAAGATCAGATCTTAAATAATATTCTACTTATTAGGTGCCCAACCTAATATTATTTCATCATGACCATCCGATGTGATACACCGGATCGAGAAATAATCCCAACAAATCTTCATCTTGGCTTGTATCCGGTACGCTCGAACTTCCTCGAACCCCTTAGAAGATTTCCGTTGATGTCTCCACCTTGCTCCATGTCGTCCTTGAAGCATGACCACGCGAGCAACCATGCACCTCCACCTGCAATCAAGTGGTCTTCGACTTCCTTCGACTTCCTTGAGCTTCACCAGTCTTCAAGTCGCTATCACGAGTCTCTTTGTGCACTAAACCCGCTCCGCAGAACTCCACCTTGAATGGATTTTAGGAATTTCTTCCTCCGGACGTCTGCATCGCCCAATCTTGTTGGATCCATAAGCCTGCACTCGCCTTATCATAGATCAACCCCTGAGTCAGACTCAGTAATCGCGCATCCTCAAGTCAATGCCATGACTTGATTTCACATGCACCACGCTCCTCGTCGATTTTCGAAGAAGATCTGGATCTTACCTCCACCTTGAACATGCCACACCGCGCTAGCGAGATGACTGGACTCGCTCTTTTAACCGAACCACATGGGGCCGCTCCTCCCATACCCGGTTCAGAACGCCTTAAATCGTGTTGCACTGTTCCATCTTCTTCTATACGAACTCCGCACCCACGCTTCACATGATTCGCCCACATGCCTCCGCGTGTCACTGCGAACTTTGCACCCCAAGCGTCTCTGCACGTCTGCTTCTCGGTGGATCTTGGACCCGCAACAAATTGGTTTCATCATTGCACACCTAATTAGATGTGCCGCTTCCACACCGAGAGCTCCATGCAACCTTGCATGATTTTTTTTTCTCCTTCTTCGTGTGAAACCCTGTACGACACACCGTTGTTGGAATTTCCAACAATACATCCGTCGATGGTATGAATTCATCGACCTGTATCGTCATTGATCCTCGTTCTTCAAATCTCGTCCTCCTAGGTCGAAACCCGGAGCTCTGATACCACTGTTGGGAGGGCAAATCTCGGAAGCCACCAACAAACCGAGATCGATCACAAGAACGAAACATCATATCACACGAAGAACACAAGATATACGTGGTTTGGCCTAAGCCTACATCCACGGGGCAAAAAACAGAGAATCCATTTTGATAGTTGAGATATATTAAGAGACTCACAAACTATCCCATGGAGTTACTCTCTCTTAGAACCTCTCAACCTTCCCTTAGGATCTCTACATTGTATTATGCCTTATCTTGCCATGAAACCCTAGAAGATATTTATAGAGATAAATAACTTCTTCCCAAGTAATCTTCCAATTAATAAATAAATATTGTTTCCATTAATTAGGAGATATTCACTCTCCTAATTAACAAACAAATATTGTTCCCATTAATTAGGAGATATTTACTCTCCTAATTAACAAACAAATATTGTTTCCTATTTTAGAAGATTCACTTTAAATATTAATTAAGATCAGATCTTAAATAATATTCTACTTATTAGGTGTCCAACCTAATATTATTTCATCATGGTCATCCGATGTGATATACCGGATCAAGACATAATCCAACAGGATACATGTATTTTTCACATCGGACATTTCGTTCGGATTTCGTTCGGGTTGTGATGAATTCATGGTGAGTTTAACCTTATTTTTACCAATCTCTTCGTCATAGATTCTTTGATTCCAAATCGCGCGAGTACAAAGTACGATAAACAATTATAACTCAAATTTAACACAATTAAAATTAAAAAAAATAAAAATAAAAGAGAGAGAAAGAGACCAATCACGTGGCGTTGTCGATCGTGACCGTAGGTTTGATTATAATTGAAACTGATTATAATTGAAAATACTACCAACAAAACACGTGCATATTTTGTTCAACGACCACATGACATACAGATTTTCTACGTACGTTGTGTTTTAAAACCACAGAAAAGCATATTTTGTTTAATGACCACATAATATACTGACTTTTTTTTATAAACGTCCGGTTTTTAAATTGATTCTACAAAAAATTGTACTTTAATTTTTTAACATTATTTATTTAAATTTATCTACAAAAAACTATCCTAATTTTCTATTTGATGGCACAATTATAAAATACAGTTTTTTGTAAATAAAAAATTGTTTATACGCTGTCATACATTTTTCTTAGATAATTACTTAAAAAATAACAGAACTTTTGGAGCTAGGCCCTGAATCAAGAAAGCTCTTTTGGGCATTTTGTTATCAACACCAAATGCATGGTTTCATGCCAATGGCATGGAATGTTATCATAATTACATTTTTTTAATTTTCAGTTGTTTCATTTTCAATTGTCACGCGGAACTGTAGAAGACAATAGAAAGAATATTATGCCTAACTTAAGTTGTGGAATATATAAAGATCTTAGGTATTGGAATATATTAAAATCTTATACTTTGTCTCCCCTAATAATTTGTATGATAAAAAAAAAGTTTTTTTTTGAAGTAAAATAGACATTTGCTATCCGATTTACATTAAATGAACATTGAATTACAAACTCTAAACGGATAAAGGGGGAGGTGAGGAAGAGAATAAATAAAACGCATAAGAAACAGGATAAAAAAAACCATCAAACTCAAAACACTGCTTCGGTCATCCGGGTTAAAAAAAAGAAGTTACCCATGTTGAGTGTTTATTTATTAAAATTTTGTACTTTCTTCTGTTGGACTTTGTGGAGTTTTGTAAATCAGATCCACCTATTTAAAACAAATTCTGCAAAAACTTATGACCAGATTTCTTCAATATACCATTGCAAATCAGAGTTCTATTTTTTTTTTAAATCACTTAATTTAATCATTTAAATCTTCCAATAGATAATATAATTCAACTAGTGATTTAAAATTTAATATTTTCAAAATCTTATATACAATTAAAATCATAAAAGTACACATTGCATTAATCAGGCCTCATCCAGAATGTAGATAGAGTTCTACATAGAGAAACTTCTAAAGTTGATTTACACAATCACATGTATTCACACAAAAAAGTTTATAAGCTGTCATGCATTTTTCTTAGATAATTACTTAAAAAAAAAACAAAACATTTGGATGTAAGCCCAGAATCACCAAAGCTCTTTTCGATTACTTTTCCCCTTCAAATCAAACATTTTCATAAATAAATAAAAAATGCTTCTACACTTAATCATTCCATTAATTATATCTAAAGTTGTAATATGAGCATATGATTTCTTTAATGAAGTATATATACTCAAATAAGAAATTTACAAAAAAAAAATACACATTTTATTCATTCGAACACAATCAAATTAATGCTACCTAGAACAAAAGTATAATATAATCCTGATAATATGATAAATTTTTTTAATTCATATCAATAATAAATGAAAACGTCATTGTTTCTGTCACTTGTGACGTGCACATAAATTTGCTCATAAAATTCATCAGATCTATTATTTAATTAGTTTTAATAATAATCATTCATTATAATAATTGTTAAAACAACAACAAAAAATATTAAAAAATTATTTGAGCAATCATTTTCCCAGTTTCAACGATTCTTCAAAAAAATTTAAAGTTATATAGTTATCTAATGAATGAATGTTGTGCGTGACAAACAAATATTAGGCTAAACACAAATTCTTATAATTACTACATTAATAATATAAACATCAAATATATATTAAATCATGCATACTCTAAAATATATCGTAAAAACACAAAATAAAGAGTATGAGATTAAAAATGTGTATCCAGAAATGTGGAAGCGAGTGAAAATACTATGTCATCGGTGAATAAAGCCCACGCATAGGGTTGAATGACTTCCTACCACTGAGATATACGACCACAACTGGTTTTGTTCTTCCGGGGTGCGAGCTACGGAAGAACCGTGGATCAAGAAAAGAATTGGAATTAATGGATGAAGAATTTCAACACTGGTTTGTATAAAAATGGAGTGTTAACTCCTCACGGGTTGGTGATGAAAATATGCCGAATGGTGGTTTGTTGATTATCACCTCTAACAGTGGATTGAATTAATCCCATGAAAAAGGAAAGATTTGCCAAGCCTTATATACACCGTGACATGCAAATTCACAGTAATGGGCACGTTATGCATTTTGCATGATGAATGAAACGTATGGTATTAATAGTTAAACGTTAAACGTTTCAATGGGTCCTATGAGGTGTCATCATCTCATTGATTGACTTATTGACTTTTCAAAAATTGTAAAAAGACAAAATACAAATCTGTCATTCATTAAAAATCTCTCCCATTAACCCAAATCTCATTTTTTCTCTAATAAGTTACTAATTTTTCACATTTACACGAAAATTTATGTATTTTAAAATTTAAATTTTGAAATCCTTACCTAATAACTCAATTTTCAATTTCAATTACACCCAGATCTTACCTAAATTACACCAAAACTTTTTTTTTTGTCAAAATTTTTCAAACGGCTACTCTTACATTCACGAATGTAATAAAATAACACAGATTAAAAAATTAGTTGACTATTACATTTTTTTTTTGTCAAAAAATTTACATGTAGTTGACTATTATATTTATGAATGTAACAAATATAAATCAGTAGATGCATGCAGTTGGCTGTTTCATTTACGAATGTAACAAAAAATAACACAGATTTGAAAAATAACTATTTACATTGTCAACAATGTAACAATTTTATCAAACAAACTACCCATTAAAAAATGTAACAATATGGAATGTTACATATAGATATTGAAACAAAAACAAATCAAACATGTGAAAAATGATATTCAATACATGAAAAAAATTCATGTTCAAACATTTAAAACAAAAGACAAAACACAATTCGATTACGAATCTAATAATATCAAACCTGATCCGAGAGACATTGAGGTGAGATCGAACTATAAAAAAAAACCGATTTCGTACCTTCCAAAACCTTAAAAATAGAATTTCAGATCTGCCCATGTATTCTTCATAAAGAAAATCAGTTCTAAAAATATTAATATTGATGTATGATTTTCAGAATCAATTAATTATGAATAAATACAGTATTTTGAAAATTAAATGATACTCCACAATCATAGGGATTTATGTTGAGATAGTTATGGACATAATAGACAATGCCCTATTACCACATCATGGGGCCTGTGAAATTGGGGCGTGAGAATCATTATTGTTTTAATAAATAAACACTCAACATGGGTAACTTCCTTTTTTTAAAAAAAAAATTTTATCATACAAGTTATTAGGGGAGACAAAGTATAAGATTTTAATACATTCCAACAAATCTTTATATGTTCCACTACCTAAGTTAAGCATGATATTCTTGTCTTCCACAGTTCCACGTGACAATTGAAAATGAAACAAATGAAAATTAAAAAAAATTTAATTATGATAACATTCCATGCCATTTGCATGAAACCATGCGTTTGGTGTTGATAACAGAATGCCCAAAAAATAAGAGATTTAAAATGTCCACAAGCATTTTTTTATATATATGGAAAATCACAAGCATTTTAATAAACACGTTATATGCGGTGTTCACTCTTTCCATCTAACCAATTCTTCGGATCACGTTGTACACGCGGTGTTCACTCTCCATCTAACCAATTCTTCGGATCACGTTGTACACGCGGTGTTCACTCTCTCTCTAATCAATTTTATGGAAAAAAGGTGGTTGTTGAAATAAGGTATCTCAACAAATATATGGCATCAGCATTGGGGTCCATTGCAAGATCTTTCATTTAGAAGATTAGAAGTAACATTGAAGGATTGTGTTAAAAATAGTGCAGTCTTCTAATATTTAAATTTTTTTAAATATATAATCCATGTAACGAAACATATAATTTCATAGAAAATATATTTCACTAAATTGTTTACTCTTTTACTTTGTTATTCAAATGAGACTCCGACACCATAATTTTTTTATTGTGTACATTAGATGATCCGTTGGAACAAAAAAAAAGAAAAAAGAAGAAGAAGAGGGGGTCTCTTTAACTTTAATCATTTGTATGGATATATGAAGATTGCAGGGAGTTATATAGATATGAAGATTGCAGGGGGTTATATGAATTTATGCTACATTACATGGGGTTATATGGATTTTTTTCAATTTCGCCGTTAACTCAACTAATGGAAGGCGGACGGAGGGGGTTATATGGATTTTGAGTATGATTACAGGGGGTTATATGGATATATGAAGATGGCAAAGGGTTATATGGATTTAGACAAGATTTCACGGGGTTATATGGATTGTTCCCTTAAATTTATTACTCTTTACTTCAAGTCACTTGAGAGTTACTAAACCCTCAGTTCAAACCCAACCCAAATTATGTTCGAGTCACTCGAGTTCGGATTCGGATTTTTATTGAAAACTAAATTTTAGTAAAAAACTAAAAAAATAATATCATGGGTGGATCTATTTGCGCACCTCTGATATGTGGGTAAGCCACTCTTTGTATGGTTTGTGTTACAAAAGACCAATTTAAAATATGCTCGATAAGTACACTCCAAAATTTGTCCCTAGATGACTTAGCTTGTTCGCGATATCACTTCATCAATCAAACAGTTCAACCTTTATTATTATGTTATCTAATGAGGATAAAAAAACACAAAACAAAAAATCACTTATTCCATTGAAAAATTATCTATTCCTGAAATAAATATAAACTTCATAATAGCTTATTCATCGATCCAAACAGGATGTAGAGCCATAGAGGACAGGATGTCCGTCAGGTAAGCCATGGTGTTAGGCGCACCCTACGTTGTAGCTGCCATAGAAGAAGAACAAGAAGACGAGCCCTTCCTCTCCGATATCCTTCCAAGATACCTGCTTTTGTACTGCAACGAATCGCTCATGTCCTTCAGCTGAACAACTGCTGAAGAAGACAAACCTCCTCCATTTCGATGGAGGTCGAGGCAGCGGATGCTTTCGTGGAGAGGGTCTTGGATGGTCTGGGGCAGGGGAGGGAGGGAGTGGAGGCACGTGCGGGGTGGTGGAGCGTCAACACCAAGGGAGGAGTCAGGACAAAATTTTGGTCTGGGTTAAATTATATTTTTAATAAAACTTATACTCATGTTTAACAAGACTGAGTTTTTTTCTCATAAACAAAAAGTTATTTAAACTACCAGTCCTTTTTCAAACTTAATTCTAGCCACATATATCTCGTTAGCATCACATATCAATATTAACAAGTTATATACCACAAGTTTTTTTCATTTTTTTTATAAATGGATCATTGCAATTCTGGGGTGCATAATTCATGTTTTCTCAAAGTATATACCTTATCAATTTTTAAAGAAATCAAAACATGTAAGAAGTTGAATGAGGATTGAAAAAGAGATTTTATGTAATATTTTCACAACAACGTATTGACACAAGAGATTAAATTCAGAATTTTTATGTTTAAAATAATTCAAACAAAGATTTTTTTTTATATAAAAACATAAAAACTATACATTATAAAATATAAATATTATCATATAAATAAAAAGATTATAAAAACTGGGTCGAATTATAGCCTGGCCTAGCCAACCTTTACATCCGCCCTTGGTCGGCACATGTGGCAGCGAAGAGAGGGTGAGGGTCTCCATGATGAGGGGGGCCACATCGCCATCGAACTACGGAAAGAGCCGCCACCACCTGCAGCGGTGTGATGTCCGCGATTAATCCATTACGATTAGGAGTGACGCCACATTATATGTGGGCTGGTTAATCAGGATCCAGATCTTCGACTTGTTTTTATTGTACTTGTATCCTGTTTAGCTCATGTGGGTTCATCACAACATCATACATAACATCATGTGATTGTAAATGTATATAGTGAAATTGATTTTTTTATTCACATACATTTGGTATTCGTTGATTTTAAATGTGGTGATGTAATCAATACAAAAAAGTCAAGTAAGATACAAATATATAAAAACAAACAGATGTTCCTAATAAGAATTGGGTCAAATAAGTGAAACTTCTAAAGTGAATGTCAAACACAAAAGATGTACTTAGAAGGGGGGCTTACTTGGAGGGGTGCAAATAAAGCCACCCTATTTTAGAGTGTTGCTACACTTAGTTTTTTTCCTCAGTACAAAACACAGACTTATACCTCGTTACAGATTTAGTGAAACATATACCTCGTTAGATGATGTATATACCTCGTTGCTGGAAACTATTATGTATAACTTGATTTCCAACGCCTGGTTGCATATTTGATTTTTTTAAAATAATTTAGTGCATTTGGTGAAGGAGAGGGTTAAAAATAAAAATGTTAATAGAGGTCGTTTGGACCTCCCGTCTACTGATCACCCAAACCACCACGCTTTTTTGTTTCTGTGTCATAATTATCTTTTTTCTTGTTTATTTTTCTGTATTCTCTTATCTTCAATTCAGATTTGTAATCCACTTTTAATAATAGAAGTTACGATAAGAAGATCTATCTTTTCTAAATAAAAAAACATGTTAACGGAGTAACTTAACTATTGTTACTAAAAAAAAAAACCCAGTAAAAATAATAAACAATTCCCTTGAGAATATGAAATTAATATTTTTTTTAAGTCAACCACAATGTACGTGTTTCTCCATGTATTCGTCGGTAAAGAAAAGGTTTAAATTTGTTGGCAAATCAAATTTTCTATGTATCACAAAAAAAACGTGACATATGATACAGAAAAATTTCGTCAGATGTGACATTACATGCTATCATCATCAGCATATAGTATCACTGTCACGTTGGGCACAGATTCTCTTTTAATTTATTTATAATTATATTAATGAATATATAATTGTTCATGAATCCAATTTTGAATCGGTTTCTCCCTAACCCCCGACAATAAATCGACATATACATATTCATTGAATCGGTGTGTGACAGAGAGACGGTTTAGATGCATGTTTTAATGTTCTAGGAGGGAATCTTGTATATATAAGTATGTTAAAGTTGTATATCATGGTTTTTAGTTTAAAATAAGATTTATTGCATATTTATTTAAATTTATTTAAATTAAAAATAATTTTAAAAAGTCATAATCTTTAAACAGGGTTAAGAATATTTTTCTGATTATAACTTATAATTATTTAAAAATAAAAATATGTTGGACAATCTTTATCTTTCACTTTATTCACTAAAGACAAGTATTTTCATCTCCTCATCCCATCTTCCAAATCCATTACAAAAAAAAAAAAATTAAGGACCAATAAAGCTATGAAGGAGATGTAAGAGATGAAAAAAAAATCTGAGTTGTGTGAGAGAGAGAGAGATCAGGAAAGGGAAGAAATAAAGAGAGAGAGATTTGATAACCCAAATAAAATTGGACTTTTATTTATGTTATATTAATTTATCTTTTAAATATTTATAAAACTAATTTTATTATAAGTAAAACCACATTTGTTATCAAACATAAATTAAATTTAACTTCTACACGTGGAATGGGTATTTTTGACAATTACACAGCGAAACACTATTTTACAGCTTATTCAAACAAATATCCACATCTGATTATTATCTCAAACAAATATCCACAGCTAATTTTTCTCTGCTTTTTAACAGCTATAACAAACATGTCATTCTTGCCTCAGCTAACGCATGTTAGCAGAGTCATTATATATTGTGGCATTGTTGCTTTTCTCGTTTTTCCTTTTTTACATTTTTAGTATTTTAGATTTTTCTCTATGTATATATAAATAGAGCATTTGACTCATGTAATACAATGAAGAATTCTTTTTCTTTATTCTTATTCTAACAATGCGCAATGTACTAAAAATAAAAATCTATCAAAAACCGAAATTGCATATTGCACTCATTGATGCAAGAATACTCAAATATATTATTTTTCTAATAAGTATATTCCAAACAAGGTGAAAATATACTCGATCAAGTAAAATTCAATTCATTTGCGTAATGTATTTGAATTTTTTTCATAGATTTTATTAAATATTGTATTTCATATAAAAATAATTTTGAAGAACTCGTAGATCATAAAAATAATAAATTAAAAATAAAAGATATTGAAATATCCTATTCTTAAAATGAAAATTTCGTCCAAATTATACCTTCCTAAAATGCTGTCAAATCAATCATTTTTAATGGATTGATGATCACTTGATCTAATTTTTTTAAAACTCACAACAAAAATACAAAATGATAGGAGAATTATGTAGGGAGATTAATATGATTTTTTTATATCAAACCATTATTTAGAAGATCACTATATAAACCAAATTGTTAGTTGTAGAAAATGGAAAGTAATAGAATGTATATTTTTGTTGAATAATGGTGCTCTCCAAAGTTGAATCCTTTAATCTCTTTCACAGAGAGGGGAGATGCTTGCTGACTTAAGCAGAGTTCGATCACAAGTAATAGAATGTATTAATATTCACATTCAATTTGAATTGAATGTGTAATGAAGGACGATCTCGATCGGGAATTAGAATTGGAGGATGACAACTTTGATCGAGATGATGAGCCAGACCCGTACCAGATGGCGTGGCCCTTTTGCCCTGTCCGGATTATGCCATGGCCGAATTGGGCGAAAGCAAGCTCCAAAGAAGGGTAAACCCTAAGGAAAAACAAAAAAATCGAGATAGTTTGGTCTAATCGTTTTCATCGAAGAGAGATGAAAGAAGAACAATCGAGTTGGTTATGGCTTCCTCTATTTGCACCCCCTCAAATCTATAAATATGCCCTTTATGTGGATTATGATAGATCAAATTCTTTTAAATCAAATTGATTGGAAAATGTTGTAATTTTTTATTTTAATATTGTATGTCTTATTTGAAAAAAAAATATATTTTAGGATGCTTCTATGGTACTTTTTAAATGGTTTGATTCATTTGCAGTATTTGAATAAAATTATTTAAGTCTACATTAGTATTGAATATTCACTGAATTAAAGATACATTGTTTATTTTTTATATATATTTAGATTGTCATTGAAATGATAAATATTGTTTTAGGATTTTTTTAGCGTTTCAAATAGCGGTGAGAAAGAATAAGATGTGGGGGCATACAATAAAATAGGAGGCGGGCTTCAAAAGTAGATGTCCAATACATAGAAGGCGTGCAAACAAGGGAGCGTGCATATGATTTGAGGGGTTCAAATAGAAACATAATACATGTTAAAGAGGATCCAGGTCGGTTCGGGTCGGATAATTAAATTTTAAGTACTATTACATTAAAAAAATTTCTCAATCCAAAACACAGTCCTATATAGCTCGTTAAAAATCGAGTGAAACATATATCTCATAAGATGTTGTATATACCTCATTAAATATTTTCTTATATTTATTAAAAATGAGTTCATTCAACTCGAAATAGAACGATATGCACTTTTTATCAAAGCATATACCTAATTAAATGATATTTACTATTTAAAAAAATGAAAACATGTGTGATCTGAGTTTTGATTGATAAATGCAATGGAGTCTAATATTTTCTTTAGATTTTTGTATGAAGCGTTGGCCCACACAAATTGTGGATTGGATTGGGTCACTCAAGTGACAGGTCCATGGGATGGCTACTCAATCACTTTGGAGACTTGTGCCACCCTTACAATATGTTATGTAATAATATAGAAAAATGATACAATAAGTCACATTCATCAACAAAATTCAGACCTCATATGTTTTTATTTTCTAAAATATAGTAAACATCATATAATAAAATATATGTTTTGATAAAAAGTGTATATCGTTCTATTTCGAGTTGAATGAACTCATTTTTAGTAAGTGTAAGAAAAAAAAATAGTGAGGTATATATATCATTTAACGAGATATATACTTAACTGAATCTGTAACAAGGTATAAATGTCTGTATTTTGGACTGAGAAAAAGACTGAGTGTAGCAGCACTCAATAATATATAATGCGCTTTTATACATAAATCTTTTTTACAGTCCTAAATACAGTCTCATATATCTCTTGAATCATCCAATAATTATTCAATGAGGTATATACCTCCTTAGGTGAGGTACATATCTCGTTAGTTTTTTTATATTTGAAAAAAATGAGTCAATTAAATTTGAAATTGAGTGATATACATTTTTCAAAAAAAAATATTCATTAGATAATGCTTACTATTAAAAAAATTAAAACATGTGATGACTACATTTTGGGCTATATTTGGAGTTGTACCTAACATTCTCTGTAGATTATATTTTTTTTTAAATACTCAATTTATTTGAGTATATATATTTTTATTATAAACATATGTATTTTATTAGATAAATATATAATAATAAAAAATGATGTTATTATACACAGTCATAGTTACAATACTATTTGTAATCTCATATACATCGATTCCTGGAACAATCTTGTATACCTAAATTTTTTTTATTTATAAGTGGTCCTTACATTTTGTTGAAGTATACAATTTTTTCTTTTATAAAATATATATATCTCATTATATAAGATAAACTATTTGTTAAAAAAATAAAAAAGTGTGTTGATTGCATGTGTGGCTCTGAGCAGTGAGCAGGGTCATGTCTAACATTTCAAAAGAAATTGAAAATATACTCGCATTATCTCTGACATTATTCTACGTGAATATACAATTTAAAGAGGAATCAAACTATGTGAGGACTATACGGGACCATAGATGTAATTATCTATGATATTTTATCTTTTCTTGATGGGGCTATTACACTTAATTTTTTTTTACAGTCCAAAATACAATTCTATATACCTTGTTAGAAATCCGATAAAAAAATGACAATATATATAATTTGTTAAATTCTTTATTACACTTATTAAAAATAGATTTATTCAACACAAAATGGAATGATATAAGTGTACAGTGTATACTTTATTAGATGAAGTTTATTATTTATAAAAAATAAAAACATGTGTTGTTACAGTTTTGGATAGTAAAAATGATATGAGTCTATCATTTTCCTTTTTTGATAAAAAAGTTATAGAGTGCTATCACACAGGTTTAATTCCAGCCATAATTTTACTCCATATGCGTCTATAGAAACTTATAAGAGCATATATTCACATTAATGAAGTATGTTCTTCGATAAAATAATTTCACATTTTTCATAATTGCGTCAGTGTAATTTATTATAGTATATGCTTCATTTTTTATAAAATCATATACATCATTAAATAAAATATACTATTTTTAAAAAATTTAAAACAGTCATGGAATTGACATTATCCAAAAGTTATATATCCAGAGCAGTTCATCACATGGACCTAATTGGAAAAGACACAAATGGGTTACATAATTCTTACTACAAATAGGGAGACGAGAATCGGATCAATGGGCCCAGAATAAGCAATAGGCCAGGGGCCCATAGACCAGCATCAAAGATAACATTCAGCTTTTTGGTGCAAAAGAATTTAGAGCGCTCATACTCTCAGTTCATTTTGCAGTCTGTTTTACATCTCCATATACTATAATAACATAATATATGTTACGTTATTATAGTGTATGAAGTTATATTATAGTGTATGACATAATTTTTTTTCATTTTTTCAAAACAAAAAAAATATACTTTTATATCTTACTATTTAAATTATTTCACAAAATAACACACACTTCAATGGAAGAGTGTATGATTTTATAAAATAAAAAAATGACTGCAGTAGGGGCTGGATGTATCATTTTCCAAGAATTTAACATGTTTATGGCTTCTTAAATCATTAATGCGCAGTTTGTTTTTATTAAAGAAAAAATAAAGGTTGTTTACAACACATTTCAATTATATAAACGACAGCTATTTATCATTTACATAATTTTGTTTGTATAACAATATAAATATATTAGTGATAGAATAATCACGTTCATTCCTCAACATCTCACTATTAGGTTATGTTTGACGTTCAGTATCATTTTCAATTTGCTAGAACACTGGATGCGTTTGGTTGCGCGATTACAAAACTGATTCTGCAGGAAGCTCACTTTCTCAGCCTTTTGAAATCGTAGCTTTTGGACACTATTTACCTGCAATCGCTGGATTTAAAAGATTGTAAAACTATTTGATTGCACGATTGTAAAAGCAGCTTCCTGCAATCGCACAACCAAACGTAATACGTTTGAGATCCTTAATTTTTATGTTCATTTCTAAACATTCCAAACTTTTTTTTCCTTTCACAGAATCCAGTAGAATCTGGATTCCGGATAATGAAGAATTTTTATTATGAACTAAAATTTTCAAACTAAATGAACGTAGAATCCTTTTTAAACATATTTACAACTTCTTGACTCACAGAAGTATGGGTGGATGGAACATCTTGGATATTGTTGAAAAGTGATCTAGATGTTTGTTCTATTGTTGTGAAATATTTTATATTCTTGAATGAGTGGACTTACTCATGAAGGTCCGAAGACAGTATTGTAGGCTCTTTCTTGTTAGAGTAAAAGGAGATTAATTTTTTGTGAGGATGTCATATACATGTGTAATTTGATTTGACCGAAATGGATAGTGGTTATAAGAGAGAAGTTTAAAGACTCTTGTAATCGATATTTTTTTTTTGATACACAATTCCCACAGGCGACATTGCAGACCTGGGCCAACAAAAACCCAAATGAAACAGTGGACAAAGGCCCACGAACCCACAGCTTAATGGCTGTATTTCACAATTTTTTCCTCCTCACCACCTACAGGATTTGATACGTGTTCCCCCAATAGATTGGGGGTGTCCTGACAACTGCACCAAAGGCAGGTTGGACTGTAATCCGATTATTTGATGTAGTGAATTGATTCATCCTCTGGATGGATGTGAATTTTATCAAATCGCGTAAATCTACATGTTATCATGTGTAGATTTATTCTTGTTATTATTTTGTAGATGTTAAGATTGAAATTTAAAAATGTTAGTTTGATAATGAGTTAAGGTTTTTGAGGATAATTGTCATAATTTTAAAGGATAGAAAGTTCATTTTTTTCATTTACGCATTTGTCAAAATTGAACAAAAAGTGATGATATATGTTATTTAATTCCAACATTTAGGTGGAACCAAAATCTCTATTTATATTTTAAAATCTGAGTAACTGTCCGTATTTTTTTCAAATTATTTTTATGTCAAACAAAATAAATTTATCTCTTTTCATTTATTCTAATTTTTTTTATTATCCCACCACTCATCACATTATCACACCAAAAATTGATTTGTCAACACCTATTATTTTGTTATTTCTATAAATTTGACCATTAACAGAATGGTGAGTTCTTCAAAGTTACTATGTTCTAGATACATTATTTCATTCAACTATGTCAACAACAAAAAAAAATGTGACTGACAAAGAACAACCTAAATAAAGGGGTGTTGTAAAGATGATAATTGTTCAACTCTCACCATGGGATATTGTTCTTTTATTTCCATTCTGATGAAGGAAATAGAAACTCAACATTGGTAACCTGTTTTTATGCTCCATTTCAGTGGTTATAAAAAAGAAAATGTTGGCCAAGTCTCTATTAATCATTACCATGAAAAGGCTTGACAAGGAATTTTTTTCAAGCAAGATGAATACATGTGATATGAGATTGATTACAATTTGTATTTTCACTATTAAATATTATTATACTATGAAACGTTTATTCTCACCAACCCAATCTCCATCCCTCCATTGAGAAATTTTTTTGGGGTAAAACAGGGGGAGGGATTAAAAAACAAATGCCCAAGCAAGATGAGAAATTGTTTTATTGGCATCCAAGCAATCACAAGTGAAAACAACAGCTTAATTCATTGACTCAGTGATGGCTGAGATTTTGTTCAAACCCCCAACAACCCCATCTCTTCTCACCTAATTTGATAGTGATCCATTGTTTTTTTGTGGTGCTAATTTTGAGGATAATTATACTATTGTATTCCATCTATGTCAGTTTTCAATGAAAAACTAATACGTGTTTAAAAATAATTATAAATCTGTACACAATCTCATATATTAAACATTGGAGGAGATATATGTCACCCATTCAATAGGGACTGACAAAATTGATAAGAAAACATTGTCATAAATCAGATCTCCAATAATGCCCCTTTTTTGTCAATCTGGATATTAGTGTGGAATGAAAAAAATATGATTTTGACAAGATCAATGTTACACAAGGTTTGATTGAAATACATCGTACAATTAAGTTTGTGAATTATCCAAAAGTATATATGTATATCGCTTTGAAGCTGTCCAAAAAATAAAAAATTATATGGAGCATGAATGTAGATATTAATATATCCATTCCAAAGAAAATATCTAAATTTGACATATGTTGTAAAATTATATATACCTGTGTCCATGATTAATAATAATCTTTCAAATTTAACTAGTATGTATAAATCGGTGAACAATATATGAAGCCCAGAAATTACATATTTAATTCTACACTCTCTGGTATGGAAAACATATATGCACCAAATATGAAAAGATTCAAACCTAATAATTGTCGAAATGTTATAGACGGAATCAGCCCTGAGCCAAGGCCACCAAGACAATTACTTAGGACCCTCACCCAACAAAAGCCCCTAAGGACTATTTATTCAATTGACTTAATAAAACGTACAGATGTTTTTATTTGATTAATTAATCTCAATAAACTTTCTCAATCTGTTTGATATTCTCCAAATCAAGTTTAAAATTTCTCTTTTCATTAAATCTCTCCAACAATAATCCAATAGACATTTCAATTTTTAATTTTATTTAGTGCATATGATATTGTATAATATTTTAATTTAAATTATTATATAATATTGGTAGTGTGCAAGATTAAAACAATCTACATATTTTTTTATAATAATGTATGGGGCCTCGCTTTAAAATTTCGCCTAAGGTCTATTAAAAAAATTCAGTTCTCAGGGCCGGACCCTGAATATAAAATACAAATATCATGGTATCTAGGCCTTGTTTGGTTCGTGTAATTTTTTTTATGGATTTATTTTACCATGAATTATTTTATTAGGAATCTAGATTCTATCAGACTGTTTGTTTCGCTAATGAATTTTTTAAAGAATTACTTTCCAATGTTTAATTCACACATGGAAAATGATAAAGAATTTGGTTTAAATGTCTAAAATATCCTTATTATTATATATATACTTACAAAATTTATTTCTTTACCCATATCATAAATCATAATTATAAAAAAGAGTAATTTTTTATAAATATTTTTATAAATATTTAACGAATGCAAATAAAAAAACCCATCTATAAAATTATACCAATCATAATATTATCTAAAACCTATCTATAAAAATAAAAACTGAATTAAAAAACATAAATTAATTATAATAGAGTTTCTTAGTTATAAAATTAAAGTGACTATATAAACGGTTGGTAAAAAAAGATAGGAGACTATTTATTTTAGAAGGGATATAGGTAATAATTTAATTAATTTGTAAATAGTAAAATAATCATATAATTTAAGAACACTAGAAGAATTTGTGATTACCACAAAAAAGTGAGAATTTGATTTCACCCTATTTTTCCACACGCCTTAATTCTAAATCTAGTGGGCATGTCAACGGGTCGGGAAGGGATGGACCCGGACCCGACCCGTGGCAAGACCCGGCAGGTCCGGGTTCAACCGAGGACCTGGCTGGTCCTCGAAAATGTGGGCCCTGACTCGGACCCGTTGGACCCGGGTCGGGTCCAGGTCCGGCCCGACCCGAATATGGTTAAACACTAACATATTAATTTAAAAAACATTCATAACAATAAACACTAACATATTAACTTAAACAATGAACTTAAATCATGCAACAAACCAATTAATTATATAAATTCAAAAGCTAATAAACTAATAAGGCTTATCAACGAGTGAGTTTGGTTAGTTATGGGTTATGATTTATGGGCTTGGTTATGGATTTATAGATACAAAAATGAGTTAAAACTTATATTTGTAACTTGATAAATAAGAAACAAAATTATGGATCAACTAATATTAATAATCTTGTAATATATGAGCATATACTAATAAAACAGTCGGGTCTCGGATCCAACGGGTCGGGGCGGGGTGGACCCGGACTCGATCCGTTTGTATGCTCGGATCCACCGGGTCGGGTCCAAATCGGATCGAGTATATTACACGTGCAATCGGGTCCGGGTTTGGACCCAACCCGTTGACAGACCTAACTCTAAACCTTTTAGTACAAGACACGTTATCATGCTTAAGATGTTAATAAAATATGTTCTCTTATTGTTAATAAACAGAAGTCATTTTTTAATTTCATGGACTTCATTATTCCACGTGCAAATCTTTGGGATATATCATATATATTTAGTTATAACATGGACTTTGACTTAAGGTGCGTTTGGTTGTACAATTTGACAGTTTTTGCGTTTGCAAAAAGTTATGTTTTGTAATTGTACAACCAAAAAGAAAAATTGGAGTAGCTTCCTGCTGACATATTCAAGTAAATAGTGTCTAAAAACCGTGTTTTCCAAAAACAGGGGGGGGCAGCTTTCTGCAGAATCAATTTTAAAACCCAGCGTTCGTAGAAAATCAATTTTATAAACGTGCACCAAACCCACCCATCACCTTTGATTGCAACATAAACAAAGTCATAAGTAATAGTTGGTTTATGTGGCTAATAATACTCAATCAAGCTAGTTCTTGGAAATGAAAAACAAATGTTCAATTCTAATTTTTAAATTTTGTTAATTTATCATCACACAATATAATTGAAGATCGCCCTTGGATTAGGTCCAAATAAAAATACTCTTAGGAACAGTCTCGTGTGTAGTTCTTATTAATAAGTTTTGATTTTTAAAAAATATTTATACTAAATTATAATAAAATATAACAACCATGGTTGAACCATGTTCATAGATGGTTGTTCAAAATCGCAGCTGCTATGGTGTAAACACTCTGTGTCCTAGCAAAAGCTTTTTGATTTGTTAGTTATATGAAACATTCATTACAAATTTACAATGATAACAGATAGTCCCCATTTGTTTTTTTGGGTTAATATAAATTAAGTTCTAAACAAAATCTGATAGCTAAAAAAAATTAATCTTTTCACACAAATGAACTATCCTAGATGAAACATTCAAATGAGTCAGGACACAAAAAAGATTCATGCCAATGAGGAGCGCCATATATGTAATTATTTTAAAAAAAAGTTTACACAATTTTAATTATTATTTACTTTAGGGGCCAAAATTCAAGCATATTAACTATGCTTCATGTACCGGCGGCTCCAAATCCGACTAGTGAGGTTCCACAACTGGATAGCCCACCAAAAGTCGATCAGGCCCGTCGAACCCTCCATACCCGATAACCGATACAAATTCAAGTCAGTATTTTGCATTCAATTTTTTATATTAAAGGATCATTAATGACTGATTATCTAAATCTAAAAAAAATATATTAAATTTAGAGCTGTCATTAAACTGATTATCTAATATCTAAACAATATATCTTTGATTTAGAAATATCATTAATTGATTCACAAGATCCCAATAAATTATATGTACTCATATATGGATAATCAATAACTCATTCTGCAAATTCCTCTAAATAACATATAATTGATTCCCCTAAATCTGGGATCTCTCCCCATCCGTCGGATAAGAGAGATCTACCATTGATTCTATGTCACCTACCAAAGTACTATAAATAGAGAAACAATTCTTTTTATTGAGGTATGTCAGAAATCTTTTTCTACAAACCCTCATATTGTGCATTGGCTGACTTGAGCGTCGGAGGGACTTCTGTAGGTCACCCCCAACCCTGTTTCCACAACGCTCGTGGAGGAGGATCATCGACAACCTAGTGAAACTTGTCGAAGGAAGCAGAGTAGATGGATCGTGCGACATCGAATCTGGTTCATCATTTTTTGTCTCTCCAACTTGGCACGCCAGGTAAGGGCCGCATATTGAACATGAGTCCAGGCTCGTGATGATGGCTCTAAAAAAGTACCTTTTCACCCTTCCGCTACTTGCAACCCGGCCAACGCAACAGAACGCCTCGTCTGACCGAGGGAGCGTACCTGAGACGAACCTGCAGCCGGATGTCGTTGATATGCAGAACTGCGTCGACAAAACCCAACGTTAGGCAGAGCAGTGCCATGCCGAGGCAGAGGAACTCCGCTGCGCCATGGAAGAGATGTGGCGCAAGAATGAACGTATTTGGAATTTGCTCAACAACCCTCCTGAATAGGAGGACGGTCAACGCATCCCGCCGTCGAGCGATGATCGCCAACGGGGTCACGGACACACATGGCATAAGGGTGACAACCAAGTTCTCATCGATCCGCCCACCGATCATGCCTCGTCAAACAGCCCGTCGGGTCGTCGTACGCGGCTGCCAATTCCAAATGGCTTTGTCAGGACGACCCTAGATTAAGGAATGACATCATGAAGGAGATGAACCTGCATTTTCACACCATGAAGCCGTGCACGACCACTGACCTCACACTCGAAACTGCGGACCTGATCCATCTCTCCCCTTTACCCCCGGAGATTTTGCGCATGCCGAGGCCGGACAAGTTCTCCCCAACAAAGTTCAAATTTTACGGCGCAAATCCGACCCAACGGAGCATCTGTACTACTACCAACAACGTATGTCCCTCGAGAGACGATGCCCTCCTATGCAAGCTCCCATAAATCCTTGGGGGGAAAGCTCTCGCATGGTTCCGAAAACTCCATGCCGCTTCCATCCCCAGCTTCCGTGGCTTGTGTGAGGTATTCATCGGGCACTATGTTTGGCACTGCAAGCCAAAAAGAGATGTCGCAAACCTGTTTGGAATGAAACAAGCCGAGGGCAAGTGATTGAAGGATTTTCTTACGCATTTCAGCGTAGAGATGACCCAGACGGAAGGCTATGACCCCCAGACCACAGCCATGGCCTTTCGCTCAGGGCTCTTAGCATCGGGACACTTCTACAAGTTTCTCATCCTAAAGCTGCCCACTAGTATGACCAATATTGTCTTCAGGGCTGAATGCTATATTCGCGAGGAGGAGGATCGCCGGCCATCCAACAGAAGCCGTTGGATGAAGTGGAGCAGATGGATCATATCAACTCGAATTCGGTTTGTTATTTTTTGTCCTTTCACAACTCTTTTTTTTTACACTGTTTATGTGACATATTTTTATTGCCTCAAAACTCATGCCTCTCTAACACAAGTGATCCAACACCATCCAATGTTCCAAACCCTATCTATCCAATTTATAAGGAGATGATAATAAAAAATAATAAAAAAATCATGAAGTAGAATAAAAAAATGTAAATGAGAAAAAATTAATGCAATTAATTTTGTAAGAGTGCTTATTTGTTACATTTGTAATTATATCAACATGAATTATATGCAATCTAAGGGATTAAAAAAATGATAGACATGTATTTTGAGCATGTGAAATTGTATGAGCTCTAATGGGTCTAACACGCCAATGCTTCTTAGCAGATAAGGGACCATTATGTATTATACTGTTGGCTCTAGGGTGGATTTAGATCATGGGCGTGGGAGTTGATCGGATCAGTGACCTAGGTCATGGACCTCTCACACTGAATTAGAAGCACATGACTAAACAGGGAGTTCACATTGGATCACAATTGAGCCACGAGTAGATGCAGTATATGTCACATGGTGATCTACTGTTGATCTTTATAATTTATAAATAACTCATGTGCCACATGAAGTGACTAGATGATGACACATTACAATCGCTGTTGTGGACAGCAAGTTTTTGAGGATATAAATATATAATTACTTCCTTTTATCTAAATCAATCATTTGCTACCTTTACGTATAGATAAATATGTAAGTTTTGACACCACACGTTGGAATAACTATTACTTCAATGATCACAACAAATTTAATGAAGTCTTGTTGTTGCGTGTGACAAACAAATGTTAGACTAAACACGAACTCTTATAATTATCAAATTCAGACTATAAACATCAAATATATATTATAGTGATGCATTCTCAAATTTATAATAAAAATAAGAAATAAAAAGAGTTAGGAATTAAGAAAGTTTATCAAAAAATGTAGAAGCGAGTGGAGACACTATGTCCTCGATGAATAAAGCCCCCTCACACACATGGTTGAATGGTTTCTACCATCAAGAGATACAATCATAAGATACGACTATAATAGGTTTTGTTCTTCCACGATGCGAGCTATGGAAGAACCACGATGATCAGATTGTGATCCTTTCAGATGCCCAGATTAAATAAAATAATATGGTTGAAGATTTTATCTGTCTATTTCATGATGGAAAACTCTTTGTATGGCCAGAGGAGACTCATATAGGATAATTTGATGGTGGAGCACTTCATATTATTTCACATGGAGTGAGCCACATGTATATAGGAGATGAATCCAATGCATGCAAGCAAATACATGTCACCCCAATTGCACATTGCATTAAACACTCACCAATGGTTGACTGTTTCATTTTATATTCTTGTCATATAAATAGAATATGTCCATGAGGCTTTATATCCAAAAAAAAAAAAAAAAAAAAAATCGAAACAGCTAGAGAGGTTTAATTTGTAAAAGAATAATGTTACATCCAGCCCCATTTTCAACATCAATTGCAGTCTACATGTGTTTTGAATTTTTTAAAAATAGTATATCTCATCCAATGAGGTACATACTTTTATAAATAATAAAGCATATACTCCAATGAATTGTATTGATACATTTATAGAAAATATAATTTTTTTTTTGAAACATATATTTTATTAACGTGAATACATGCGTCGTATATATAGCTAAAATTAAGACTGGAATAAATCTAGGTGTAACACCGCTTTTTGTAAAAAGAGAGATGCATTTTTGACCACTTAAAATTCCAACAGTTGTGACCTTCAAAAACGCAAACAATGGCAAATCACTGTCATTTTATGACACACAATCTGCATTGGCTTGTTTTGTTCCATTTCAAATGATAAAATATATATGGTCAAACATATGCTGCATAAAAAATTCAAACCTTGATGTTGTCACCTCTGTTCAGAAATGCGGTCCGTGCGGCCGCATATGCGGTTCGGTAAGCCTACCGAACCGCATAGGTTGATATGCGGGCATATGCGGACAAGGCCCGCATATGCGGGGATATGCGGGATATGCGGGCGCATAGGTTTAGAAAAAAAATGGAAATTTTGCATTTACACCCTCCTGAAAAAGTTAATTATACTTATACCCCTTAAAAATTATATTTATACCCCTGTGTCCGTCTGAAATTGCATCTATGCCCCTGTGTGGCTGTGTCTGAATTTTTAATGGTTTAATATGATTACATTTCTTCAAATTTACCTTGTTATCTCTTGTTTATAGATCAAGACTATATAATTATTTTTTATTATTAAAAAATTACATAACCGCATATACTCCCGCATATACTCCCGCATGCCGCATATACTCTGTGCAGTACCCTACCCGCACACAAACCGCATACCGCATTGCAGAACACTGGTTGTCACGTATTGAAGATAATGCATCTTGGGAAAACAATGGTTAATGTAACTTGTGATTCACACTTACAAGGTACAAGTGTCATAAGAAGCTGTCATACAAGCAAAATCATTCATATTAATTTTTTTTTAAAATTAAACAATAGGATAAGATATTGGTATTCTGATGTGCATAGTTATTCATGTGAATTGTTAGTCTGGATTGTCCATTCTATCATCATTATTTGTGTTTTAGCATTTTTTTCGATTTTATAAAATCTTACAAGATATAAATAGGCTATTATAATCTTCTCATAAAAAAGGACTCCATGAGTATGGTTGCCTATGTCCACCATCTCCGTGAGAGGGCTCCTAAATCCATTTTTATCATCAAGATTTAACTTTTTTTCCTTGGTAATTATTCTGTAGATACTTACCAAATTATTTTTTTGTGTAAATATATGAAGGCTTAATATAAGAGTTAGGGTTGTATCTAGTCCATTTAAAATCATAGTCAACCTAGGTTAGAGTGGTCAAAGATGGAACTATGTCCCAATTCTATCACCCTTCATAGATCTCAGTTGGAATCAAATTAACTATTTCATAAAAGCTATTTTCAACCAGCTTTTTAATAAAATCCACCCTCCACCAGTAAAATTGATCAGCTGATCTTTAACATATTAAGCCAAAATTCAAAAATCTAAAAAGTTGAAGTTCAATCATACCCCAAAAAATTAATTTTATAAAAATTTTGAATCAATTTGACAAATGATTCTAAATAAGTCTAGAATGCAATGAATGATATGAACCGGACATGAACTGACTAATTCAAGGGGAATCCATTTTTAGGGTCTTAAATTATTGACTAAGGTTTCCACTCAGTTCCATATCAATGGACCAACATTTATAAAAAGGAGAAATATTTGTCTAGAACACTGACTTTAACCAAAAGATGTTGGAGCTTCAAACATATGAAATGTGGTGGAAGCTTCCTTTTTTTCTCATTCAATTAAGGATACTAAAATGTACAAGCAAATCCAACGATTTGTAGCAAATTAAAAACATGTTCACTTTGTGGACTATTCAATTCGTTGGACTAAACATCTATAATTCCTATCCTTCTAGTGACACAACAACATGTGTATCTAGATTGACAGAGACTTTAAAATGTGTTCAAAAGTTTCTCTGTTGTGTCTGTTTGGTGGGTGAAAGAACTATTCAATACTAGACAAATTACTTAGCTCTTGGATGTTCTCATTCTTCTATTTGGTGTCTTAACCATTTAAAATCTCACATATACATCATCTAAGTTATATATACATATAACTTAGATATCATACATGAGATGCAAACTTTTTTTTTTTTTTGTAGAAATACATGATACAGGTTTTGATACCAGCTACTATTTGAGAATAAAATTTTTGGGGGATAATTAAGTTATCCTAATTCTACTGTATATAAAAACATTGTCAAAACTCAAAATTATACCTCACCACTTGTAGTCATAAAGTATTTGTATATTATACCTCAAATCGTCTCATGAGAAAGAACATCAAATCTCAAAATTTTCAAAGTAGACTGACCTCACTATCCTCATCACAATCGTGATGAAAATGAAACAATGTCACACAACCATTAACTGATGTATGCAAAGCACAGAAAAGACTGCATTTTTTTCTTAATCCAATAGAACAGTCTGAATCACTAGATACTCTCATTTTAACGTTCAAACACACATGGTATACTATCCCGAGTTTCCTTTCACATTGAATTGTCTCCAAAGAAAAAAATTATATGTCCAGTCCGTATGCAATCTCGTGTGCAGTTTTCACCTGGTTTTCTTTATTTTAAAAAATGTACACTTGTTTATTGGAGTACATATTGTTATATAAATTAAAATATATACTGAATTATAATTTTGTATTTTTTAAAAATGAAATTTTTTTTGCAGTCCCATGTGTTATCATAGTGTATGAGACTATAGACGTGGCTGCAAAACAAATTGAATGTATCTGCGCTCAAAAGTGGGCACTATATTGGTTGAGTGATGTTGATTGGTCAAGTTTCCTTGGAAAAAAATATACTTGGATGGCTGTGAAGGTTCCAGGAAAACCAGATAAGGTTGGTGTTTGGTCTTTAGTTGAAATGTTGAATGGAATTTTTTTATACTAATATATATATATATATATATATAGGGAAGTGATTCGGTGCGGGAATGCGGTCGTGCGGGAAGCGATCACGGGCCGTCGATCATGGGTCCATCGCATCGGACGGTCGGGGGCGATTCATCTCGACCGTTGGATGCGATGGACCCGCGATCGAACGATCGACGTCGTTTCCCGCATTCCCGCATTCCCGCACTGAATCACTGAATCACTGCGAAAACTTGGATTAATTTTCAACTCAACAAATTTAAACAAATTAATAAAAGGGAAATATATCATCCTATTACTTTTGGTTGAGTTTAAAAAGATGAAGTTGTCATGCTATTATTGGTTTGAGTCAAATTTTTTATCATATTTTGGGTTATCATATCATTTTGCTTTAAAATAATTATACAATTTTTCGTTGAAATACATATATATACTATTATATGAAATAAAATATATATTGAGATACAATAGTATATTTTAAAAAAAAGTTATACATTATAATAGCGCAATATAAATTATATATGCTATTATAGTATATGAGATTGTAAAATGGACTGAGTGCATTAACACTCTTAAATTAATTTTATTATCCTGTATGATGATTTAATTTATAATCTTCAAGTTTATATAACTCGTGCATTTTCTTTTTATGATGTAATGAAAATAGTGAGAAGCTTGAAGTCTCCAAACCCCCCATCAATTCATATGAATGCATGTACCATTCTCCAACTAATATTTATGTTTAAATATATCAATTATCTTAAAAATATTTAAAATTGATTCAAATTCAAACATTACGATCTAATATTCAAAACAAATTTAAAAATTTACAATTATTAAGGTATCCAATCTATACTGTCGATCAGTTGATTATGAGGTTTTACATCATGGAAGAACTAACGTATAAAAATGGTCTACATAATTAAATTAGGGTGCTAGCTTCTAGGTGGTTAGGTATTTATAACCCAAAAATTATATATTGTCATAAACAAACCATAAAAAAATGTGTTTTAACAAAAAGTATGGAAGAATTATCACATGCATGTGTACAAAATCATTTGTGTATCTTCAAAAACAGTAAGAAAATAAATACATGAGTGCTGCTAATTAAAAAGCTTTGAAGAGAAGAAATCTGTACACGTACACCTGGTTGGCATGTTCATATATATATAATATTATCATCATCATCTTAAGAAACATAGTTGAACTAATCCAACTCTTTTAATAAAAGCAGATTAGTATACAATGAGATGATTAGCTTTAAAATATTCTCTCCAGTCACGAAGTTGTTAACTTTAGGATCTCATATTATTTAAATATTATTTCAAAAATTATTATTGTCACACAAAAAGATAATTAAATACCAAAAAAATGGGCAGGTGGTTATGTGGCATTTTTTTAAATTCACTTAAAAAAGTTCTTAGTGATCGCCTTTAAAAACTATATTACAGTTACTGAATTTAAATTTATAACTCAATAGTTGACAATAAAATTTATAAATTAGAAATCTTATGTTTAGAGTTTCATTGTTTTTAAAAAAAATTTAGAAAAATACAATCATTGATATACTATTTGTTAAAAATAGAAAATTATTTCATCACCTTAAGGCAGAAACACGTCGCCCTCCCATAGAAGTGAAGGAAATCACTCACATTAAATATTCAAAGAATTTCTATATGTACTTATGAGCATGTGTCATGTAGACGGTACAAAACTGTTTAAAATGTGTAAATAGCGAAATCAGTGAAGGCATTTTCATTAAATTAATTATCTTTTCTTTGCCACGTTGTGATATGTATATAAAGCTTTTAGATTAGGTTAAGTGTATGATTTGACAAAGTCAAATAAATGAAATTATGGACAATCACATTGTTAATGAGCTATACATAAAAGAAATTTTTATTCCAATATATCTATCATTCAAAGATATCAGCGCCGATAAACACGGAGACCCACCGATTAAAAGCATGTGATAAAACAGGACGCCTAATTCTCTGCTGCCGGATCTTGATCCGGCGGCTTAGATTCAAAATCAATCATCATCTTTGCATGTCTAAAAGCTCTAATCTGACTGCAGCTGTTTAACTTATGGTAAGTGTCAAAAAATATTTTTTTTAAAACCCTCTTATGTTAAATATTTGGGGTACATGGGTTAGCCTCTCATTTTAATGAAAGATTACGTTTATACAAAAAAATAAAAAATGACAAGATAAACTAAAATAAATCTTCATGTTATTTATCCAACACCATAATTATTTTAGAAAATATCTACACAGAGTTGACAACAAGATAAATGGTGAGATAAAAAAATTTAATAATTAAGAGTAATTTATCATGTTTGTTGTACTCCAAATAAAATTTTTATTTCCACATTCTATCCACGTCATTTCAGACAAAGTTCTCAAAACATTATCTTTAAGTGGATTTTAACCTCTAACTTTTTAAAAGAAAATGATATATTCCTTGTGTAATGTCATGCATTACGATAAAACTGCATGCTATGAAATTAATTATAAAATAAAACTATAAAATGAATTGATATTTTTGAAACATCGAGCATCAAAAGGAATCTAAGAATAACATTAATTCATCTCTCGATATATAGTGACAAAATGAATAATTACCTTTTTTATTTATCTCTTAAAATCAGGAATGAGAGATGGAGAGATTACGTGACGTTCACGACACACACATTTTATAATTCAATTCTATCCCATACAAAGAGATACACCTGTGAAAAGAAGCCAAAACCATACATTGTTATCATCAGCCGCCCTTCCTTACTTTTCTCAACCCCCACCACCTTTATATAAATACACCCCCTCCTTCATCCCACCATCCTCTGCTCAATCACATCCTCCACCACTTCTCCAAACCCCCAAAAAAAAAAAAAAATGGAGAACTATCAGATGATGATGCTCAACACCCAACCATCACCAACACCACCTTATTATAATCATGATCACTACCAACAACACCTCCTCCCCTTCAGTATTACCACCACATCTGACAACAACAACAACATTGGGAGTCTTCATGAGTTCTTCAGCAGCAATTTAAATGATGAAAAGATTATAGGCAGCCAGGGTGGTGGGTTGATCAAGCGGCGGCCGGAGGAGGAGGGGGAGGAGGAAGAGCAGGGTGGGATGGTGAAGAAGATGAAGAAGAAGGTGAGGAGGGAGAAGTATGCTTTTCAGACGAGGAGTCAGGTTGATATTCTTGATGATGGGTATCGTTGGAGGAAGTATGGTCAGAAATCTGTCAAGAACAACAAGTTCCCAAGGTGAATCTCTTTTTTTATAAGTTATTGTTCATGTGTGTTTGATTGATCATGCAGATGCCATGTCACCTAACGCACTACATGGAATTTCTATTATATTGTCGCATCATATACTTTATTATGAAACATGTCCGATTAACAAAAGTAATTGCGAGTGTAACATTTTCCAAATAATGTTAAATACAGTGGTCTTGAAAGATAGGAAATCAATATATACTTTATTATATCTTAATATACGAAAATATAAAAACGAATGTATTTAATTTATTTGAATTCATTGGAATATATATTTCACTTTTTTGTGAAGTTATGTATTTCATCGGAGAGAATTTAAAACATATTCGATTTGGTGATTTAAGGAATGACAAGGGGCGGAGCCAGAAATTAAAGCAAGGGGGGCTGGAGGGTCAAGAGACAGAGGAAGATAATAAGAATAATTATAGATATACGATAAGTTAAAGACAAAATTAAAACAGTTGAATATATAATGATCGAGTCTTTGAAGTAATAATAATTTAGATTTAAAGTTTTTTTTATACTTCTTTTCCTATATTTGGTGATCTGGAATAATTTATAGAAGATTTAAAAAAAAAATTGAAATATCATTATTCTCATCACAACTAATAGAACAAAAAATGAAGTTTCAAAAATTGAAAAAATGAATATGAAAAAAAAAATCAGATCACAAAAATAGATAAGGATATCCTTTAAGCTTATATTTTAGAAAGAGAATTTTAAACTTCACTTCAAAAAATCTGAGAGACTCAATATAACAATTATTAAAAATTAATATAATAAAAAAAATTCTATAGTGATTTTTCAACCCCTCAAAACCATATACCAATATTTCTATAAAAACAAAACTTTTCACAATTTTTTCTAAAAAAGAATTGTGACTCCAACTCTCAATAAGCGCTAATGCACTCAGTTTTTTTTGTAACTCAATTTACATTTTTCATGTCTAATGTAATATATAAAATCAGTTAACGCAATACATATTACACTATTACAAAAAATATAAATAAAATTTATGCATTTATTTCATATGAGTATATACTTCATTTCTATAAAACATGAATATACTTTATTATATAAGCATATACTTCAAAAATAATCAAATGTATGCATGTTAACTGAATGCAAATGGTATTGCACATAACATTTTTGAATTTTAAACACACTTCTTTAATTAGGGTTTTTGCATATATAACCCTCAAAACTCAAAAGGGTTTAAATTGTACACAAATACCATTTTGAAAGGTATTCTGGTAAAATCTTTTAAATGAATATTGTGTAAAATACCCCTCAAAAGGGCATTCATGTAAAATTTAAACTTTTTGTGGGTGAAAATAGAATTTAAAAAAGGATATATTAACAATAATTTGTAACTCTGAATCAACATAAGATACGTTAATTTTGAAAGAAAAACAAGAAGACCCACTTCAGGATTTGGTTCGCTGTGAAAGTGATATCCACTAACTTCAATTTGCTTTGCATGTGTTTTTATATATATGTTTTATTTGAGGTGTAAAGTGTTATATCCAAAGAGAACAATCAATGGAAGCTTCATTGGGTTAACAAGATATCTAGACGGCTTCACATGATTGGATTAGTTTTGATAAGAATATTGAACTATTTTGGCAGTATGTGTGTTGGGAAACTAGTTTTATAAAGTATGAAAGCTTCTATTTGGATCTATGTTTGTCTTCCATGGCTATTTTGTGTTTCCATGGTGACTATTGTAACCTAGACCACCATTTCATTTGTGATTTTTTTTTTTGGAAAGTTTTTTTTTCCTTTTCTTTAATTAAATATTATACTATCAACATGAGTAAGGCCCAAGTGTTCAGGACATTTATTTCATATTTATGAAAGTTTCATTTTTTTCATACACCTGTTCTCATGGAATAATCGCCGGTAATTAATTACCTTATGAACTAAACTTGGGTGCCTCATATTAATCATTTTTTTATTCTGTACTATTGGTTTCCATATAATTACATTTTTTTCTTATATTTTCCAACATAACAATGTGTTTGTCTAATCTTTTTCAAAGCGAACAAAAATAGATGGCCTACCTCTCATATCATGTGAACATTGAAGGGGGCATCGCATCCTTATACTAGGATTTAATTATGAAAGAACTGACCATGTTGTACAGTTGGAAAATTTATTAAGTTGAATTTTAATTATGAATGATCATATCTGATTAATTATTTCGATACATAACAAAAAAATGGTTTTCTTATGCTTTTCTACACCATTGTGAGAAATTTCTTACTTAGGAATTAGCAACTATACTCCATTGTTGAATCCAGTTTGAGATTGACCCCATTGGAAATGCAAAGCTAGATTGTGCACATGTATATAAGAAAAACAATAAGAACTGCTTCATATGGCAGATCCAATGGGTATTCTATGTAACACTTTCTTTTGAGGCTTCAAGTTAAAAAAATTTATCATGTATGAGATCCAGTACTCACATTTATGTAATCCACTTGTTTTTTCATGACATATTGTTCTCATTGGAATTCGCCAATTATCCCCAGTTTGGTTTACAGATATATTTATCTTATTTAAACATAAAATAGTTATACAATGATAGAAGCTAGAGAATTAGATGAGATCTGTTTGGTTGATATTGCTTTGTTTGTTTGGGTAAATCTTTGTCTATGGTATTTATAGTAGGAATAAATTATATCCGCCTTCCTCATGCATATAGTTATCAAGATACGTATATACTAATTTCACTACATACCAATTATAGTTAATCCATGTTAAAGATGTTTTTCAAAGTAAACCTATCTGCACTTAATCTTATTATTCGTGAAACAAACATAACTCAACTTATGAAGAAGATATGTAACAAAAGAGGTTCACTAATGTTGATTTATCTGTTTTCATTACTTGCAGAAGCTATTATAGGTGCACCCATCAAGGCTGCAGTGTGAAGAAACAAGTCCAAAGGCTAGCAAAGGATGAAGGAGTTGTGGTCACTACTTATGAAGGGATTCACACACATCCAATCCAGAAATCTAATGACAACTTTGAACACATACTGAGCCAGATGCAAATATATTCTGGATGTTAGAGTTCATGACATTCGAACAGAAAAAAAATTGTTTGTGAATTATAACTTACAGATTAGCTAGTGCACTAGAACAATTTGATTTTATGTACAATATATATTTATATACAGACTGTTATAGTTTCACACAATCTGTTATTTTATCTTCTTGGAGAACTTATTTGTACTGAGAATTTATCAGAACAAGATTGAATTCAGTCATTCCTTCAAATCTCATCTTAATCATTGTATGTTTTGTTTAAAAGTATGGGATTAGTGTGTTTGCCTTCTATGTTGATGAATTTTCTGTATAACAGTATGATCGATGCAAATTGAATCATATATCAAATATGTCATTAAGATGTATTTGCCTTGGGTTCTAAAGAAAATGATATCATGGTAACAGAAGAGAATCTATTCTTTTGTAGCTTTATTCCTTGATAGGTTTACGATAGATTATATATTTTTATGATATAACTTTGGATCATTATGTTGTGAGAAAATGACTGGTACTGGTGGAGAGATCGAGAGGCTAAAGTTTTTTTTATTTATAGAGAGACGTGGTTCTTGAATAGTACAACCAAAATCACACTAGTCCAAGACTTACAACAACAAAAAAAAAAGAAAATGAGAGACAACCTCAAGAAGATGAGAGAAAATTGACAATTTGAAATTAATTTCACGATAAGATTCAAACTTACATTCAAAGTTGAACAACTAAACAAGCTTGCACAAATATTTTTTAGATGGCGTTGGAATTTTGTGGGACGAATTAACTTGAAAATGGGGGAGAGGGGGTCCTTATGTAGGCAAGGTGGTATGGAGAATGAGTTGTGAGAATTTGGTGTACACGATAACTTATGTGGTGTACCAATGCCTGGGTAAGTGAAAGCATAGAGAAAACCAAAAAAATGGTAATCAATGTGGTGGGGATAGAATCCTTTGTGATCTGCTATAGGGAACATCCTATAGAAATCAATGAGAAGGCATATGGGAGGAAAAAGTTAACAAATATATTTGAATAGACTTATACTGTTAAAGGTCTTTTGATTGAAGGTTCTACTTTTGAATGAACTTATGTGGTGCATTCTCATTGATTGTTACATGGTGTTTTCCATAGTGATTAGAGAGTATTCCATCCCAATGTGGTGTACCAATACATAAGTAATAAGAAGCTTATGGGAAATGATGGCATATGCATAGGGAAGTGGAGGTTCTTGGAAAATGATAGTCAATATAGTTTCCAAGTTATGGGTCTTGATCATATGCTTAACTTTCTATGCTTTTTTTTTTTTTGGTGGAGATAGCCCAGTGGGCAGAGTACACCTCATTTAAGAGGTCGGACGGGGATCGAACCCCTAATTCACCGCGTAAACGCGGGTACACACACCACCTCGCTTAACTTTCTATGCTTGAATCTTACTTTATTTTCTATTTGAATATGCCACGCATACACAATTAATTCAAATCGGCTGAAAATTCTTTTGTATTGTAAACCCCGCATTTAATCACAATACAATTAAATTGGATGGTTGAAAATTCTTTTGCACTGTAGTCTCCACATTTAATCACAACACTTTCATCACTACACAACACAACACAACACATTCATTGTCTCCTTCGCAGAAACGACCACCGCAGTCACCAGATTTGCAATGACTTCCTCTATGTAGTTTATTATTTTATTTTTTTTGATATGGGAGGGACTCGGTGGCTGACCTTATGGTTGAGTTGGGAAGGCTATCTCCGCTTCTTTGCTCCGGTCCCACGAAAAATTCTTTTGAATAATCGCCAACAAACAGGTGGGTAAGTCAGCGACAAGACTCGAATCCAAGACATATCGATGAACTGTTGTGATATGGTCATTGGAGACTAGTTTATTGTTTATGATTGTGTTTCAATTTCTTCTCCAACAATGAAGTCATGAATCTCACTTTGTGATAATTTTTAGATCCGCGAGATGCAATAACATGGAGCCGATTAGTTAAAGAAATCAAAATCAATAATTGCATGGTTTAAAGGAATTCAAACATAAATTTCCAAAATTGATCAAAAGACGAAAAAAAATATCCAAAAAAATCATGTTTTGATTGATCAAATATAAAGAATCCCATAAACAGGGACCGATAAAAATTCATTTTATTTATTTTGAATTCCACCACAGCATCATCAGCTCCCCCAGATGTCTCTACCATCGCTCCTCCGTCTCCTTCATCTCCTCCACATCCTCCAAAAAACATATATTCCCCTCTCTCCGCCCAGATCGACCCAACTACGAACCCAAATGAATTACTATTTTTGGAGGGGTTTAAAAAAAATTGTGGGGTCACTACAAACCCAAATGAATTATCCACAATTCGATTTAATTGTGTACACGTGACACCCTTAAGCAGAAAGTAATAAGCAGAAAGTAAAGAAAGATCCAAGCATAGAAACTCAAGTTGAGGATTGGGACCGGGTGGTATGAGAAGTTCAGGTTTGGGAAAGTGATGAAATGAATGAGGTGTTTGATAGTAGAAAGTGTTGGAATGGGTGGTGGTGAATATAATACTTATGCAAACAAGTCAAAGGTACCCCACATAAAATTATAAGTTACCTCATTACATTCCTCGTATATATATATGAGGAGTGCCGGGGAGGGGGCTGTAAGGAGAAGAGGTGGCGGAGGGAGCCGCGTGAGGAGTCGAGAAGGGGAAACAAGGATGGATTTTTTTTTCTTCTCTTTTTTCAATCAATAGAAGAGAAGGGGATTTTGAGAGACCCCCATAAATTTTTTTTTTTTTTTGAAAAAAAAAAGACGGACCATGCGATCGCGAGGGCGCACGATGGGGTGCACGGTCACATGATCGCACCCCATCGACCCCCTATATATATATATATATATATATATATATATATATATATATATATATATATATATATATATATATATATATATAAAGAAAGATAACAAAGTTCACTTTGAAAATGAACACTTTTCCATGTTGATTACTTGAAAAACAGTGAAGCAATTCTTCATTCTTTCTGTTGTGCAGAATTTTGTTAAATCACGTAATTATTCTAATAAGTCTTTTATGGCTCGTTTAGATAAAGGCATAAGTTATTTTAAGGTTTATACATGATGTAAGACGAATTTGGAAAGATATAATTGCAGAATATTTGATTTCAAATCAGTCCACAAAATAAATTTGGGCTTTGTATTTTTAAGTCCCTATAAACCATAAGATTTAGTGATCGATCACTCACTTCTTCATATTTTGGTTTTAGTCCCCAGATTTAAAGGATGTGTTCCTTTTTAGTCCCTCCCAGGTAGGCCTGTCAACGGGTCGTAGGGCGACCCGGACCAGATCCAAAGGATCCGATCATCCAAACGGGGCGGGACCTGGTCTACCCCAACCTGATCCCATAGACCCGATAGTATTTTAGGTCTTAATTAGGAATCCTAGTAATAAGTAATAACCCTTCCCTTTCTTTATGACACAACCCAAATATCCACCATACCACTACCCAACCCAAGTTTCTACTTTCCAACCCCAAGCCCACTGTACACTATATCATTAGCCCACCCAATCCCAAACCCTAACAAATATTCACATACCTCTCGGTCTCTCTCATCTCACATTGCCAAAGCCGCCACAAAAAAAAAGGAAGAACACAAAACCCTAACAAACATACTGTCTTCTACACCACATATTACCCCTCTATCTCTCCAACCCCCACCCACCTCCCTCCTACTCCAACTCCTCCACCTCCGACTCTGCCTTGGAATTCGATCCCGACCGCCTCCAGACTCTCCTTGTCCCCTACACGAAGGATTGCCTCGTCTCCCTCCCCTCCGAAGCCGCCGCCTCCTCCCTCTCCCTCCTCTCCTACATCCACACCCTTGCCGACCACGGCATTTCCCACCGAAAGATCTTTGTCCGCGGCCTTTCCTTGGACTCCACCTCCGACGATCTCATCGGCACCCTCCCCCCTACGGGCGACCTCGTCGTCCGCGACGTATACCGGGTCGATCCAGACCTCACCGGGTCCTCGTTTGACTGGGTTCGCCGGGTCTTACCCAAGACACAGGTCCGGCGGACCCAAACCCAGGTTGGGTCCGGGTCCACCCCGACCCGACCCGGATCCGACCCATTGACAGGCCTACTCCCAGAGACTCAAAGGGACTAAAAAGAAAAACCAAATAATTTATGGATAGGTCCATCGTAGGGACTAAAAAGGAACATATCCTTTAAATCTATGGACTAAAATCAAAATATGAAGAAATGAGTGATCGATCACTAAGTCCTATAGTTAATGGGGACTTAAAACTAAAAAAACCAATAAATTGTTATGAGAATGTCATTCATGGACAAATCTCATTATTTAAAGTCATATTAATTACTTTTATTGGTGAATTAGGAATTTAGGATTTTTAGAGTTTTATGTTTTATTTTATTAGATTTTAATAATTGTCATTGTAATAGTGTCTTTACTATTTTTAGTAGAGTTATAATTCACATTATGAATATGTATTTAATATTTGTGACCTATATAATGAGTGCCACCATATTTGTAAGGGGAACTTTTGATCAATCAATATAATTATATTTTCTTTTGTTATTTTTCTTGTGGATTTAATGAGCTTATGAGATATCAACGCTTATTGGATTTTTTTATACACTTCACAATACGTTAATACCTATTCCAGGAATTGTTGACTTTATCAATGGAATAAATGATTTTCTATTTGATTGTGTTTTCAGTTATTCTCGTTGAGAAATATAATAATAAAGGTTGGAGTGTTTGGTTGATAAAGAATAAAATGTGAATAAAGTATAAAAATTGATTTGACATGTGGGCCTCTGTTAGATATTCAAATGAACATATTTTCATATGCTTTTAAGAGTTATTTTAAAACATTTTCCTATGTAATTATTCATTTCTACATGCATATTAGGAAAATTTTTATTCTTTATATTCAGAGCATATTTTGTACAAATTGACAATGTTTATACATTTAATATGCATTATCATATTTTTCATATGGAGCCATATTTTAAAATTCATAAATCTAATTTTGACGGTATTTAAATTTAGCAGGATCTAAATTTGGCAGGTTATAAATTAGAGAAAGAATTAACATGCAAAGCTTCATCAAAATTTATAAATCTGAACCACCAAATCAATAAAATCTTCAATTAAATCAGCCTTGACTTTTCTAACAAATCAACAAGATCTCCAACAGATTTTACAATTATATCTCCAACATATTATGTAAATCAAAATTAACAACTCAATCAAATCAATATTTACAACCAATTGAACCTTCAAAACCCTATAAAAAGGGCACTACAAAGAGAGGAGACATCTCTTCATTTAGCCAAGAAAGAATTTATTTTCAGTTTTCGTTCTTTCTTTTCTGTTTTAAGTTTTTGTTTTTATTTCTTTGGTATTAGAGACAGATTCTCTTGTGTTTTTAAATAAAAGTGCATTGTTATTTTATTTTTATGGAATATTTTTATTTTTATTCTAGAATTTAATCAACTATGGTAGGCTAGAAAATCCTTCCATTAAGGAGAGGATTCCACCCCACGAGTTAGAGTGATTGATTCTTTTCTTTATGCAATGATATTTTCAGATTTGTTCTTCATGTTTATATAGTTTCTTCAACTCAAATTTCTTTTGATTATGGGTATTTTTAGATCTTCCGTCGTTCTACTTAGATGGATATAGTTGATGCTTTATAAATCCTATTTTAAAATCAAGTAGAAGTGAACTGCTTTTCAAATATTCAGTTTTCATTAGATGCAAAAGAAAGAATTATCACGATACTTTGGCTTTTAAAATAGTTTTCTTAAGTCAATCATAGATAATTTGTTTTTAAACTTTTTTTTCAAAAAATTGATAATCTTTTACTTTGATTTGTTTGCATCAATGGCTTCCTTGTGGATTCGACCCTTGCTATCATTTTCTACCAAAAATAGGTAAGATTTTATATTTTGTTGGCAAAGATGAGATCTTAATGACAATCAAAGCTACCAACAGCCTCATTGATGTATAAGAGGTGATGTTATGTGATTTGATGTGATAACATGTGATTTAATAGGTGGATCCCATTATACCAATGGAGGAATAACACAATTCCATAGGGGGATTTGGAATATAAATATCAGCTTACAACCACCTAATTTTGCATAGCTATACCCCTTTATACCACTCACCCAAACAGCTTTTTTTTCTTTATTCCCCCTTATCCCCCTCTATTCTACCCCTTATTCCCCCATCCAAACAGACCCTTAAAAGTTAGATCAATGTTTGTCCAATTTTGTGGATTATACATGTTTAAAGAAAGTGATTTTCATTTTTAAGTCTCTGTAAATTATGCTATTTAGTAATTGATCCCTCCCTCCTTCACATTTTATTTTAAATTTGGAACTTTAAATGCTATTTCATTATTAGTCCCTCCGCCAAATGTTTGTCTATTTGGGCTGACAGATTATTGAAATTCTTAAACTACCTTTTATAATTCCATATTCTTCATTTCAATCATCATTTTCATAATTTTTATGTCTATTTTCATTTTCTTTTTCATTCCTATATATCTTCTTCATTGTTATGTGCTTCATTCATATGTTCGTCATTATTATGTTTTTCATTCATATGTTCTTCATTTATATGTATCTTCATCTGTATGTATCTTCATCATTATTTTCAATCATTTTATCTTCATTCACAAAACTTTCTATTTGTTTATTATTATTTAGAAACTTATCAAGAGCTCCTGCTTGAGATTAAATAAATTCGTCATTTTTTTTCTTTTTTCTTTTTTCATATCCGCTACTATATTTTCTAGTAGACATTATTATAATTATAAAATATCTAACAATCATCAATCAAATATATAAAATTCAAAGTAAAAGTTCAAGAGCAATAAAACCTTATTGATATTAGTTCGCTCTCTTTGTCCCCCCCCCCCCCAACAAGTGTGACTTATTGAACGTGAGAATTCTATAATTTAATAATTGATTAAATATTAAAAAATAAGTTAATAAATAACAATTTAGAAACACTTTTAACTCATACACCTTTCACAAAAAAAATCGTGCACCTACTTAAAAAAAATATCTTGGCTGCTCTAAAAAAACAAGTCTAATTAAAATTTGAAAAGCAACAAAAAAAAAGATCTTATTGGAGTGAAAAAAAATAAAAATATGCAAATACCTTAAAAAAGGGTATGAACATCAACCATTCACCAATAAGAAATCTTGGGGGGTTAAAAAGGGAGAGATATGTAGAGAGAGAGAGATAGAGAGAGATGACTTTGAGTTTGAGAGAGAAAACACATAATCATATAAACAGAGAGATTAAGAGAGATAGATATACAAAAAATTGAAAACAGAGATCAAGATATATAAATAGATGGCGGCTTGAATGCTTGATGAATTCCTGTGTGTGTGTGTGAGAGACGTTCATTAGTGAGATTTGGAGATGTGAAATGGCACATAGAGAGAACTAAAAGGGAGACATGGTTGATTGATTGAGAAATTTTTAGAAATTTGATGGGGATGAAACGGTTGGAAAAAAATTTGCTAGGATATGAAATGTAAGGTTGGTTTTGGGGATTTGGGGGATATAATTTATTTGGCCTAGGGTGAGTTTTCAAGGGTTCAGTAGTCAGCTCAACAGGTTTTTATTTATGGGCTTAAATCCTACTGGGATTTGTAAGAGTGGGGCTCTCCTGGGTGGGAGCCCTAGACAGTTTGTCTTGGTGGCCTTCGCCCAAAGCTGGCCTAGTATAGAGAGAATCAAAAGGGAGACATGGTTGATTGGTTGGGAGATTTTTAGGGATTTGTTGGGGGGGGGGGGGTTTAGGGATTTTAATGGGGATGAAACAGTTGGAATTTTTTTTGGGGGGATATGAAATGTAGGGTGGGTTTTGGGGACTTTGGGGACATAACATGTTGGGCCTGGGTGAGTTTTTAAGGGTCCAGCAGGCAACTTAACAATTTTTTTTTTTTGGCTTAAACCCTACTAAGCTTTGTAGGGCTGGGGGCCCACTTTGGGTGAGGGCCCTGGCAGTTTGCCTTGGTGGCCTCTGCTCAGGATCGACTCTATGCGGGGCTGACCCAACACCCTATCCCTTTCATGTGTCACGCATCATATCGTATCTTGTCAATTTCTTAACATATAGTATCCTGTGACGTGCCATGTTGTGCTAACCTGAGCAGGTTTACAACTCTACTTATAGGACGTGATACATACCACACCAAAGTCATGTTAGTGTTACTTTACTGAGATTAAAATTACTTATTAGTTAGCTAACACGCATGCGTTTGTTTATTAAGCATTTTCATTGAAGAGAAAAAAATTAATGATATGTCCAACTCCTTGTGCAGCACCATTTACAATTCACCCCATTTTTCTTTTTCTTTGTTTAAATCATATTCTCCTATTGAAGTACATATATTATTATATAAAATGATGTATATACCGAGTTACATCAGTGTATTTTTTTCTTTGTGAAAAACAATTACTCCATACACTATGATAGTAATCTATATACTCTAATAACACAGTATATATTACACTATCATAGTGTATGAGGCTGTAGAACAAACTGTAAAAAAATTTTAAGTGTATCAGCACTCAAAAATTTATAGATTTATTAGTTTTGCGTATTAATAAAGAGGACTAAACATAACTACTCCAATAACAGTAAATACTAAAAATTCTCACTAACCTATTATACATCATAGTGTCCCATAACATTATTATATAGGGATTTTTAGTTTTAAGTCCCTCTAAACATGTCTATTTAGGAATTGATCTCTCACTTCTTCATATTTCTTTTTAAGTTCTCATATTCAACCGCATATTTAGTTTGTAGTCCCTCCATCAAACGTCCGTCCATACACCATTAATTTATGAGATGTGATTTTATTTTTAAGTCCCTGTAAACTATGTTATTTAGTGTTAAGTCCTTGTAAACTATGTTATTTAATGATCAGTCCCTGTAAAATATGAAGAAGGGAGAGACTAATAACTAAATAACATAGTTTACAGAGACTTTCAAATAAATCACATTTCACAAATTAACGGTGTATGGACGGACTAAAAACCAAATAGGCGATTGAATATGGGATTTGAAAAGAAATATGAAGAATGAACGGATTAATCCTAAGCATGTTTATATGGATTTAAAAATAAAAATCCCTATTATATACTATAGACACCTAAACCAATAAAACTTATCCGCCTAAAGCAGACAGATTGCTGTCCCTACATGTAATAGTCTAAAGTAGTACATATACTATCTCAGTAAATGAAAATCGTAACAGACATACATACATTTAATTTGGACATATATACATTTAATTTGTTAAGAGTATGTTAGGTTATGTGATTGGACAACTTTTATGTTTATAGAAAGCTGCTTCTACAATCGTGTAATCAAACAATTTTATTGTAACAGCTTCCTGTTGATGGATTTCAGACAAATAATACTCAAAAGCTACAATTTTTAAAAGTTTAAGGAATTAGCTTTTTACAAAATTAATTTTAAAACTTAGATTCTTAGGTAATCGCCAACACACCCTTACATATATCATTTTTTCTAAAATTGTATTTCAATAATTATAACTGAATTTCTCATTTCACTTTTTTTTCCGGTGAGATTCTCATTTCTCTTGCATATTATAATAATTCCAACCGAGGATATGTCCGCACAAATCATTCAACAACCCATGTGATGAAAAAATAAAATTAAATCATTAAATATTTTACTATAAATTATAATAAAAAAATTAATTAAAATATCACTTGAATCCCGCTCCTCCCTCACGTGACATTCATTGAAAGACAATAAATGTCCTCCCAAAAAAACAAAACATAAATAAATAAATAAATAAATAATGAAAGCGACGTGTAAACAAACAAAAAAAGCTCCACCGTCAACACCTCAAAAACCACCCAACCAAAATTACAAAAAAACCCACGCTGGCCCCCCTTCGTCCCTCCCCACCGTTGTAGAACCTCTCTCCCTGACTCGTCGTCGCATCCGCCGCCGCCGCCGTCGGAGGCGGAGAAGCCTCCCTATGCGGCGGCGGAGGCGGCCGATTCAGATCCGACGGAAGTCCCCTCCCGTGACCGACGACGATCGAGAATCGAAGCCCCTTGAAGCACTGCATCCCCTCCCCGGCGTCGGAGAAGTAGTAGGTCGTCCCCTCCACCTTCAGAGGCACCGTCACCGTCACCGGATCGTCGAATCCGCCGCCGCTGTCACCGACGCCGGAGTACACGTAGGTGTCCTTTCCGTCGTCTTCTCCAGCGCTGCACAACCGGTAAGTCGTCTCGTTGAATGTCTGAACCACCGCCATTCGATTTGCCGTATTGAAAACTGAAAAAAAGGAACAATTGGGGATTTAGGACTTGAATGTAATTAATTGAAACGTTAGGGGGGGGGGCGCAATAGAAAAAGGTATACTGAGGAAGTCGCCGAGGTTGAATGACTCTTTGGATGCCCAATCGGAATAGTTGGTGGCGGAGGTGGTGTTCTTGTCGAAAAAGAACCATCCAGCGGCTCCGCCGACCGTGTGGTTTGTGTACGGCGGCGGAGATGGATCCGCCGCCAGAGCCGCCGTTATGAAGGCGGTGGCGATGAGTAGCTGCACCGTCGTCACCGCCTTCATTTTTAGATTGAGAGAGAGAGAGAGAGAGAGAGAGGAGAGAACTGGATTTAAAAAAAAAAATTGGGAGGGATATTGTCACCACCTAAGCTAGTTTAGGCATCACCTCGGGAGGCATTCAAACCCTTCTACGATATGATAATTAAGGGCACCACCTTTCTGGATAGGGTTAAACACATAAAGTGTCTACAACATTATCAATCTTAGACATTTTTTTCATAAACGGAAATAATATAAAACACCCGTAAGTTCTAGATAGGTTTAGACACATGCGGTGTTTATGTCCCTAAGTTACCTAAACAACACTTCTGTCGATAGGAACAGAAAAATCCTCCCTTTAGTTCTGGAATGGATTAAACACACGAGATGTCCATATATTTATATAACCTAGAGAATGGGTTAAAAATTAATCCATAAGTTCTGAAATGGGTTAAAGATATGCAGTTTATAAGATTTTTAATATTCTAGACAATACTTATGTCTATGGAAATAAAAAAATCAATCCATAGGTTCTGGAATGGGTTAGACAAATATAGTGTCTAAGTTTTTAAATATTCTATACAATATTTCTGTCTATGGAAACAGAAAAATCAATCCATAGGTTCTGGAATGAGTTATACACATGTAGTGTCTAAGTTTTTAAATTTCCTAGATAATTTCCTAGACAATACTCAAGTTGATGGGATGGATTAGACATATGCAGTGTCTAAGTTTTTAAATGTCATGGACAATAAGTCTGCCAATGGGAACAGAAGAGTCCTCCATTTAGTTCTGGAATGGGTTAGACACATGGGATAATACGTATTTATATATCATAGACCACATTTATGTCGATGGGAACAGAAAACAAAAATTAGGGGTTTTGTAATGAGTTATAGTAATGTGTTTGACTTCATCAATCTGGTTTCCGCATGAAACAACAAGAAAAATCCGTAGGTTCTTGAATCGACGACCTGATGCCCCTGTGGGAATTACAAAACGTCAACCTTAGCTAGAACTCCTTCTACGGAAACCGCTTTCAGCTCGTGAAATCACCCCTTCACCGCCTCCCTCCGACAGCTAGACATCTCCGAAAACAGCATCTCTGAGGAGGGCCACCTCAATTACATGATCTCCAATTGTCAGACCCTATCCCAGATTTCTCCCAGTGCGGAAATCCGGCGTTCGCGGGCTTCAGCACCTCGAAGAGCTGATTCTCTGTTTCTCATCGGCGGTGATAGGTTCTGAAATGAGTTAGACACATGCGGTGTTTAAATATTTATATTTCCTAGACAATGTCTGAGTCGATGGAAACAAAAAAAAACTTGTAGGTTTTAAAATAAATTAGACACGTATGGTGTCTACATATTTGTATTTCCTAGACAGTGGCCCAGTCAATAAAAACATGAAAACAAATCTGTAAGTTCTTAAAGAAGTTAGACACGTGGGGTATCTACATATTTGTATTTTTTAGACAATTTCTCAGTCGATGGAAATAGAAAAAATAAACATTTAAGTTCTGGAAGGAGTTAGACACGTGGGGTGTCTACATATATGTAATATATAGAAAAAGTCCTGGTCGATGGAAACAAAAAAACCCGTAGGTTCTGGAACTGCCATCGGATCCCCCTAACAGTCTTCCACCTTTTCCTCCACACGATGACCCCCACCATCATCTGCACGAGCGAGACTGTCCCCACCACAAAGAGTAGGAGCATAGTGAACGTGCTTCGTCTGATCACCTTGTGCTCCAACGTCACGCGCAACCCGAACAGTCTTCCATATGGCATCGTCTGTAAATCCGCCTGGAACTCATAACAACGTTCAGGGAACACCCGTGCACCTCCATCAACCGCTTGATGCCTTCCGCATCGTCGAACCTCCCCACCTCGTAGAACCTTTTTTTATCACCGACATAAACGTGATCATGTTAAAGCAATCACTAGAGAGGGACCGATGGTGGGAGGAGTTGATTAGAGGAGGGAAAGGTAGAGTTAGGTGGCAGAGGTGGAGAGGAGGTAGTGGGAGGTGGTGGAGAGGTGGCGGACGAGATGATATGAATTAAAGCAGAGAGAAGAGTGTGATATGTTCAAAAAACCAATAGGTAGTGAGACTAGTGTTTTTGTTGACAGATATATATAGGGTAGTGGGAATGGGAGAAAACCAAATGTGAAAGGTGTGAGTTTAATAAGGTGGTGCCCTTAAAACATAAGGTGGTGGAAATATCCGCCCCCAAAATTTTTTTATTTTTGTCGGTGGTGGAAGGGTTCGGATCTCCTGTGTAAACCACACAGGGTGACCCTGTGTACACCAACCACAGCGCGACACCTGTTCCACACGGCACGTGAGAGTCATGTGCTGAACTTACCAACCAAACCACAGTGCGACCATCTCTTCACGCCGTGAACGCAAACTGTCTTCTTTTTTTTTGACAACCCGTGGAGAGATTTGGTTTTTTTTGTTATATATTTGTTTTTTTATTTATCATGTATGTTTAATTTTTTTTTTAAAAAAAAAATTTGTTTTTATTTTGTAATTCTGGGAATTACTAATGGATTATTAGGTTATCCATTGGAGATTATCCACGTTAATCAATAAAACTTTTTTTTATAAATATAAAAACTTTCATAAAATCAATTCTAAATCCAAGATGGAAGGCCCCAATATGTGAACTTTCTTTCCTAGATATAACTAAAAAACGTGATTACAAATTGTGTTCAAAATTATTTGTTATATCACTAGAGAAGTAAAAAAATTCCGGTTTACATAATTCTGTGATCGAATAAATTATTTTAAAATTTTTAAAATAATTAAAATATAATATTTGATCATGACTTTTTAGAAAGAAAACGTACAGATGTGAAATATACATGTAAAATATCTTAGTTTCATATTCATTATTTTACATTAACATTCGATCACGGTTTCTATTATCTGTGATAAAAAGTCAACATACATTTGATCAATGAATATAAAAAAGTCACGTTAAAAGAAATATTACTTTGAAAAGGAAAAAAATATTCATCATAATTTTCCCCATTATCAAATCACGTTATTTAGAAAAAAAAATGATTTTTCCATTTTTTTTAAAAAGAAATGGAAAGACATTTTTTAATTCAAGTTATTTAGAAAATAATAATAAATATCAGACCTTTGATGAATATTATTTGTATTTATAAATGTATATTTTAACCATTAGTTTGAAAAAATAAATAAAAACTTATTTTTAATTATCCAAATGTGAAATAAAAAACAAAAAAACAATACTATTCAAATATCCGTGCAAAATAAAAAGGAGAAATTAATTAGAGGTCCCTGGGACTTATTGTGTAATAACAATAGGTCTCTTGATTTTTTTTACTTTTCTTTAAGTTCCTCCATCCATCCATCCATTTTGTTTAGGTCCTTCCATCCATCCACAGTTAACTTTACCATTTTTTCTTCCCTTTTTAACCCCAGCACTTATCTGATAGTATCAGTGTACGCATATGGTATAACAATGTACTTTACATTTTTATATGTGTAACAACAATGTGCACACTATGCATAATGGTGTACACAGAATAATCAATATAAATCTATTTAACTTGTAATAGCGAACAAACATTTCAAACATCATTTGAAACTGATATATCAAATATTTAAATTGATAACAGTGCACGCATTTGTTGTTTAAATCACCACCACTGAATTATAAAATAACCGTAGAGTAATATTTACATTTGTTGTTTGCACAATTCACACTTTTTTTGGATTTCCTTTATCAGAGTCTCACTCTCTTTTGCTCTTGGAATGATTTTAGCCACATACTCTCCTCGAAACCTTGGATTGTATTGCTGCCTAAATTCCATGATGATTCCCTTTATCAGGTGCTCACCGTATTTAATCACAAACATACCACAATCAACCCCTGAAAATGTCATAAATGAATATCGTATCACGTACGTTGGGATATAAAACCATGATAATATAACAACACTTACCCATTGGATTGTTGTGGGCATTGGTCATCCTTGTGATTGGTCAGTTAACAACATTGTACATGAAATGATACAAATTGAAATACATTTTGAGCCACTGAACTTGCATATTGCGATCTTGCACTATCAATATAGGATATATACATCATCATAAACAAAATAACAATGTTCCCATATATGATTAAGAGTGCACATATACTTATAACAGTGTACAAGAGGAGCATAACAGAGGAGCTAGCATAATAGAGAAAATATACTGATTAATCTGTATAAGAGGAGCATAACAGAAAAATATAACAATGTACAGGAAGAGTATAACAGTGTACATGAGGATCATGATAATGAATTTTGAAGTTCTTTTGTCATGTGGATATCCTTATAATTACAAAAAGTACAAGCAAAACTATCAAGTTAGATAAGCAAGCAATTTTTATATGTGCCTAACATCCTAAGTAACTTCTTTCTCATAGTCGGATACTAAGAAGAAATTACAAATCAAGGAGATCACAGCTCCAACTATGAACATGTGCCTAACAACCTAAGTAACTCCTTGAACATCTAGGTCAACATAAACAATGTCAAAAAAGATACCAATATTTTTTTTTTTAAGGAAATGGTAGGCATGAGACCTAAATTGTATTATAGGGGATGCCCAAGAAAAAAGATCAATGTTAAGTTAATTTCTACATCATATTAAGATTTTGCATATTAAATATAAAATATAAACACCAATCTATACAAGAGGAGCATAATAGGGAAAATATAAAACTGTACAGAATGAGCATAATAGTGTATAGGAGGAGCATGATAGAGAAAATATAAAACCAATGTACATACAATAATGTTAACATAAAATCCAGATTTTTCATAGTCAATCAAACCTCAATAACCAATAAACATATAACATATTCAAACAATTACATTGTTGCTTAAAAATCAAATAGAATGGGTGAGTAATGCTTAATAGTGGGTCAAACAAAATAATTCATGTGAAACACATATGATTAATCCCAGCTAATGTTGATTTAACAAAGTAATTCATAAATTAAATTTAGTCTTTATGATGAATCTAAATTAATCATCATAATGTCATCAACTTGGGGTTGGTTTTCATACGGGTTAGGCTCAGATTGATGATGACATCAATGTACTACAAAATCAAAAGAAAAAGTTAACGGTGTACATATGATGCATAACAATGTAAACATAAGACCAACATCTTTCATTTTTCATTTTTCATTGTTAATCAAGTCTAGAATGATATCAATATACTACATAATCAAATGAAAGATTTAACAGTGTGCATGGGAAGCATAAGAGTGTACTAATAACATAAATATTACAAACAGTACTAACAACAGAAATAGAAAGTACAAATAGTGAACCTACTTAAATCGCATAGGAAACATAAAAAATGAAACAAATGGATCAACTAACAAAAACTCAATAAGGCTTACTATTCAATATATTGTCTAACTAAAAATTGTAAACTCTTTTACCTGCACAAGACATTTCAACAGACATGAAAAATATGTTACCATGTCAAAGTTTAAATGATCATGCTCCTCTTTTTCATATGGTTATATAGCCGTCAGCAAGATGCATAACAAAATTTCATCTATCTCTTATCAAATATTGATTCATTATGGGAATCATATTATGATTTCATATAATAATGACATAGTACAATCAAGAAACACATCCTATAACTGTTCAAACAGAGTCTTGGATACTAAGATGATCAATGTTAAGCTAGTTTTTATATTATATTAGGATTTTGTATTCTAATTATAAAATATACTAACCAATCTATACAAGAGGAGTCTAACAAATAAAATATACTGATCAATCTGTATAACAAGAGTATAACAGAGAAAATATAACAATGAACATGAAGAACATAACACTGTACAAGAAAATTATAACAGTGAATTCACAAAATGAAAGGGGAAAAAGATGAGGAATAATCCCAAAATATTTCAAGACACAAACAAATCAATACTAATACCCCACCAAGACACTGGGAACGCTTCTGAGAAACTTATCTCTCATTGTTGGATAATAAGAAATTTTTTGTTACTTAATGCAATGAGTCAATTTCTCACATCTTCTATGGCGTAGTTATACATAGACAAAATACCCTTATTTGTCTATGTGTACACCCTTATTTGTCTATGCATACACCCTTAATCATATCTGTGTATACTGTTAATTGTCTATATATACACCCTTATTTATCTATGTATACACCTGATTCACAACCCAATTCAGAACCATAAAAATAAAAATTCAAAGCCCAATTTAGAACCATAAGCACAAAAAATCAGAACCCAATTTAAAATTATAAGAACAAAAATTTAGAACTCAATTTCAGAATTATAATTTAGAACTCAATTTAGAACCATAAGAACAAAAAATTACAACCCAATTTTAGAATTATAATTCAGAACCCAATTTAGAACCATAAGAACAAAAATTTAGAACTCAATTTCAGAACCATAATTTCATAACCCATTTTGACATTTTTAGTGAAATTATAGAAACCAGAGACCCTAACTAAACACATATAAAGTCATAATCAAAACCCAACAAAAAATCTCACATATTTCATTAAAAATCAATCCATCTCATTCACAGATCAAACAAAAACGAATGCAAGGGAGGAAGGGGGTTCTAAAAAAGAAAAAAAAAATAGAGGAGCCCAACTTCATATCTGACGTCACACATACTCTCAAAGGCCTTTGTTGATGTATTCATACGAGCTGAGGACGACATCGTGAGTTCCAACTCCGGTGGACGCCTGGAAGACCAAGTCGACCATGCCCTTCCCCTCCTGATGTCCTGCTGGCCGTCTAAGATGTCTTAGGCGAGACCTTTCCACCTATCTTTCTTCGTCTGCTCCGTCTCTTTCAGATCACATAGATCTTGAACTAGTCGGTCAACTAGGGTTTTTTTGGGGGAGAGAGTTTTTGTTTTCATGGGAGAGAGAGGGTCTTTTTGGGGGAGAGTTTATTTATATATGAGGGTATAATAGGAAATTGAAACGGACGTTAAGGGTCTGTTAGTGAAAAGGACCTAAAGATAATAGGTTTTAAGATTTGGGGACTTATTGTTAAAGTAAAAAGTTATAGAGACTAATAGTTAATACATGGGTATCCCCAGGAACCCCTAATTAATTTTCTCAAATAAAAACAACTCATACAAACATCATTAAAAAAATGCAAACCGAACCATGCACGCAAACCAAAACCCATGCACGCAAAAAAAAAAAAAACAAAACAAAACAAAACCCATGCAAACCAAAACCCATGCCTGCATGGTTTTTTTTTTTTGTGTGTGCGGTCTGCATTTTTTTTAAATTTTTTTTTATGATGTTTGCATGGGTTTTTTTATATTTTGCATGGATATTTGAATAATATTGTTTGTTTGTTTTTTATTTTAAATTTGGATAATTAAAAATAAGTTTTTATTTATTTTTTCAAAGTAATGGTTAAAAGATTCATTCATAAATACAAATAATATTCATCAAATGACTGATAATTATTTTATTTTTTTCTAAATAACATGATTTAAAAAATGTCTTTTCCATTTTTTAAAAAAAAATAGAAAAATGTGATTTGATAATGGCGGAAATTATGATGAATATTTTTTTCCTTTTCAAAGTAATATTTCTTTTAACGTGACTTTTTTATATTCATCGATCAAATGTGTGTTGACTTTTGATCACAGATAATAGAAACCGTGATCGATTGTTAATGAAAAAAAATGAATATGAAATTATGATCTTTTACATGTATCACATCTGTTCGTTTTCTTTCTAAAAAATCATGATCAAATGTCATATTTTAAATATTTTAAAAATTTTAAAATAATTTATTCGATCACGGAATTATGTAAACTGTAATTTTTTACTTCTCTAGTGATATAACAAATAATTTTGAACACAATTTTTAATCACGTTTTTTAGTTATATCTAGGAAAGAAAGTTCACATATTGGGGCCTTCCATCTTGGATTTAGAATTGATTCTATGGAAGTTTTTATATTTATAAAAAAAGTTTTATTGATTAATGTGGATAATCTCCAATGGATAATCTAATAATCAATTAGTAATTCCAAGAATTACAAAATAAAAACAAATTTCTTTTTTTAAAAAAATAAAACATTCAAGATAAATAAAAAAACAAATATATATATAAATAAATATCTAAAAAAACAAATCTCTTCACGGGTTGTCAAAAAAAAAAAAAGACAGGTTGCATTCACGGCGGGCGTTCACGGCGTGAAGAGATGGTTGTGCTGTGGTTTGGTTGGTAAGTTCAACACGTGACGCTCACGTGCCGCGCGGGACAGATGTCGCGCTGTGGTTGGTGCACATAGGATCACCCTGTGTGGTTTACACAGGAGATCCGAACCCGTGGTGGAAGGAGGTGATATTGTCACGTTGTGGGTTTTGAATGTGTGCACCGCGTGTTTGATGTGGATTGATGATTTCGGAGTCCGGATGAGTCTGGCCCGGCTTCGATCCGACCATCGGTATCTAAGTGTACAACCTATAAATTGAATTACAATTTAGTTATATTATTGATCAAACTTAGGTTTAACTGAATACCTGTATCTAATAATTAATTATGCAATTGAATTCGTAAGTTGACAGTTCAATATGATCGGACTAACTGAAGTCAATGATGATGGGATCCGGACTTGTGGGGTTTTGGGGTGAGGTGTCGTGGTGGGGGGTGAGATTAGCAATAAAGAATGCCTGAAAAAACCCTAGAGAAAGTCAGAGAGAGGAGGTGAGATTCGCACGTTAGCTCGTCTTTCGGTGTCCGAAGGTGGGGATTTTTAAAGTAAAGTCCAGGATCAGATTTATTTGCGTTGACACCCTTGGGCATACATGGTTTTAAGGGTCATCAAAAAGCATGTGGCCCGAAAGCCCGGCCCGCCCGGCCCGGGCCCGCAGGGTCAAAGCCCGGCCCGGGCCAGTTCGCGGGCCGGGCCTGCCCGGCCCGTTTTCAGGGAGGGCCGGGCTTGGGCCTGGTTCTGGGGCCCGGCCCGTAGGCCCGCCCGAGCCCGGCCCGACCCGTAGGCCCATGGAGAGTGATCCAATGAACTAGTAACATGTAATTTTTATTTGAATTGTGGTTGAGTTATACAAATTATTAACATTTCTATAGGTATTAATCTAGTTAGCTACATGTAATTATTTATTTTTGTAAGTAATTAATTCATTTAATATTTTTATTTTGAAAATTCAATAGATATAAATATTTTTTTCAACATTATATTTTAAATTTTGTGTTATTTTAATATTATATACAAATAAACAACGTAAAATAAAAAAATAAAATGTTTTGAATTTGGGCCCATAGGCCCGCCCGTGGGCCCGAACCCAGGCCCGGCCCGTGAGGCCCGTTCAGGCCCGGGCCCGTGGGCAGGGCCTGAGCCCTGTTTTTTTGCCACGGCCCGGCCCGGCCCGGGCCCGTTGGCCAAGCAGGCCCGTGGGCCTGGGCCCAGGACCGGGCTTGCGCCCTGTTTCAACGGGCCGAGCCGGCCCGGCCTGGCCCGTTGCAGACCCCTACATGGTTTGCTTGGGCTCTCTTTTGTAAAGGTTGATCTTATAAAAGAGCCTGGAATAGCTCAAGCCGGGCCCAGCATTTATTAGCACTTGGTGACTTGGTGTGGCCTTTAAGATTTTTTTAATTCCGGTGGGATATCCCTCGTTTACCTACTCATCTCGAGATAGTGTGCCAACTCATCTCAAGAGAATTCAGCAGCCGTTTGATTCTGCGATTGGATAACTTTTACATTTGTAAAAACTTGATTATATATTCGTGTAACTAAATAATTTTATAATCGTAATTTTTTACAGACAGATTTTAGATAAATAGTGTCCAAAATTTGTGATTTGAAAAAACTGAAGGGAGACAGCTTCCTGCATAATAGTTTTAAACCCAGCATTTGCAAAAAAATCAACTTTACAATCCTATTAAAAAAACGCTATCTTAGTCTCATATTTAGGGTGTGTTTATGTCACAAAAAGTGAGGAAAAATGAAAGAGAGAAAAAAAAAATTATTGGACTATCTAAAAACCTGTTTTATGTGCCAAACAAAAAATGAGAAAAAAAAATTTCTCACTTTCCCTTTGCTATTTTTGTTGAGAAAAAATTTGCTCGCCCTAGAGGAAGGAGAGTGAGTTTTTTTTTGTTTATTGAATATTACATGTTTGGTGATATTGAATATTTTTGTTGTTCTTATTTTTGTTTTATAATAAAGTAAGAAAAAAAATTATTTATTATGTGACATGTCCTTGTTGACAGTCTTTTAAAACTTTATTAATTTAACAAGTTAGATTGTTTTTTTATATTTATATTAGGGGTGCAACTTTGGTTGGTTAAATTGAATCCGAACCGATCCAAATTGATTTTTTCTGATCCGGGTCAATAGATTTTTGTTTTGGTTTGGGTATGGATTGAAAAATCTATAAACTGATCTACTTTGGTTTAAGTTTGGTTTTACTTCAAAACAAATCGAATTAACCGAACTGAACCGAATTAAATTTAAACGCGTGATTATTCATAATCAATATTCATTAAGATCATTGTTTTTATATTAAAAACTATATTTTTGTTATACCATTATATTCATAAAAAAATGAATACACTAATTTATATCATCAATCCCTGTTTTTTGACAATTATATAAAGTTGTAACCAACTCCTAACTCTAACCAACCCAAATTGGTAGGAAGAAAAAAAAGCATGATTACATGCAGTCATGCAAACTTTACTGTTTTGTGCGGTTTTCAAACTGGATCGTTCGATCGAATGTCCATCGATTGGATGGCCAGTTTTTTTCTAAAAAAAAAAACTTAAAGAAAGAAAGAACCGACTCTAGCGGATTCGATTGAGGAAGCAAAAAAGAGGAAAAAATCACTTTCAAACCCTCTCTATTTTCTCCTTCTCCTCACGCCGATCCCCCCTCCGACATCTCTTCTTCTCAAGCGGCACCCCCGTCTCGACACCGTCCGTCCGTGTCCGTCACCATCCTCGTCACAATCCTCGATCCCGCACCGTTGCCATCACCGTCCATATCCCCGCAAAACATTCAATGTGAGTATTTTCTTTTACTTGCCTTTGTATTTCATTATCTAGGGTTTTTGGTTTTGATTTGATATGTTGATTGATTATTTAGGGTTTTCATTTTTTTTAAAGGGTTTGTTAGTATGTTAGTTTTAAGGGTTTGTATTTTATTTATTTTTTTCATGAAATTGGTTTATGCAATGGAAAACCTTTTAAAAGGATTTTTTATGTTGTGCTTAAATTAAGTTGGAGTCCTTAAGAGTTGGGGATCACTTGATGATGAAATTGTTGAGAATAGAGAATCATTGTACAATTATAAGATTAGTGCTGAAATGGTCAAATTAGTCCTTGTGTAAGAGCTTGTTTGAAATTTTATGTAGTACTTAGATTAGGCATATGTTTAAATCCCAATTGTATGAAAAAGAAGAAGAAGAAGTAGAAAGACTGATTGTGACATTGATTTTTTCAATTGAGATGAGATTTACGTTTATAATGGTAATGGGTGTAGATTTTAGGGTTTATAAATATTTTTAGTATTTTTTTAAGGGTTTGTATAAAAAAAATCTGACATAGTCCTGATGAAATTTTGCTTATTTAGGGTTTTGATTCATTTATTGTTTTGTTTGATTACTTAGGATTTTTTTTCCTTTAAAAATAGGTTTATAAATTTATGGGTTGTTTCTTGAAGAGTTTGTTTCATTTTTCTTCTTAAATGAAACACAACAATAAATGAAACAAAAAACCCTAAATAACCAGATAATCAAAGAAGAAAAAAGAAATACTTACAATGTATGTTATGTCGTCTTCACACCAGTGCAGGGACAAGGTCAGTGCTAGGACACGGACAGTGCAGGGACGAGGAATGGCTAGATGGAGGTTCCGGCGTGAAAAGAGGAGGTGCGGAGTGATTTGGGGATGATTTCCGGTAAAGAAGAAGAAAAAAAAAACAGAGATGGATGAGAGAGCTAGCATTCGATGGAGTGTTGGAGTGTTGAAGAGGGGTTTATCAAGGGTAGTGAAGGGGTTTTTAAGGGGGGGGGGGGTGTGGTTGGTAGAATCGGAGAGTTTGTTTTTTTTTTTTAAATAGCCGATCGATGGATGGACCCCGATCGAACAATCGTGTTCGAATCCCGCAGAGCCGCACATCCCGTGGGGTATCAGTCGCCTATATGTGTAATGTGTGTGTGTGTATTTAACAGTTTGGTTCAGTTTTCGACTCGGTTCGATTTTTGGGTTACATGTAATTATAATTTGATTCAATATGGGTTTGCAAAAAACTAAACAATATCGACCGAATTGCACCCTTAATTTATATGAGCATACAAACAATTTTCTTTTTTTCATTTTATCTGATAATATAAACAATGTATTTTATTTTATATTATTTTTTATCACAAGCATAAAAAAAAGTTTTTATTTTTCATCATTTTCCATCATACAGGCACAAACAATAGTTTTTATTTTCTATTATTTTTCATAATAGGCATAAACAACTTATAAAATAGTTAAAGGGAAAATGATTTCTTTTCCATCAATTTCCCTTTTACCTCAAATTCCTTTGTTTTTCTTCGGTTTATTTGAATAGCTCATTTTACCATCTCATTTACAACCCTCCATGTACCTCATCAACTCTTGTAACTGTAACAAGATATGTATCTCTTTGGGGAAAAAAATTACATGTTCTATAAATGAGCCGTTATAATTTATTAGAGTATATGTTTTTCTTTTACAAAAATAAATACTTGATTAGATATGGTAAAACAAAAAAAAGAAAAAAAAAATCTGAATTGTATTTGAAGATGAGGATGAGTCTTAACATGTTTCTTTTTTAAAGTTTCTAGTTTTTGTCTCTCTTAATTGGACAATGAATCTTTTTTTCTTATTAATATATACCAGATGTAGTAATCAAGTTAAAAAAACTAGAGTTCAGAGTTCAAGAAGTGTTGGTTGAACTGCTAGATTTATGTTTGGATGTACTTGCATTATTACGCAACAAGAGCGTTCATGTATTTTGATATTTTCATACCAAATGCTTTACTGATACATTCCATACAAAATGAAAAATATTAACTAAAAACATGGCTAATTTAATGATCCAAACTGATGGGATAAATCACAAAAGAACATTCATATAAAAAAATGATAAAATGACATGTCCCATTGATAACTAATCTAAGAGCATCTCCAATGGACATGTTAACTAACTAAGATGTTAAAGTGACATGTCAGCACTTTATCCATCAACTAGACCATCATTTACTACATTCTTATTTAGTAGGTGGTTGTTGCTCCAATGGACTAGCTAAATAACTAGTTAAAACAATAGTGGGTCCATCTCTCCACCCATTCAAAGCTCTCCCACCCACTCAAAATAATATTTTTTTGAATATTTTAAATGGTGGGACCCATATTTGGTTGGTTAAAGCACTAGCTAAAATTAACATGAAAACTAACATATGACAAGTGAGGCCCACATTTAACATACCCTTAACACTTCTATTGGAGCACCATTTTTACATCTTTTATAAAAATATGACACTAACTAGTGAGTTAACATGTCCATTGGAGATGCTCTAATGGTGTGTTTGGTTCCGTAATTGCACAGTTTTTAAGAAACTGCTTCTACAATTGTACAACTAAACAGTTTTACTGTAACAACTTCCTGGCAGACAGATTTCAGACAAATAATACTCAAAAGCTTGAGGGGTGAGTTTTCAGTAGAATCAGTTTTAAATCCCAGATTCATGCAAAATCACTTATGCAATCGCGCAACCAAACACACCCAAAGTCACCATATTGGTTAGATTTGTTATGATATGATCAATAACCACACAATATAAAAGATGTGCCATCCGTCCATTCTGGGATCCCTTTAGGAAAATATACATAAATTTTCTTATAATCTAGATTCCAACATGTTTGTCAAAATCGTGCTGGTAGATGTTTGTTTAAAATAAGTTTCAAATGGTCCATTCCATGTATACCCTAATGTGGTGGCTGTGTAGGGGATTAAGTGACCCCTACGAGCAAGACTGTTATGGCCTGCCTGTTCGGCTGTTCTACACTTAAATAGATTTGTTGGTATGTTAGGGATCAGTGTTAAACACTGGCCATTATGCAGCATCAAAGGTAGAAATGGAAATTCTTGTTGATTAGAGAGAACTGGAACTCAGTATGCGTCGGTGAAGAGAGTACCTCTACCAATACATTGGGAGAAGGTCGCCTTGCATATGTGAACATAGAGCTATAGTCCTACAAATATTTTTCTCCTGTTGGCGGGTGCCCTTATAAAAAAGAACATAAATTTAAACCAAGTTGTTAGATACCGTCTTTCTTGACTCTTGTAGCTGTTTTATAGTCTGACCATGTTTTGATTTTTAAACAAAGATATATACTTGTTTAATAAAGCACATATATTCAAAAATAAAAAATAAAAGTATATATTTTAATAAATTAAATTAATACAATTTTACATTTTTTTTACTTACTCACTATTATATTATGCTTGTAAGTACACAAGGTGAATAATGTTGGAATGGCTACAGGGATGATCGAGTATATAATCACCCAAAAACAATCTTCAAATGGGGGCTTGAGTTTTGAACATGGAAGGACATCTGATGAAGGTGTAGGATGGGCCGGCCTGGCACTGAAAATTAATACATTTCTTTAAAAATGTATTAATTAGTTTCTAAATATAGATTAAAGAATTTATGAGATGTTTAATTCACTCCAAAATGTTTTGTCCCACATTGGTTAAAGAATGCGATGAAGCAGTATTTAAATATGCCTCGTGTAGATCTTGGGTCGGGACCCAAGCAGGGGCTGGGGCTTGTAAATTGCATTTGCTTTTGCGTATTTCGGATCTCGTATCTCGGGCTTCGGGTACGGGTATGGGTATGGGTTAAACGGAAAAAATTCTTCGGAACGTTTTATGTTTTTCGCAACAGCTGACAACATTTAAATTTTAAACGTTGGAAATTAATATGGTAACCGTAAATGCTTACCATAATTAACGCGTGTAATTAATGTTAATGTTACACCTCCAACAGTCCACTCTCTGTGCCTATAAAAAGGCTACCTTTGCAGAGATTCAGAGTATGCGAAAAACAAAGTGTTCACCAGAAATCCTCCACAAAAACAGAGTTCTAATTTTTCTTTTGGGCGATCAACTCTACGACCGGTTTAACTTCTCTTCTTGCTTGCACCTAGAAGAGAACAGCAAGGGCTGGGTGGTTTTATCTTGGGAACAAATCATCGAGAACCCTGTGCAATTGAGGGGGCGCATTCTGTTCTGAAGACAGCGTTACCACGTGGCTCCAAACCAGGCTCTTCTAATCCTTGTCTTCATATTTTTCAGTTTTTTGTCTGATAATAGATCTATTTATTCCAACAACAATCACATACAAGAATTCCAACAAGTTTTTTTTTTCCTTCACATTAGACACCTATGTCTTGCATATCCATCCATTTTCAGAGAATATGTTTTTTTATTTAATGATTATAATTATAAGTTATTTCAAATCCCAAATATGGCTTTTTCTAAAGAAAACTACTCGAGGAACTGGTGAAAATAAATGAATTCCATCAAGGATAGAATTCTCCATGGAGCCATAGTATCAAGACCGGTGGAATGTGAAATGTGATCTATCCTGTCTTGTTAAATGTGAATTTCAAATGGGAAGTTAAAAAATAAAAAAGCTAATAGCACATGAATTATTCATGAATAATATAATAAGGGTTAATTAGGTAAGGAGATAAGATTTTGAGGATAACTTATTCTAATTTTGGAAGATAAAAAGTTCATTTAATTTGTCCTTGAGTCCTAGCTCACATTTGTCAAAATTAGGAAGAAATGTGAATGTCATTCTAGCATTTAGATGAAACAAAAAATCATTATTTTCATTTCAAAATTGAAGCAACTATTTTTACTTCATCCGATTACTTTTTTTTACAAACACTTGTTCCCAGTTCCCCTGTCCCCTTGTTAAACTAGGCCTAAATGTTTTAATATAAATCAATCCTGCAAAATCAAGATGCCTTGGAAGTTTTTAATGGCAATTTCTGGAATCAGCACCACATGGAGGAGGAATTCTGATGGCAGAGACTTTGCTGTATTTTGTTTGAGATTTTATAACATAATATATAATGTCTTCAACACATAATAAGTTTCATATTAAATTTAAAAGACAGCTCCACAAATGTCCCCCAAGGAAAAGCTATTCTGATCAGATTCATTATTTCACTGTAGAAGCTGTCCACAGGAAGAGACCCTACCAACCATGTTTTAGGCATCTTAGCACAAAACCCTACATTGGAACTTCTTCCTTCTCAACAGCCTGTCATGTTGAAATTCTTCTTGCAACAGAACAGAATGAGTCAGAATAAAAATGGACCCATGTCATTTGTTGTGACTGAATATATTAAGAAGACAAGAGAGACCTGGGGGAAAGAATGGTTTTAAATTGGAGGAACCATGTGAAGGACTTTAAAAAAAAAAATGAAACAAAGAAGAGGAAGAAGGGTATGATCACTGCCATCTGTTTCTGATAACTATAGTCATGGGAGCACATAGTGCTTCTCCAATAATGTGAGATGAGGATTTGTTAGGGCACACTAAGTTTCAATTGACAAGTTTGGAAACTGTTCAGAGGAATGACTGGACAAGTAGGCTTTAAATGGGATTCTTGTTTGTATGATTTGATTTTTTTGTTTTGTTTTATTTCTCACTTTGCATGTTTGATGAGAGTTCTAAAAAATGCACCGGCCCGTTCTACAGTTATAAAGAGCAAAATATTCCTTGTGTGACACATTATAATGTATCATATATGGTTTTGAAAGCCATAAGGGGGGGGGGGGGGGGGGGGGAATGGAATCTGGACTACAAAAGGGTGTGTGTCAAATTCACACGAACAGATCCACTTGCACCAGAGTCCAAAACAATACAATTTAGAGGCATTCATTGATGGGGTAGCTTGTTTCATATGTTATCAGTTATCTGTGCTAAATTGTATTTCAATTTGCTTTAATTACTCTGGTCTTCATGCTGATTCAAAGCAGGATCTGAGGTTTGGTATTTGCTATCTCCAGCAGTTGTAGAGATCCCGTGTTTGTACGTACGGGACCTCTCCAATCTTATATTTGAGATGATTATCCTCGACCACCACACTTGCATGATGCGGAGAAAATTTACAGGGATGCAAGATTCCGAGTGGTTTCTCATGATTTTAAGCAGAGTAGCAGACACTCTTGTTCGGCATGCACATATTTTCCAGTGTGCATGTGTGTCTGAGTACATAAGAGACTGCAATATAGGTGGACAAAAATACATCTTTCTTGGACTCTAAAATCCTTTTTTTTTTTACTGGATTGGATCTATACCAGCTCTTGGCCATGAGTTGGTGGGATCTTGCTAAAAACAAAGGGTGTTGTTCATTCCTGCATACATCACATCACCCATGTTATGTTGATAATGTTGGCATTCAATTTATTTGAACATGTACTTCAATTTATTTTTTATTTTTTTAATGAAAATATGCATCTCACTAGAGAAGTGAAAAAAATTCAAACAGTTTACAAAAGTAGCTAAAATGCTAAATATAACATTTCCCAAAAACAATTGCTTTGATGTTTGGCCCAACAAACCAGATCCTTTGGTTAACTGAAAAGATGGAAAATCCATACATGCTTCCAAGTTTTTTATTATTATTATTATTTTGTCTTCATTTCTCCCTATTGATCAAGACAGTGGAGGTCAGAGGCACTGGACCACATTTTCACATGGAGACAAGAGACCACCATGTATATCACATTAATTGAATGATAGAGACCATAATCTGGACCTCCAATTGGCATACATTTGAATGATCAAGAGTCATCCAAGAAATAAATTGTGGCTAACATGGAGCTCATCATAGATTTGTACATTAGTGTGTCTTTTTAAATCTCTCATGGTTCATAGAAGGGTCATTAGCAAGGATCAGCAGAGCACATGCGATACCATGTCCAAATCTTCTGTTTTATAGTGTGTGTTTTTTCCCTGGATGGATAGATATCACTTACTCATTGAGACGTCCCAATCGATCGATAATCAATGTACAAATACATGAATTCTCTGTCCACATAAATTGGCAGGTTAAGGATAATGTGTTCTCCTAACTTAACCATAACTGAGCAGTGCCTTGATTGATGAAAAGGTAGTTTGGTGTGTAGTGCATAAACCATTCTTAAGGTGCATTTTGACAGTCATGGGAGTGAGTTAACTTTCCAGAAATTAGAAAGAAAATTAAATAAAAGTAATAAAAATAAAAACTCCTTTACCCTCCAAAAATAGAGATCTACATTTTGAATTTAACACCAACAGGGTCACTTCAACTAATAGTCTCATTTACAGTATGTTCTAATGATAACACACACACACACACCATCAGATGAAAATATGATTTTTTTTATTTCTTGCAAAAAGAATTACAGTCATTTCATTGAAGCATAACTTCATGTATACTTTTAAATGGGACCACAAATAAGACAACTTTTATCAAATGGTTATTGATAACAATAACTCACCAAATAGTCACTAAGCCACATCCTACACATTCTTTTTAACTTTAACACAACTCACTTTTCATCTTTCATTTTTTTAATCAACATAGCCATGAATGAAACCTCACATTCGCAAAAAAAAATTCCCATGTTTGGGGAAACCATATAAAGTGATTTGCTTCAAAAATGAAAAACTAAAACCATCTTAAATCAAACCACATGACAATGAATTTTTGTTTTTGATTTTTTTTTTTAAGGTCAGATTCATGGTTTCAACTATGTACAAAAATAGTTTCTCTCAACCAAATTTTTACATTCACAAAACACAGAGAAGCTTAAAAAAAAAAAAGATTACCCATTCTTTTAATACACTTTCTTAGTGAAGAGTGTCCGGAGACTGAACGTCGTCCCTCCTCCGCCCCCGCTCCGCCTATGCTCGCCTCCCTCTCCGGCACTGGCGATCACCTCCTCCGCCCCTCCGCCGCCGTCCTCCCTCCGACAGCTGCTCTGGTACCCATACCCGATGCACGTGTTCACGTTCAGGTTCAGATTCATCACCTTATTAAACCCACCTCCACCGCCGCCGCTTAAGGTGCTCCGCCGGTTACCCCCACCACCACCTCCTCCGCCGCGGCGGAGCTGCCAGACCGGGCTGCTCCGCCCCACGTGTATCCCCCCCGCCGCCCTGGCAGGGCTGCTCGGCCACTTCCGCGCCGCCGTCGCCGCCGCCTTCGAAGCGCCTCCGCCGCCGGACTCGTCGCCTCTCGAGTTGCTCCGGGAGCAAGGCGCGCTGCTGACCTTCCTTGCCGTCGGCCGCGCGGCGGATCCGGCGGCGGCAGCGGTCCCAGCGGACCGGCTCCTCGCGAAAGGCCACAGCTTTATGTTGATCTCCGCCGCGGACGCCGCCGATCCGGCGCCGACTCCGCCTCTCCTCCCCTTCTTCCGTTCCTCCGCCGTCGCCGAAGGCTTCTTCTCCCCGACCTTGAAGAGGTCCTTCCACCGCTTCGACGGAGCCCCTCCGACCGGCTCAGGTTCCGGATCCGGGTCTGGGTCGGGATCCGAAATGGGTGGTGGTGGGGCTGATGTGCGGAGGACGCCGTGGTGGAAGAGCTGGTCGGCGGGGAGGAGGAGGTCGGGCTGAGGGAGGGCCCAGAACTGGAAGTCTGGTGAAGAAGGGGAGGAGTCCGTGCTGGGTCTTCTGTTGTTGTTGGTGGTGGTGATGCTGTTTGGATGGCAGTGGTGGATCAGGGATATCTCCATTGTAGTGTGATAAAATTTGGGGGAAATGAGAGGGGATGATGAAATGAAGAAGGGATTTTTATGGAGTTAGAGAGAGAGAGAGAGAGCGCACATGGGAGAGAAATTAGGGTGGGGTGGGTGTCCACAAAACTCATTGAATGTATGTGTACGTGTCAGTTGGGAGTGTGAGGATGATGGGGGTTGGCTTTAATTTATTTATATATATATATTTTTAGGGAAAATTAATTCTATGTTATAAATGTAAATAAAAGAATAAGATTAAATATACCAACCAAAGAAGAAATATGGAAGAGAGATGAAGGAAGAACTCTGTATTTTCTATCTTCTTAAAATTGATCAAATGAATACAATGCTGGCCTGTATTTATAGGCATTAAAAGATAGCAACAAACAAGATTTTACAGGGATTTGATTTTATCTATCTTTTACAAAGAGAAAAGGATTGAGTCTAATAATTTAGGATAAGTGTTGACAAAGTCAAAGTCAAAGTCAGTCATCCATATTTACAACACTCCCCCTTGGATGACTATCAACCATTATACTAAGGTAATTGCCTCATTAAAACCTTGCTTGGAAAACCCATTAGGAAAAAAACCAAAGCGAAGGAAAAAGAGTATAATTACTTGATCTTAGCAATGTTGGACGTGTTTAATACTGCCTCATTAAAACCTTGCTAGGAAAACCCAGTGGGACAAAACCTAGACGAAGGAAAAAGAGTACAATATGTAATCGATGTCCATGGTTGAATATTGTCACATTTATTAGTTACTCCCCCTGATTTAGGAAAGTTTCAGACTGTCTGATGATTAAGTCGACGCATGCCAACTTCACGCACCATCTTCTGGAAGGTTGATTTTGGCAGAGCTTTTGTGAAGAGATCTGCAAGATTATTACTGGAGCGGATCTGTTTGACTTCAATTTCGTGATTCTTTTGGAGTTCATGAGTGTAGAAGAACTTTGGTGAGATGTGCTTAGTCCTATCTCCCTTGATGTAACCTCCTTGGATTTGAGCAATGCATGCACTATTGTCTTCATATATGGTTGTAGGAATATTTGTTGTAGATGACAATTCACTTGTGCTTTGGATATGTTGAATCAATGATCTTAACCAAACACATTCTCTACTAGCTTCATGTAACGCTAATATTTCTGCATGATTAGATGAGGTAACCACCAATGTTTGCTATGTAGATCTCCATGAGATAGCAGCATTGTTATTAAGATACACATAGCCTGTCTGTGATCGACCTTTATGAGGATCAGAAAGATAATCTGCATCTGCATAGCCAACTAGATGCGAATCATTAGATTTATCATTTGAATAAAATAAACCCAAATCGGTGGTTCCACGAAGGTATCTCATAATATGCTTGATACCATTCCAATGCCTACGAGTTGGTGCAGAACTGTATCTCGCTAAGAGATTGACTGAGAAGGCTATGTCTGGTCTCGTATATTGAGCCAAGTATAGCAGTGCACCAATAGCACTCAAATATGGTACTTCTGGACCAAGAGTTGCCTCGTTTTCATCTTTAGGACGATATGGGTCTTTCTTAACGTCCAAGGATCGAACGACCATGGGTGTACTTAGAGGGTGCGCTTTATCCATGTTAAAGCGTTGCAATACCTTTTCTATATATTTTGATTGGTGGATCAATATTCCATTAGAATTTTGTTCGATCTGCAGACCGAGACAATATTTAGTTTTCCCAAGGTCTTTCATTTCAAATTCCTTCTTCAGACATTCTGCAGTTTCGTTGAGCTCTTCAGGAGTCCCAATTAAATTTATGTCATCAACATAAACTGCTAAAATAGCAAATCCCTTATTGGATTTCTTTATAAAGACACATGGGCAAATGAGATTGTTTTCATATCCAGCTTTTATCAAATATTCACTAAGACGGTTGTACCACATTCTTCCAGATTGCTTTAAGCCGTACAGTGAACGTCTTAGTTTTATTGAATACATACTCTTTGATTTTGCTTCAGGCAATTTATATCCTTCAGGGATTTTCATATAAATATCAGCATCTAAATTCCCATATAGATAAGCTGTTACAACGTCCATTAGTCTCATATCGAGTTTTTCAGAAACTGCGAGACTTATTAAGTAACGGAACGTTATTGCATCCATAACTGGTGAGTAAGTTTCTTCATAATCAATCCCAGGTTTCTGCAGGAAACCTTGTGCCACAAGACGTGCCTTATATCTAGTGATTTCATTTTTCTCATTTCGTTTTCTTACAAACACCCATTTGTAACCTACTGGGTTTACACCTTTTGGGGTCTGTACTATAGGTCCGAATACACCACGTTTTTCAAGAGAACTCAATTCTGCTTGAATAGCATCTTTCCACTTTGGCCAATCACTTCTTTGTCGACATTCATTTATGCTACGTGGTTCATTATCATCATCGCCCTTTGAAATTTCAGTAGCTACTGCGAATGAAAAAATGTCATCGATGATCATTTCTTTACGATTCCACATTTCTCTTGAATGCGCATAAAATATAGAGATCTCATTATTATTAGGTACATTTTCCTCTTCAAGAGTTTGTACAGTCACTTCTGGGACTCGTGTCACTTCAGGGACATTATACTCTTCTGGAGTTTTAGAGAAAGTGGATCTGTTGTTCATAATCTCTTCTGGAGCATTATGTATAACTTCTTCTGGAGCATTATCAGGGCATGGTTTTTCATTTGATTCCACTTCCGGGGAGCTAAATCTTTAGAACCTATAGGTTTGTCACGCTTCTGGCGTGCATCAGGAATTTGATTTTCACGTTAAGCGGTACGTGAGTTTAGATGAGACAGAGTGGAAGTATTCCACGATAATTCTCGTCGTTCTTCAGGAACAGATTGTACTTCAGGTACATTCTTCTCTCCCCCTAACGGCGGGAATATTGTCTCATTAAAATGATGATTCATGAATCGTGTGGTAAAAAAAAATTCTAATTATTGAATGAAAGAAACTTCTGGTTCTTTAATGAGAATGCAATTGAATTTTTAATTGTTTGAAGCATCATTATGTAATCCATGATCATATGATGTTTGCTCTTCTGAAGCTTTCAAACAATTTTGTAAAATTCAAGATATAATATTAAAATTTTCATACTTTATTCTATAAAAGATATGAGAAGAATAAGATAAATCCAGAAATGTAAATTGCATTTCATATAGTAAAGAAAATAAAGACATAAATATAAAATCGACAAAGGTTTAGTCGTATATCAGGTACATGATCGATCAAGAGTTTAAGCGTACTTCAGGTACGTAACCAATTTAAAGATTTGGGCGTACTTTAGGTACGTAACCAAAATTATGTTCTTCAATACCACATAAATGACAATAATTTTCCTTTGCATTTTTAGGGGTTTGTTATGCAAACATTTTCCTTACTTTCATTCAATAGGCTCTCGATATTGCTACTACTGGAGCATATTTGAGGCATAATGGTCGATAAACCATTGTTAACGAGATATTTATCTTTTAAATCCTCTTTATGATAGTAAAACCAACTAATCATAATTTTTACATGTTCCTGCAGGGATACATGAATCCTTCCTTCTTTTTTTTTAGATCCTTCACGGATCAAAAAGAAATATTATAATTTTTTGTATATTCCTACAGACATGAGTAACCATAATTTTTGTATAATCCTTCATGGATAAAAAAATTACATTTTTTTTTAGGGACACTTCTACATGATCCTTCGGGGATTCATGTAATCATAATTTTTCATTGTCATACAGAATATGATTTTATGTGAAACATCAAAGTGAATCAAGTATTTATGAAAGATAATTTTTACTGAAAGATAAAATATGACATATTTGAATTTCATCAAATTAAATATATAAAAAAAACTATATAATGTTAACACATCTATGTTAACCAAATAATAACAAAATGAATTCAAAACCATCATTGTTATAATGAAACTGTCCTCCGCTTCATGTCTAATTTCAATAATGATTTCAACCATGATCCTAATTATAATAAGCTATCACATGAATAAAGAATGAAATCAGAAATAAGAAATCAGAAGCACACAGTAGTATATGAAAATATATCAATGAAATATTGTACTCAATTCATTCCAACGTGTATATTAATGCATATGAAAATATATTATACCAAAATCATACGAGGACTTTGATAGAAAAAATGTTCGTAAATAATCGATTCTTACTCAGTTCTTCCACAACACTAGGTGTTGTATGGTATAACCCCATGCAGAGAGTTTTTCTAGTGTAAGCTTCAGGCTTCCAACACTATAAGCAAACTTCTTTTATAATTGCTTGAATATAGTGCATTCTAGATGAATAGGTGGGAACCATTTGGTAATATCTCATACCAAATCAGATAAAAAATTTTGGTTTTTCTGAATGGTATGAGTTATTGCACTATTTACCAGACAAATGTCAATATTTGCTCTAACTTCCTAATCCATACCATTAAAATGGATAATAGATTTCACAAATTTCTGTTTACTTTAAGACCTTTATAATAAAAGTCATTTATAAACAGGTCCTCATAATAAAAACAAAAAATAACTTAATGAGCATTTAATTTTATATATGGGCTTTATGTAACCCAAAAACATTAATAGGAGTACTTGATCCAAACATTGATAAACATCAAGCTTTATGGGTTGTTAAAATATAACATATTAATAAAAATTATACAACCCGATTATATTAATGCCCACAAATTATACAATACATTGACGAATAATGATGCTCATTTCAATAAAACTTTCAATCCATAAAAAAAAATGCATGCATGATTACAATCCATAAAATTACATCACTGCCATCCTCAATATCATCCATATATATTTGCTATTTAATTTGTCTATACGTGTTGCATGGGCTATATATAAAAAAAACAGATCATATGATATGGAAATCATATTTACATGCATGTGGATAATATCAAATCTTCGTTATCAAAACATTACCGGATAAAACCAATATATCCTACGGGATTATTTGTGAGACATTTCATCTTTAACCGAAATAGATGAAAACAAAACCATAAAATCATTTATAACAATTCTATCAGAATGATATCTATCATTGATTAATTTTTGTGTTTCAGATTAATATCATTCACATACATTAATCAATTTATATACAAAAGAAAATTCAAATACATTAAATCCGAAAACTAGAGAAATAAACTCAAAAATATTTTCAATAATTTTGAGCTATCATAATGATCATCAAACATACATGATCTAAACAATTATTTGCAAACGTGATCTAAACATAAATCATCATTAATAGGAAATGTATATTCTGTCATTTGCTTGTGAGAACTTCAGGTTCTACACATAAAGTTATTGAACTTCTGATTCTGTATATAAAATAAGAAATTCTAGTTATATATATATAATTAATTAGAACTTCTGGTTCTATATATATAGTAAGAACTTCTGGTTTTATGTATAAAATAAGAACTTCTTGTTCTATTTATAAAGTTAGAACTTCTGGTTCTATATATAAAATTAATTAGAACTTCTAGTTCTATACATAATATAAGAACTCCTGGTTCAATATATAAGTTAGAATTTCTGGTTCTATAATTATTTTGTAAGAATATTTTGTAAGAACTTCTGGTTCTACACAAAAAAAATTAGAACTATAATTTATTTGTGAGAACTTCTGGTTCTACACATGAAATTAGAAATTCGGGTCTAATACATAATATTAGAACTTCTGGTTCTATAAATAAGAGTAGAACTTCAGGTTCCATAAAATAAGAACATCTAGTTCAATATATAAAAAATTAATTAGAACTTCAGGTTCCATATAAAATAAGAACTTCTGATTCTGTATATAAAATTAATTAGAACTTCGGGTTCCATTAATTATTTGTGAGAACTTCCGGCTCTACACGTAAAATTAGAATTTGTGAGAACTTCTGGTTCTACACATAAAATTAGTATTTGTGAGAACTTCTAGTTCTACACATGAAATTAATATTTGTGAGAACTTCTGGTTCTACACATGAAATTAGAACTTCTGGTTCTAATTATTTATTTGTGAGAACTTCTGGTTCTACATATAAATGTATTATATTTGAATAATAATAAAAAATTTAAATTTCAATAATAGATGACAAATATGGAACTATTGCATGAAAAATAAATAAATAAAAATATTGCATAAAAAAATTATTCACGGTTTACATGAATAAAATTACATGGCTGTGTCTCTCTCTCAGTGTATATTCATGTACTATTGCATGGAAAATACAATTAAAAAAATATTGTATGAAAACTAAATTACATACGGGTTGCATGTATGTAAGATTGTAAAAAAAAAAAAAGATTGCGTGGATCTACTATATTTTGTGTACGGGTTGCATGGATATATATATATCTAGATTAAAAAAAATTTGCATGGATTTTCTTTGTATGGAAAAATTGCACACATATTTGCATACGGGTTGAAGTTGCCGCATAGAAAGAAATAAATAACGTCCATGCATAACTTCAAACCAATAACCCCTATTCATGCCGTAAATTAAATAATCCAAATCTAAACCGGGCATAATTTATTTTCATTAAATTATGAAAATAATAAGAATTTTGAAATAAAACATGAATCAATATTTAGCATTGAAATATTCATGATCTAAACATAAACAATCATTAACATACATGATACATGATCCAATTTATTTTATACAAAAATAAATCATGGGTTTTCATTAAATAGAGCTTCGTGCTGATAACGTGTTATAAATGTAAATAAAAGAATAAGATTAAATATACCAACCAAAGAAGAAATATGGAAGAGAGATGAAGGAAGAACTCTGTATTTTCTATCTTCTTAAAATTGATCAAATGAATACAATGCTGGCCTGTATTTATAGGCATTAAAAGATAGCAACAAACAAGATTTTACAGGGATTTGGTTTTATCTATCTTTTACAAAGAGAAAAGGATTGAGTCTAATAATTTAGGATAAGTGTTGACAAAGTCAAAGTCAAAGTCAAAGTCAGTCATCCATATTTACAACATTCTAATTATTTTAGGATTTTTTTTTTAAGTGTTCACTTGAAAATATGTGATTTTAAATAAAATAACTTAAATAGATTTTATTTATAGAAAATGAATTATTTTTAAATTTTTTTAAAATTAAAATTTTTGTATTAAAGATTTAAAGTAACTTTTTAATTAAACCAATATTTTACAATGTGTTTAACAACACTTTTTAGTTTTAAAGTAGAATCATTTTTATTTAAATGATTTCAAACACCCCCTGTTCTAAGAAATATCTAAATTTATTTTTAGATTTTTTTCATCTAATGAGAATTTTATTTTATCTTTTTTTTTTTCAATTCTGCTCATGCTTTTTATATTTTTAAGAGTGCGTACTATCAGTTTATGAGTGTATACATACTTGTTAATATTGTATATTGATGATGAAGAGCAAGGATAAAAATATAAAAATAATGGTGGATTTAATTGTGTTCAAACAAAAGGACTCAAAAATAATATGTGATGGAGTTTGGGGATCTAAAAATAATTTTGGGGTTTCTGGTAGGACTTGGTTTTTTTTTTTGTATTAGTTTTTTTTATTTTATATTTTTGGGTTTATTTTTAGAGAAGGGTAGTTTGTTTATGCTTTATTTTTGGTAAGTGTAATAGAAGGGTAGTTATTTTAATTACATTTAGGAAAATGTTATACACGACATCATTTACGGTTTATATACAGTCATTTTGATTTTTTTAAAATAGTAAAGATAAAGTTGGTGGATAATTCTTTTAAAGGTGAATAATATACTCTAACAAATTGTGTTGATTTATTTTTAGAAAAAAATCAATAAGATTTTTTTATGCACCTATAATAACATGGTTGACGTGTGAGATGAACAAGTTAATTAGATTTAATTGAGAATCTAAAATCCATCCTAGTCGTATTTTAGTATAGCTTGCTTTAATTAATACCACATTAGTTGTCTAAACTAAAACATTCTTCCATGTCAAAGTAAAAAATAAATATAATTTAATGAAATATATATTTTACCTTTTTTTAATTCTATGGAACATCTTGACTATTTTTAGGTTCTTCCATCCAATGAAGGTTATATTTTACCTTTTTTTTTCAATTTTACTCATGTTTTCATATTTTTTTAAGTGTGCACAATCAGTTTAAAAGTGTATATATACTTGTTAACAGTGTACATTGACGATGAAGAATAAGGGATAAAAATATAAAATATAATGGTGGATTTAATATTGTTCAGATAGAAAGACCCAGAAATAATATGTAATGGGGTTTGAGAACCTAAAAATAAGTCCATATATTTTAGAGACCTAAAAATAATTCAGGGGTTTCTCAAAAACACCCGGAATTAATTTCTGTTTTTTTATTAGTTTTTTTCTGTATTCTAAATTGGGGTGAGAGGGAACAGACTAAAAAGAAAAACGTAAAGCAACCAAAACAAAATGAAACTTGAAAACAAAAATAAAGGAGTGATTATGGTCCATGTAAACGCAGTGTCTACCGCACCACTAGCAGAATGTTATATATTATGAAGCATGATGTGCGCAGATGATTATTGGCAGTGGTGGAGCCAGGGTTTTTATAAATAGAGGCCTAATGTGACTTATATAAATATTTTTTAAAATTTTATCATTATGTTTTTTTATTTCAATAGCATAGATTAAAAATATGTATAAAATGAAATAAAGACATTCATATAAGACATATCACTGAATAATTATAAAAAGTATTCATCATATTTTAAAACGATATATCATATTTTATATTGATAATTCATAAAAAAAATGTCAAAACATAATCTAATAAGCAATACATATCTTTAAATTTGATTTTGATAAGGTTTCATATTCTGAAAATGTTGAATGATTTGATTATTTTAGATATTTACACAAATATTTTAAACTTTAAATAAATTAGTAAAAATGATAATAAGGTAAAAGAAAAAAATTATATATATACCTTTAAAGTATTGATGGAAGAAATGAGAGGATTACAGATTGTAGATTTTCAATTGTGAGACATTTAATGGAACAAAAAGTAAAAATTATTTAGAGATAAAGATTGATATCAGGAACAGTTGAGATATAAAAAGAAAAAGAAAAAAAAGAGATTCAAAAATTTATTTTTTTTAAGATGGGCACTTAGGTGAAGACGCTGAGAAGTGGAATCTATGTCTTTATAGTTGTTTGTGGGATATGGATAAAAGAATGATTGGGAGTAAATGAAAAAAGAGAGTTAAAAATGACTTTTGTGTTATGTGGAGGGAGAATGTTAATTAAAAGAAGGGGTGAGTGCACACCATACACATGGATAGTCGAGATGGATAATAAGTGATTGTTTTAATTTAATTTTATTTATTTTTATTTAGTTTTGAGTGGTTGTTGTTTATAGAATTTCATATGTAGATGTGACCTATAATCTATGGACTCTAATTAAAATTAATTTACCATAAAAAAATAAAAGGACCTAGAAAAAATTAAAAGGATATAAAAATAAATTTAAAAAATCCAGGGGGCACATGCCCCCATGGTCCTATGGTGGCTCCGCCACTGATTGTTGGCGCTACGTATGGTCGGACGGGGGTCTGGGGGCAGCGCCCCAAGAAAAAAACTTAGGTGTCTTTCATTAATGATATGTCAGTATAAAATGGCATCTCATATTTTTCATTAGGTTCTAGGGTTTTTATCTTCGGTGTGACCATTGTAAAAACTTCTCATTGATAGTGGATTGATCTCTGGTGTGCTCCGTGAGCGTAGACAAGTCTTGCTGAACCACGTAAATTTTTATGTCTTTGATTTCGATTTGTTTGTTTATTCCTTTGATTAATTGCATCCCAAGATTCAAAAATCATAACACAGAATATCTACAAATTTAAATTAAATGTGATTGTAAAAGCAGAATATCCAAAAGCTGTCCAAACTTTTTCCCCACGTTGGCTAAAGGAGGTGGAGAATTTAATACACTTGGGATGAATAGGTTGGTTAGTTGTCCTAACCATATCTACCATCCCTTTGAAAGGAATTTTACTATAGCCATGGATGATGAAGTATGGACAATAGTTAATGTTTCATTAAACATTGTGTACCTTATTGTCTGTGGCATGTCATGTTTATTTCACTGGTAAGTTCTCAAATATAAAATATTTATGCTCATGTTACGTAGAGTGATTTTGTTTGCTCAATTAAAAATGACTTTTGAGGGGAAAAAATCTCATACACCTTCTGTAAACTTGTATTCATTGGGCTACATCTATTTATGGAAATAATATTAATTAGACATCTAGACGATACAGTTAGTAGTGGAAATGCTTGGAAATGGTGTGTGGAAATGCATTTGAGATGATATCTAGACTTGTTTGGGAGACTGGACTAGTTAGGACTAGATTTGGTTAGTACCATTAATATCAAACTACATAACCTATTAATCGAACTATACAGCCAATTAATCGAACTGACAAATTGCATACCCAATTGTTAGGTATAGGTATCACTCTCCTATTGGATATTGATGGTACTGATTAAACTCAGGTATGATTGAATCCAATAGAAGAGTGACATTTATATTCAATAATTGATTGGACAGTTCGATTTATAGACTGTGCAATTCAATATTAATGGTACTGACCAAACTTAAACATGACTGCATCCGGACCCCCTTTGTTTGGTCCATGTCTTTATTTAGATTTTTTTTACCTAACGTCATTTTATCAAATATCCAAATTTTAGTAGTTGGTCACTTCCCCGTGGTTTGTACATAAAAATGATAACTAAATTTGACATGACAAAAAAATGCACACTAACAATCTTATATATATACTTGAAAATATAACTATTTACATGTAGAATAACTATAAAAAATGAGTAAATATATTAAATAGATAAAAACACTCACATATATAATTAAACAAAAAATGAGAGTAGTCATATTAATGTTCATGTTTTCTAATAATCTTATGATGGAATTATAACCATATATAATACCACTAACCGAACAGGCCAGCTGAAAACACATTTTTAGATTGAGTGAATGCATAATTTTTTTTTTTAATTTTCATATTTTATTCAGTAGAGAACTCATTAATTTTAATGATTAAGGGTTTATTGAAATGTTCATAAAAAAAACTAGAACAATAGTACATGTAGTCATATTTTACAATCTTATTTTGCAGTCTCATTCTCTAACAAAATATATTTAGATGAAATATATGATTTTTTAAGTAATACATTAAATTCATTTAAAGTTTATATTTTTGATAAACTTTAGATGTAACTTTATTAAGAAAAAAAAGTAATGCACTTACGGTTTTAATACTTTCTAATATTATATATACTAACATTTGGGTATATTTGGGCTAGTTTGGTGCTCTTGGTTATATGATTTGGTCTTGGTTATATTTTTTTTCTTTAACTGATGGAATTATTCAAATTTATCAATTAAAAAATATAACATTTTTTTAAAATTTACCTTACTCAAATTTAATGAGATTAAATATTCTCATTTTTGTTAAATCAGATTCCTAACAGGGGGCACATGGGCAAGAAAAAACAAAGATGGACAAGTTTATCTGGTTGGTGGAATAATGGAATATGAGAGATTTCTAGGATGCTACACTCAATCTTGACACACAAAAAAAAAACAACAAGAAGAGCTGACATTTTTCTTGATGCCATTTTTAAAAAAAATATAATATAAAAGGAGCCATGTCATCAAGAATTTCATGTTGGTATGGGAAAGTGTAATAAACATTTAGTGCCCATATATGGTAAAATATTTTGAAAGAGAAACATCTATGTAGTAAAAAAAATGTAATTAATAATCTGTTAGACTAATTATAATAAAAAACATGTTATATCATTTGGATCCAAATCAGGTCACCAATTGGGTCGAATTTTTTTCGTTATTACCAAATTATATTTGATCATCAAATATGCTGATTTTTCATTATTAATCACCTTTTTAAGAGTTATGATAAGAATAATGGTCCAGCTTGCAGTTCTACATGTAATCTTCACGTATTAATTTTTTTCAAATGTGCATGATTAATGTAACAAACATGTATTTTTATATATATAAAAAATATAATGTATATTTATACTCCAATGGATTACATGTGCTCTTTTATGAAAAATTATGGTGTATGATGAAGAGTTCATCAATGTTCCTCTAATTTTTTTATGATGAATTTATTTTTATCCTTCCCAAAAACAAAAATTGATCATGATTCCAGAGTTCCATAACCAGTTTGAAAGTAATTAGGATGAACAAAAAACAAAAGTTCAAATAAATATAGATTAAAGAAAAGGTGGGTGGTTGCTGTAACAACCGAATATCCAAAGTCATCCAAACAGGTTGGACAGATATTAAATGTCATGCTGGATGAGAATGGCTATTCAATTGTTCCCCCCTTTTTTTTACTTTTTTTTTTTTGGGGTCAAGAGCGGATGACTATTTTGTGTTTTACCTTTTGAAACTAATTTTCATTTTAATTCTTTTATTAATTTAAATTGCTGCCCAGCATTAAACTAAAAAAATATACAATCAATAGATAAATTTATCTTTTCAGAAGGGATATGCCCAAAATCATGAGGGTTCTATTTTTATTTTTGCATTTCTAAAATATTATTTTTCATATTTTTAGAAAATTAATGAGCCTGAAACTTATTTAGACAAAAAAAATTTACTATTAACTACAGCTATTTCAAAAAGTTTCTAGTGCACTAGATCAAAATTTTCCTTATTTGTTTTAGAGTGTAACCTTGACCCCTAAATTTGATTAACTTGAAAAACCAAATTAATAAAGAAAAAACATTTTATATTAGATTTCTCCCTACTTTCACTATTAATAGCTATTCAAAAAGTTTTTTCCTTAATTTTTTCCCGTTTGGGAAACGGAATAAACGAGTATAAGGGTAGTATAAGGGTGGTATAAGAATGGATAGGGAAAATGGTTGTTTATTTGCAGGGTATAACTTGGTATTACTAAGCCAGTTTAAACGAGTATAAGAGAGTATAACAATTCTAAGTAACCCCTATGATAAACTATACTCAGTTTATCTATTTTCATGGGCCCACATGTCAAATCAACTTTTTACATCTTATCACATCAAATCACATATCAACACCTCTTATACATCAAAAGGTCCACATGTCAAATCAACGTTTTTACACTTTATTTATATTTTATCTTTTATCAACCTTTATTTTTACATTTTCCAATGAGAATAAAAACTATACCAAACAAAAAATCTCTTATTCATGTAGATTTGTTATTTATACTGACATAGTTATCTATCCAGGATAATTCAATTCCACTATCCAAACGGGGATAGAGTGCTAATCACGAATTAATTTTAGACCAATGATAAAAGGATGTTTAATATCATATGTTTCCCTAATTTTAAGGTGAATGTATCACATCTCTAGTGCTATTCAGTAGCTTAATACATAATTAATGTGCATTTTCAAAGCAAAACAAACATTTGATTTGATGTTACAATAACACATCACCTTCCTCTTCTAGTGGTCTGTTCTCATTAGGCCAAGAGGAATCCAACCTAGCTTTGATGCCTCATAAGCCCATCATGGAGAGTTGTTGTTTTTGTCCCCTCATGCAGGACAACTCAAGCTCCCTATCTAAAAGTGAATCAGACTTAAAAAGCAAAACCTAGAGTCACTGTCACTCATGCAAAAGATTCAACACAGACAACCAGATAAAATAAATGATCAGATACAAAGTCAATCAATAGAAACACCCATTCAATCCAAAATGTGACACATACCTCAAGTAGGAACCACAGGTCCACTCCCACCCACCCCCATCAAACACACCCAGAGTTGGCAACCAGAAGAACTCATGCAATCTTTTTTACAATTTTAAATTCAATCTCACATGTTTTATTAGTTCTCTCACTTATTGTAACGAGATATATACCTTATTAAAAAATTACATTTTTTATAAATAATGTAATTTAATTTATAGAAGTATATATTTCAATTTTTATAAACATACATACCTCATTAGATAAAATATATGATTTTAAAATATAAAAAGAACATCGATAGATTGCATTTTGGATAATAAAATGGACCGAGTGTAACATTTTCCATGACAGAATGCAATTCTATAGTACTGTTCAGGTGAATTAATAGTAGAGGACAGTAGAAAGCTTGAGAGAGATCAGTTGTTTAATTCCCTTTGTTTGTTTTTTCTTGTCACATTCATCTAATTGGATCCCTTTCACATATGGTTTTGATGATTTCCTGATAAATTAAAACAGCAATCAAATCGAATCATTTTGTTGAGTGAACATTGTTCCCTTGTATAAAAAATAGCAACCGAAGAGAATGTGAGTACTTTTCAAATTTCTGTGGTAATACATACAGCCCTCATTGTAGCTCTAATTGCAGTCTATTCTTTTTTTTTTTAAATCATATATCCACACTTTGAAGTGCATCTTGTTATATGAAATGAAGTATATACTAAGATACATTAGTATATTTTTTTTCATAATGAAAAAATGAAAAAAAAAAAATCATATACTATAATAGAACTCATACACTATAATAGTGCAGTATATACTACATTATCATAGCGTATGAGACTACAAAACGGGCTGCAAAAAAGACTGCGTGTATCAGCGCTCAATAGTGTTTCATGTCAAGTTATAATAGCTGGATAACATATATGCTTTTGCATGTAGCCCAATTTTGACATATAGCAGCTTTGGCCTGGAAACGAGATGGACTATAACAGTTTTCATAATTTTATGAGCGTTGATACACTCAATTTGTTTTACAGCTCTTTCTATAACCTCATATACTACAGTAGCACAGAGATCTATCATAGTATATAGGGTTGAAATTTTTTTATTTATTCAAACATAAATATACTAGTGTATCTCATTTTATCAATTCATTTAACAGTATTTCTTTCAAAAGAGAAATGCATAATTTTTTTAGAAAAGAAGATCAATAAAGGGTGCATAATTATATACGGGATTGCACACAGAGCTACATGTATCATTTTCCTAATTTTAATAGTGATACACAGAGGGGACCATTAAAGCCTTTGTATTTTGTATGTTATCTCTGTGCAAGGGCCATGCCAATCTCCTTTGTACCATTCAAAATTGTTATAATGCTATCCAATCAAAGGGTTACACCATGCATCAAGATTTATGATTCATTAGTTCAATCATTGATAAAGATAATTTGATTTTAGGAAGTCTTTTTAAAGTTCTTTCCAAGTGGTTGTGAAGACTTGTAAAATCCTTTAATTTATAGATAGCCAACACATGGATTGACATTGAGCACTTTAAAAGCATGTTAAGTTCTAGATGATGCTAACTTTATTACAAAAAACGACATTTATTTCATGTGTTGTGTGCAGGCTCAAGTAAAGAAAAATAATATTACTTCTTACTTTGCTTTGCTGTACAGGTGGACAGGAAATCCATGGGAACTGAGTGAGGGGGACGAGACATCCAATGTATATATGGAAAGTGTTATGTCATAGACTTAGGCTTATTCAGCCTTTTATATGTAATTTCCCAGGTTAATTATCAGATACTGATTTCTTAGGAGACCCTTGGCTAATGCCAATTCCATTCTCCTGAATCCCAACTATGTTTAGTATGGAGTGGGCTTGTCTAGATTTCAGATTATCCCAACTAGTGGAAAATGAAGTATGGTTAACATAACCTGTCAGCCAATGGTTGTTCAAAGGAATGTTGCAAGACCACCTCCATTTCAGATAATTGGAGCAGGGTTTGTAGGTTGGCCATGGGCTACCTACCCCTTGTAGAATTGGAGGCTGAAGCAATAAGGCTTGGAATTAGATTTGTGAAAAATCTGAATTTCAAATGCCTTAATTTGCTCAGACAGACAGCAGCTCTATCATACAACCTTTAAAATCAAGTGGTCCTGGACCACCACAAGATATCATGGCTGAGATCCTTAGTGTAGATTCCAGATCCTACATGGAGTTTTATAGAGTTTTATCTATAGTACAGCGGAGGTCAATGAACCTCATAATGTAACTAATTTTGCTAATAATTGTATAAATTGCCCTTAGGGGCCACCTTACCAAAAAAAAAAGAAAAATAATAATGAAAAATGTTACACTCAATGCATTACTTAACCCTGTCTGTGATTCACACGTGTTTTTTTTACTTATATGTTTGACTAATGAAATATATTCCTATATACCTCGTTAGAAATCTAGTGAATCATATGCTTCGTTAGACGATGTATATATCTCGTTAATTTTTTTCATATACTAGATTTTTTGTTAATAACTCGTTAGACGATGTCTATAGTCCATAATATAGTCCTAATCCAATGAAGCATATTCATCGTTTGACGATGTATATACACTCAGTTTTTTTTACAGTCCATAATATAGTCCTATATACTTCATTAGAAATCAAGTTGAACATATACCTCATTAGACGATGTATATACATTGTTAAATTTATTTCTTGTACGAGTTATATTCAATGAAGGAATACATCGTTAGAAAAAAATTTCGTACCTTGTTAATAAAAAATAAAAACATGTGTGATATAAGTTTTGATCGATAGAAATGACTGAATGTAACATTTTCCAACTAAAAAACACTCAAATTGTTTAATGGGCTTGCACATGGCTTGTCATGCTCGGCTGGTTTTAATCGTGTTTGCATTGTCCTCTAAATCGGCCTGAGCAGTGTAACTTTTTATTTTAGCGCTGACACACTCAATCTGTTTTACAATTTCATGCACTGTAATGGTATAATGTATATTATGCTATTATAATATATGAGTTCTGCCGTATGAAAAATATAATTTATTTTTAAAAGAGAAAATATAATATTACATCTCAGTATATACTTCATTTTATATAACGGTATGTATTTCAATGAGAGGGTGTATAATTTTAAAAAAATAGTGTGAACTATGGATAGGATTATACATGAGACTTGACATATTATTTTATTTTTTTAAAAAATGATATGTTCATGTCCAATTCCATTTACAATTTTTTTAAGGGCACCATTACACACAATCTTTTTTACAGCCTAAAATGCAGTCTCATATACATCTTTAACCATGACCGGTCCTAACTATAGGCCGGATAGGCGACCGCCCAGGGCCCCCAAATCTAGAATTTTTTTATGTTAAGCTTTTGACATTAAAATTAAATTTTTTTAAAAAAAAAAACTTGAATATGTCTTCTTATTTATTTAAAATTTAAATTTATAGAAAATTTAATCTTTGTTGACATTATTATGCAAAGTATTTTTTTTGTGATTTTTAAAAATCTCATCCATATCTTTTTACATTTATTATATTTTTAATATATTCCTATTTTATAGGGATTTATTTATTCTCTATAGAGGAAATGATATTATTTTTATGATTTTTATTTCTTTTTAAAAGAAGAACTCGATAAGTTTTTTTTTGTTACATTTTACTTTTCAATTATTATTATCATTTTTTTGTTTAGTCTTGATTTTTTTATTACTAATAATATGGTTAAAAAATTCACTCAAATATTTATAGGCCCCATTTTATAAGTTGGCTTAGATTTTCTCATCTCAGGGTTAAACCTGTCTTTAACCATCCAATAGTCATCTAACAAGGTATATACCTCCTTAGGTGGTATATAACTTATTAACTTATTTTTTACATTTATTAAAATTGAGTTCATTTATTTTGAAATGGAATGATATGTATTTTTCATTAAAGCATATATATGATGTTTACTATTTTTTTAACCATCCAATAGTCATCTAACAAGGTATATACCTCCTTAGGTGGTATATAACTTATTAACTTATTTTTTACATTTATTAAAATTGAGTTCATTTATTTCAAAATGGAATGATATATATTTTTCATCAAAGCATATATATGATGTTTACTATTTTTTTAAAATTAAAACATGTGAAAACTGCATTTGAGGAAGCATTTAGGATTGTAACTAACATTATCTTTCTTATATAAAAAAAAACAATGTATATGTGCATATATATATATGTATGTATGTATGTATGTATGTATGCATGCATGTATATATGAATGTGTATATATATGTGTGTGTGTAATGTGTGTATGTATGTATGTGTGTGTGTATGTATTAAATGTTTATTTTTTTAATATTCAATGAGATAGTTTTATGGGGGTTGTCGGTCCAAACTTTGACGGATTTCTGTGAACATTATTTAAGTAACAGATAGACTTTTACAAACTTTTGTAGACTTTCACGCTATGTAATAAACATTAAGTCATAAGGTGATCAATGGAAATAAATAGTTGAAAGGGTTTTGGCATATAAACCTTTCAAAAAACCTTATATCATTAAATACCCTGAATTAAATTATATTCCTAGTAATACCCTCAAAAGGGTTTTAATTTTTTTTAATTATGCATCAAAACCCTTTTGAGAAGTATTATTGCACCATATAATTTATTTTAATATTGCACAATATAATTTTATCAAAATAGCCCTAGTAATTTATTAGGGCTATTTTGATAAAATGGGATCTTTTCAAGGGTATATGCAAAAAAATCATACTTGCAATGAGTGGGTTTAAAATTGGAAAATATTACGTATAGTCCCATTTGCGTATGTATACATTTGATTTTTTTTAAGTGTATACTCATATAATAAAGTATATTAAGCTATTATGAAAATAAAGTACATGCTCATATGTTATAAATACATATATTTTATTTACGTTTTATGTAATAGTGTATACCGAAATAATGGAATATATACTGCATTAACCAATTTTATATATTGTATTAAATGTGGCAAATGAAAATAGGGCTACAAAACAGACTGAGTGTATTAGTGTCCATTAAAATTTGGAGTCGTTGGACTTTTTTAAAAAAATTGTGAAAAGTTTTATTTTCACGGGGATATTGGTATATACTTTTGAGGTGTTGAACAATCAATGAATTGAATGATTTCATTAGTTTTTCGTTTATTTTGATTTTTCATTATTTCTGTATTGAGTTTTTTAGATTATTTGGAAGTTAGGATTGAAAATACTTTTATAAAATACCTACAAAATATTCATATATATTTTGTGATCAATTATTTTCTTCATATTCATATTTTAAATTTTTAAAGATTTATTTTTTTCCATTTTTTCCCAGAGAGTAATGAATTTCAATATTTTTTTCCTTATATCTTCTATAAATTATTATAGATCACTAAATATAAAAAAAACTTTCAATATGAATTAATTGTCATTACTTCAAGGAATCAATAATTATCCAATTGTTTTAATTTTATATTAAATTCTTATATATCTAGAATCATTTATATTATCTTATCCATTCTCTTGACTTTTTGCCACCCGTTAATATAATTTTTGGCTCCGTTATAAAAGTATTGTCTTTTAAATCTCACACTCACTAAACTAGCTAGTTAATCAAAATGCCTTAACCACTTGAGTCATGTAACTTTAGTAATGCATTGTACCTTGACATATGACCACCAATTCCTGTGGCATACAAGTGTTTTCATGCATGTTGATCAAAGGGGTTTTATTCATTCGTTTTTTTCTTATGGGGAAGAAGGGGGTGGGAAAGGGAGCAGGAGTGAGTACATAAAATTCCTCTTTAAATACATAAGTCATGATAGATCTTGGGTTATATGCCTAGGAGGCTAGGCTTAATGTTTCTTTCTTTGGTGCAATCATTTGGACGTCATGGACTCATGATTAAGGGTGAGGTTGGGTATGGTCAATTTCTATGTTTCTTTGTTGTGAGCAGGTTGTAGCATTTTTTTTTCATTTGTGAAAGAAACATTTGGAGATTGAGTTAAATATATGATAAACAATTATAAAGAACTGATTGACTGCAATACAAATAAATATATTATTCTTAAATATTCATTAAATATATGAAATGATATCAATATTTCATTCATGTTAACCAGACAAATAATCAAAAATAAAAAATTGTAAATAAAAATAGACAAAAATAAAAAATAAAGATGATAAACAGACAAATTATAAAAAATAGTAAGAAATATGAAAATATAAGATAACCAACATTTATAGAAAAACAAAAATAATTGGGTGAATTGCCCAAACACCCGTGGACCCAACCCCTAATTATTCATGTGCCTCCAACTTTTGAAACAATTTTTCTGTACCCTTGCAATCCACACCGATTTTTTATACCTCTGCAGACCACACCACTTTTCAAAAACCCAGTTTTACCCTTCCTCAAAACCCACACTCAATATCATCACCTCTTCTTCTTCTTCCCCAAATCACCTATCCCAAATCAGCCACTGCCGCCCCCCTTCCACATCCCAGCTGTTCGCGCCCTTCTTCCACATCCTGGCTATTGTCACCGCTAGTCAGAATATAAACTACTATTTGCATATTGAAACACTCTAATTACAAAGACTACCAAGAATGGATCTTATTAATTCAAAAAATATCTACATTACATATCCAATGTAACAACTATAACATAACTACAACATGATAAATATAACTATAACTTGAAAAACATAAATACAACACAACTTCAATTTTTACTAAGAAAATGCATGGTAAAGTCATATCTAAGGCATTGAAATATAACATTATTAGATATGTAATGTGGGTGTTCATTGAATTGATAAGTTTTGTTCTTGGTGGTCTTTGTAGTTGGATTGTTTCTTTTATGTAAATGGTATTTAAATTCTGTAAATGGTGATTTATTTTCTATAACTGGCGGCAAAGGCTGATTTGGGGTGGCGGTAAGTGATTTGGGGAAGAAGAAGAAGAAGAGGTGATGATATTGAGTGTGGGTTTTGAGGAGGGATAAAATTGAGTTTATAAAAATTGGTGTGGTCTGCAGGTAGGCCTGTCAACTGGTCGGGTTAGGGTGGACCTGGACCCGACCCTTGACAGGACCCAGCGGATCCTTAGAAATGTGAACCTAGACCCGTTGGACCCGGGTGGGACCCAACCCGAGAACTCTGAACTTCCTTGCAAATTCCGAATATTCTTCTCAATGTGTTACTCTGCATCTTTCTTCCTACTCCACAACATCCTTTCCAGCAACAACAAATAGTATCAGATGTCACCCAGCAATTAAGGCAGAAATACATTGGAAAATCAGTCAGTATGTCTAAAATTCGGAATCCTATTACCCATGTGCTAAGTGAAGAATGTTGATACCATAGCTCTCTTGAAAATATTAGGAAACTTAGGAAGTTTATGTCCAACTATATTTATTCCCATGACACAACCATAGTGATGATTTTGTCATGTCGGTAATATGTAATAGTTAAAATATCATATACCTCCCCTCATTGGGCTTCCATTTGGATTGAGATTCACATGCTTTTTAATTCATTAATACATGTAACATATGGGGTCTGGTCTCGGGTCCATCGAATCAGATTGGCGTGGACTTAGACCTGACATATTTGTATATTTGGGTCAACTGGACCAGATCCAAATTGGATCGGGTCTACGACCCGTTGACAGGCCTATCTGCAGAATTACATAAAAAATTGGTGTGGACAAGAAAAATATTTCAAAAGTTGATGGCACGGGAATAATTAGAGGTTGGGTCCGGGGGGTATTTGGACAATTCACTCAAAATAATTTATTATAAAAACAACATAAAAAACAAAAAATAGAAAAAGAAGAGAGTTCAATGAAAAAAATGAAGTGTTAGAATGAAAGTATACAGGAATCCCACCCATTTGATTGAGATTTTCAAATGACTTCTTTCATATTTCTCTTTTTAAAGTCCATGAAATTCTATCACTTATGAAATCCTTATAAATCACGTTGAAAGTGAATAACACATGATAATATGTCTACAATAAGAAGTCTTAATAAACTAACACTTGATTTGTCCATAAATTTGTCTCAATCAATGACATTAAATTTTTGTTTATAAATTAATGTCTCAATTTAATTAGGCCTGTCAACGAGTCGGGTCGGGGTGGACCCGGACCCAACCCGTGACAGGACCCGGTGGGTCCGGGTCCAACTCAAGACCCGGTGGGTCCTAAACATGTGGACCCAAACCTGGACCCGTCGGGTTCGGAACCAACCTAAGGAAAATTAACAAAAACAAAAAAAATTTAAACTCATGAATTTGTTTGTCTTATCATTTTATTAGAAAAAATTTATAATAAAAGCATTAATTCTTATTGAACTTTCTAAATTGATGTTCTAATACTGTGTTTGAACATATTTTTATACAATTCAAAAGAAGTGAATGATTACTAAACAACATTCAAAGTAAACATAAGTCTAAATAATGTAACAATGAATTAAAAGGGAGAGTTCATAGTTATTTGTGTCACAAAATAAACAATAAATACTTATACTTGTAATTTAATAAATAAGAAATAAAATTAATATTCTTGTAATATATGAGTGTATATTAATAAAACAGTCGGGTCTCGGGTCTAACGGGTCGGAGTGGGGTGGATCCGGACCCGACCCGTTTGTATGTTCGGGTCCACCGAGTCAGGTCCAAATCAGATCAGGTATATTACACGTGTAATTGGGTCCGAGTCAAATCCGTTGACAGGCCTAAATTTAATAAAGCTACACTTTCTATCTCTGTTCAGAAATGCAGTCCGTGCGGCTGCATATGCGGTTCGGTAAGCCTACCGAACCGCATAGGCTGATATGCGGGCCTATGCGGACAAGACCCGCATATGCGGGGATATGCGGCATATGGGCGCTTAGGTTTAGAAAAAAAAATGAAATTTTGCATTTACACCCCCTTGAAAAAGTTAATTACATTTATACCCTTTAAAAAATTATATTTATACCCCTGTGTCCGTCTGAAATTACATCTATGCCCCTGTGTGGCTGTGTCTGAAATTTTAATGGTTTAATATGATTACATTTCTTCAAATTTACCTTGTTATCTTTTGTTTATAGATCAAGACTATATAATTATTTTTTATTATTAAAAAATTACATAACCGCGTATACTTCCGCATGCCGCATATACTCTGTGCGGTACTCTACCCGCACGCAAACCGCATACCGCATTTCAGAACACTGCTTTCTATACAATAATTAATTAATGTTCCATGAATTTTTATGGGATATTATTGCGTGCGGCGAACGGCGGGTGCGGCAGCGATCACGGGCCGTCGATCACGGGTCCATCGCATCGGACGGTTGGGTGCGATTCACGTCGACCGTTGGATGCGATGGACCCGCGATCGAACGGCCCACGTCGCGGCCGCACCTGCCGTTCGCCGCACGCAATAATTTTCAGAATTTTTATACCCTTAAATTAAATATTGCTTTATGTTTTGCGCGCAAGCTGATGTCCCGATGGCTCGACGATTTCGAGCTCTTCGTATTCGATCGCCTCCGCGATATGCACAATCCACCGTTTCTAGGGTTTATGAACGCGATCGATTTAGCCGGTGTAGATTATCGAATTGTGGTTGTGTTTGTGTGTCTGAAGTTCTTAAAGGTATCTCTGATGGGTTATCGCGGGTGAAGAAGCCCGAAGAGATGGAGAGAAGCTGGTGAGTCGGTCTTGCGAGGATGGAAAGCTGTGTTTTGTGTTTGTTTGGGGGGTTCGAATTAGGGATTTGACGTTGGAGACGACGATGGAGGAGGACTTCATTTCGCATATCGTGCTTCGCGTCGTTTATTGCCAAACGTATGTGCTCGTCGTGAATGATTTGGCTTCCTATTATGCTCAGGTAATTGTTCGTTCCTTCTTTTCTTCTTAATGTGCAAAACCATTGACTATATAGAATTGGACTTCACAGTGAATCTGGAAGCTTTAGCTTGAAATATGATGTGTTCGACTCATAATTATAGCAACTTAGTTGATCATGTCAGTTGATCAATAGTTGATGAGAAAGATTATTATTTGAAGGCATTACAAAAAGTTTGGCTGTGAGATCTGGATATAATGGCTTTTGAAAGGGATTCAATCTTTCAGTTGATTTGGTTGCTGATATTGTGGTCTTGGTCTTGGTATCTTCTTTCATGGAGTGAATGGCTCTCGAATAATTTACTTTGTAGAGCTATCTCAACAATTGTTTAATCATGGCTTGTTTGTTTTTTGACCCGAGACATGTATGTTTCTTCCCATCTCTGTATGCAGCCATATAAATACAAATTTAGATAAGAATGACCTATATTTCCTTTCCTTTTTTAAAAATGTTAGGAGATCCCTTGTCTCCTATCTTTCGGGGGGGTTCTTGCAATAAGAATCACCTATATTTCTTCAGAAGAAAAAAATACAAATTTAGATAATCTAGTGTTTGTGATTTTCTTTTTTACTGGTGTGACTTGGTTGTGGTCTCTTATGTATGAAATAATTATCTGAATTAATCTGTGGAGGATGCTAATGGGAGAATTTAATATTCTGTACAAAGCGCTCACACATGCAGAATTTGAGGTGTAATATGATGCACTTTTATCTGAGATCATAGCTGTAAGGCACAAACCTGTTCACATTTTTGGGTGTACAGAATGTCAAGGACAAGCTTTAGCCAAGTTGCCCGCTCCATCGGTTTGCCCTTAGTCAATGGTAAGAGTAGACAAGTCCTCCACTGTTTTTGCTCAACAATTATAACAGAGCATATAATTTCACTAAGGTGATATTCAGAAAAAGTTGTATGGTCTTAGAAAATGAGCTTGTTATGTTAGAGGATCATGTGATGTCCATGTAATATAACAGTTGGTGGTGCCTGGGGGTTGATCATATTTCCAAGAGTAACACATGCTGTAAACACAACCTCGCGGTTTATTCATTTATTTATTTTAGATTTTCTAATGGCCGTGCAGACATCAAAAGATCTGTTACGAAGAAGACTTAATTTCTTTTTATCACGCTTTATATGTGAAGTGATCGATTCAAATGTGAAGTCTTTTGCTTGGATAGAAGTGCTTGCTTTTTTTTAATATTATTTGTGTTTGTTGCCACCTACACATGTTTGCACCTTATATCAATGTTTAATGCACCAGTTTAGGCTGCTTCCTTTGAATTTTTATTTAGTAGCTGAAAAATGAATCGTTCTATGTAGTCTGTTTAATAATTTAACATGTGTTTTTTTCTCTTTTATTTGGCAGCTGACGCCATCTTTTTTAAGGTTTGTTTTCCTTCTAACTTAATCGGTTTGTCATCATATTTTGGATGATAACTTGGCATCGTCTTCTCAATTAATTGTGCCAGCTTCACCTTTTTTTCCTCTATGAAGGTACCATTTGAAGAAGTTGCAGAACTTATTGCAAACACAGAGTTTTCTTGCTTAAAGGCTATGCATATAGATCAACCTTTCGAGGGGCTCGTAAGCTCATTCAAGACTTACTCGAGCTGCTACTCAACAGAAAATGAGAGCTTTGGTTTCTGCTCATCGAGATAGAGGCAAGCGAAAGAGAGATTTTTGTCATTTGTGGATCACTCGGATAAATGCGGTAACTCGTGAGAATGGGGTATGCTATAGTGATAGTCGATTAATGCACAATCTGTATAAGAGGCAATTGATTCTTAATCGTAAAATACTTGCACAAATAGCTATATTAAATAAGAATTTTCTTTACATAATTTCCAATGAGATCATCAAATAAAAGAGATTGGAGGGGATCTACAGAAATTATTGAAAGGGTGTTCCCCGGAGAATAGAACTCCGGGAGGATAGAGTAGAAATTCATTAAGGTTGCCATGAATCAGGTTCATGTTCGAGGTTTTATTTGGTTTATCAAATTTCAACATGAATTCCAGTGTTGTCTTTTCTTCTGAATTGTATAGACATGTTAATCCTTTAATGCTTTAATTGTTGCTTTGGTTTCTTCTGGTGGTTTCCCTCAATTTTGCAGCCTTCTTTCAAAAGCTCTTGGGCTAACTAACTGGTCGGTATTAATTTTTAAATATAATATGTTTCTCACATTGGTTGTTTTGCTTCAAAAAGGTGGATTCATTCTCTTTTTCCTTTAAACAGGTGTAACATTTCTCTCATATGTAATAGGGATGCTAGTGATCAATTTTAGTTACATTTTTTTTCATAGAATATCTTCTAATACGTAAACATGAGTTGGGGCTATAATTATTTTACAATCATAGGACATTTATTTTTGTACGTATATTCTGGGACTCGAACCCATGAACTCTTGGTTGCAAATTCTCTTGTCAACCACTAAGCTAATCATAGGCCACTGTTTCCTATTCAAATCTTTTGACTGATTCATGTTGGAGTTGTCATTATGTGCCAATTTCTTTTTTTTTCCCTCTTTGTCTTGTAATCTAATTCAATATTGCTTAGGGATTTGTAAGAATGGAACGATTTGCTCTTCAATGGTTCTAACAGAGAAAATCAATTATTTTATCTCTTCAGTGATTATAACTTTTTCATGTCTTCTGGCTCATTAAAAGCACTAACCATCCTATAATCAAATTCTCAGTGGTTGTATCAGATTTGGAATGCAGGATACCCCTGTTTGACATGGAATTTTTAAGTCCTCAAATATTTTCCGATAAGATTCTTTTGGGCATTTAGCAGCTTTAGAAGTTATGCAATGTGTGTTGTCAAAAGGCTGAACCCCCCTTTTTTTTTAGTTAGGCTACGAAAACAGTCCCCAAATGTGCGGTATATAGGTCTGATCGGCCATCAAGTTTGAATCATGGTGATATCCAAAGAATGATGTAAATGTCACAAGGAAATTTAACCTTATACAGAGAATTTTTCAAAACTATTATGTGATACATCATGCAGTGGATTTTGATGGTTTTCAAAATCAATGGTTAATGGGACCCGCATCTCATGCATGTGATGTATCTAATTCAATTCTTCTGCCTCTCTCCTTGCTTTTGTGATTTTTTATCCCAAGGACGGACATTTACCTGGGAGTTGGGATCAGAAATCCCCGTTAGGATTGTTTGGCATTCTGATGCTCTCTAATAATTGTAATGTGCATCAGATTTAGAGGTCTTTTTCAAATTGTTACTGGATGATTTAATGAACTGATAGACAACGTTATCGACATTGACCTGAATTTGTTCCATGAGGGTAATATTTTGATCTGTATCAGTAGCCTGAACGGTCAGGCTGGACAGTCAGCATTGACATGATACAACTTTCCACCAAGGTCTTCTGTCATTTGAGGCAAGCTTCTATGAATTAAACAAAGGGTTTGGCATGGCATTTTGAGAAAACTTACTACTTTAGTCTTTTAAATGTTTTGATTTATTTGTTTCATTAATGTGCTTGTGATAAGTGGTTGATCAAGCAATGATGGCCCTATGTTCTAACGTTCGACAGAATCTTAGCAAATTCTGTCAAATTAATCATATGTAAACTTGACATCCTGACCTTTGTCGATCTACATGGCATGCATTCATAAAATATTTGCATTTTGATTTTTCGTGATAGGCCATTTTTTTGGTAGAGAGTGGACATCAACCATCAGAAGCTAGAGAAGGGTCCGTTGACTCCTGTAAGCTACATCATTGAATGAATTACACTTTATGGGGTACTGGTTATAGATATGAATGAATGGAGAATAACCTGAAAACATCCGTTATAGATATATTCATCATCCTCTTATTTAGATTGTTGAAGCACTAAGCCAAGTTATCTTTGTCTCAAGACTTCCAACTATTCTCAGATCTGTGTAGTCGGCCCCTTGGTTATGAGTATGAATTTCAGGCAACTGAGTGTAACAGATTGTGTTAGATGGTGGACTACTTGCTGCTCCAAAGGAATTTGGAGAGGTGTCACTAAAGGATATTGACCAATTAGCTTACAGTTCCTTCCCTCTTTGTATGCACCACTTGTTTGAAAAGGTAACAGTTGAAGTTTCCCTGGAAAGTGACAAAGTATTTATTTTACTTTATACTCATATTTGTTCATGCATGAATCTTGTTTGTGATGTATAATTGTATATACACGTTACTTTGTATAATATGCAGCTAAGAGAGGAGCACCATTTAAAGCATGGTGGCAGAATGCAACTGGGTCTTTTTCTCAAGGTAATCTTCAGGTTGTATGACTTGGATTGGACCTATTATTTATCAATATCCATCTTGAATCAAAGGACAAGTATTTAAAGGAGCGATCATGAAATTCATTGTGTCTTTGCCCATAATATTAATTGTTACTCATGGACAACCTTCGTCCATGTACATTAGCATGAAATCTCCGGTTTCCCTTTTTTGTACTTATTCCAAATAGAATCTGGAATATCCTTAAAAGACTTACATGCGGCTGAACAAGTTTTTTTTTTAAGGGCTCATGTGATTTAAATATAAACTTTTGGGTGTCTTTATGTTATTGAAGGATAGTCTTTGAATAGTTTTATGCTTTCTCTTGGATGTTAGAGTTGCTTTGGAAGCTTTACATCTTATGAAGTTTTGGCTTTCAGTTATTTTTTTCCTTACTTTCTATTTTTCTAAACATCTGGGATATTTTCATTTCTCTATCCACTATCAAGTATAAATTTGATCAAAGACGTAGGTTTATAGCTTAGGAAACTTTATAGTTTTGTACCTAAAAAGCTAATGTCGACTTACTTTTATTGTTCAAATATTTTCTCTAATTTGTGATCAAAGTTCTTTGTTAGAAATTATTAATAGATATATGTATTTATCTTATTATCTATTGTTTGAAAATTATTGTATATCTTTTTATTAATAAAAATATAACACCACATTTACTCTCGCATACCGCATTTCTAAACATTGGAAGGAGGCAAGTTGTATGGGAATTCCCATAACATTTGGCAATTGAAGCTAGCGTAGAGTTGGCAATCGAAATTTTCTTCAGAATGATCAACAAATTCTGGACAGAAATGCATTTGTTAGTTTTCAACAGTGCACGATGACTTCTCAAGTCTTTTTAACAGATTTTTCATGAAGCCATTCCTTCTTAGGGTGTAGGCTTAAAGTTAAATATGCTCGGACATTCTGGAGAGCAGAATCCTCCCAAAAAGTTGCATCTTCTAGTCTTTGTGTCATTAGAATGCACAAACATTATCCTTCATCCAGTTCTTTTTTTTTTAATATTTGATTTCTTAGTAAAACATCAAAATCCAATTCTTCAAGAAAAAAGTCTAGATCCCAGCAAGGGTGCTTCTGTTTTATTACTTCATGGCATTGGTTCTTATTGGCTCAATCATCACCTGGACATTCAGTTCTCTAATCATTAATGACGCCTCCCAAAATTCACAAATTCAAGTTTTAGTGCCTGTTGTCATATTTAATATTAAATATAAATTTACCAAAAGCACTTTTTTATTTCCTTTTTTCCTGTCACTAGAACTTCAGCATTAAAATAGATGTTTTATCTCAAGAAATATGCTTGATGTTGCCTAGTGGTCATATGTCACACCTTTTCCTTTATTTCAACATGAGAATTCATACAATTTGCTTTCTACTGATTTAGTCTTTGAATATGGATCTAATAGATGTGCTGGACCCTTCATCTACTGTTAGATGCATTAGCTTGACCGAGAATGCATTTTTATTGCCAAGAATGTTTCAGGGCCAATACTTTTTTTTTTTTTAATTTACTAGTTCAGCAAAAGATGCAGCATTTTAATTTGTGACTTTACCTTTAGAACAATATAATGTGCAGATATCCAAGTGCTAGAATAACAAATGCAGATATGTTGTGTGTGTGTGTATATATAGGTACCATATTTGTATAATTCAATACCATTGGTGTGATATCTGTATTGCTAATGTGATAGGTTGTTTCAGAGAGCTTTGACAAGGAATATGCATATAGGATATGGCATATGGCATAATTATAGAAAAGAAGGAAAACGAACTGTAAGAGAAATTTTGTTTCAATAATTTGTTAAATTAACTGTCTATATGATTTAAGGGCTGGTTTAGCAAGGGGATAAGTGGTGGGATAGGGGACAATTGTGGGGAGGACAACTTATCCTGTTTGGTGAAAATTAATCGGAATAAAGCGCGGACAGTTGTCCCGATTTTAAAATGAAAATGATGATTGTTTGTTCCACCTAAAGGCTGGAATAATATTTATCCCCACTTTTAACCCTATTTTAACAAATATGAATAATAACAAAATTGATGGACTTTTTATCCCCAAAAATTAGGACAACTTATCTTCAAAACTTTTTTCATTGCCAAACCAGCCCTAAAAGATCATTGTTTTTTGCTGGTTCAGGATTACACATCATATTCTTGTCAAAAGATCATCTCGTCAACCTCCGGTGTTGATGATCGCCATGGTTTTCCATTTCGGCATTTCAGGTCTAACTTTGAACTTGTGCATTTTTTGAAAATTGTCTGAAGGAGCTGGTGACAATCATTTTCTACAAGACTAGAATATATTGAATTAGAGGTGATCTTTTTTCTTCACAACTGCATTTTATATTTAATCATGCTAGCTGACGAAATCCAATGCAATTTTTTTTTATTAAAGAGTGTACACATTTGATGCTGCGTTCAAAATGTTTAAAGGAGAAAATGAGACGGTAGAAGATAATTGGCAACAGTTCTCAAGGGACAGTAGGAACAAGTGTTCTTCTGAATTGGTCTGTCCTTTGTTGGGATCTTTTTTTCCTGTGCCAAAAGGCAGAGGGTAAGTCCGAGCAAGCTTCCTTTCCAATATTTTTCTGGAAATTTAATACCTTCTTTTGGAAAGTAGGATTACTAATCTGTTCGAATATTATTTGTGACATAATTTCTTCAGAGATTTCATTTCTAAATTTTTCCTCATATCCAAGGGCTTGTTTTGGCTGATTTAGAAATGATAGTTTTGGTGTTGTACAAAACTGATAGAATATCTTTTTTCTATTAAGGGTTGCACCTTAGATATCTACAGAAAAGGGCCGTTTTATCACGTTTATGAATGGGGTCTCTAGAATGACCTTTTGTCTTAGATCTTTGACTAAAAGAAAAGATGTCTTTAAACATGATACTTTATTACAGACATGAATTTCTGGTATTTTGTACTTAATTTTTAGACCCTCTTTATCTTAAAAGAGATGTGCATACAAAATGGTGGGCTAATTATGCCCATAGGAAGTTTTGTCCGGTTATAAATTACAATTTATGGGAAAGTAGAAGATAGTTATGAGAAAATTAAAGCATCCCTTATTGGGGAGTACACTAAGAGATTTTCAAATCTAAGTCAAGAAGCAATTGAATTGAAGGCGTATGACCATATGTTCAAAATGTTTGAAGGAGAAAAGGAGACTGTAGGAGATAAAATGGCAACACATTTGATGCTCTGTATTTTCCTTTGTGTGGCCTTGCAACTAGCACCTTATGGCATATTGCTCTTGGATTGGAATTCAGAGATTTGCTTGTTGGGGAGTCCAGCATAGTATTCCGCCTTAAACTAGTCATGATTTTGCACAATACAGGCTGACTTTGACAATCTTGGTATAAAATTCCTTATGACCATTTATGTCGCACTCTCCAGGTTTTCTTTACAACCGTAAAACTCATCATGCACAATGCTACACAAGGCACCACATAATGATCAACCTGAATAGTCACCTCTATCATTCCATCTTGTTTTTGTGGGACCTATAATCCTATTATTTATTGTTGTGAAGTTACTGGCTTGTAATATCATTGAATTGTTTATATAAAATTCTGTGTGGTCCTTTTCAATACCAAGTGTTCTATCCACTTCTATCTTTCAGTCGCAAAAGTAGACCTTCAATTATGACTTACATAGTGACCTTCTCAACTTGTCTTTTTTTTAATTGGTTACTTGTCTTTCTTCACGTCACATTACATAATCAAGTATGAAAACAGCAGACCAGACAACTAGATTTAGTGTTGACAATTGAATTTTGTTTATCATGTACACACATATATGATATAAACATGTGATCATGTGTTCTCATCCTCTTCTCTTTTGCCCTTTCAGCAATCAATGTTTGCCATGTAACACTCCTGTCAGAAACGGATGAGGCTTGAAGATGAAGTACACAGGAATGATTGTAGAATTTACTGTTTACTATGCTTGTCTTGGTTCTTATACCTCATTCGAAGAATGATATCCATAAATGTTATATATAGGCAAAAGCACAGTTGTTGTTTTTTGCCTTTACAATGGAAATTTGTCTCCAACATACATCATTCTACATAATAATATCAGGTGCTCTGTTAAAAATGTTCATTTCTTCATGCGGTACAACTGTTTACATTTAATAGTTGAAATGCAAAGCAAGAGTAAAGAAATTTCTAAAATGCTTTGTGTTAATCATTGCCATGATTTGTATTTGCTGATTCTTAACTCCCATTGCTAGCCAAAAAGGTTGAATAGTTATTATGCCTTGTCACACCCAACATTACCATTCAAACAGGTTGCACCAAACTATGACCATTGGGGAGTCTGCAATGGTTCCCCCAACATTAGAGTCAATGATTGGAAAGGTGAGATTGAATCAACTAAGACATTCAAATTGGTGAAGGCAATTGTTAGCCAACACTTGGGTATCACACATCTTTTAGGGCTGCTTTGACATTTATGTTTTTAAATAATTGAAAAATGTGAACACTTTTTTCGGTGGCCATTACAAAAGCAATGCAAGATAATATATCATAATTTCAAAGGTTAGACAGCTCATAGCTCATGCATAATATGAAATGATGCAATCTGCTGTTGGATTTCTTTTAATTGAATAACTTGCAGGCCACAGCTATTTAAAGCATGAGGCACATGAATGTTAAGTTTATGAATGTAGGTTAGGTTAGGCACAAACTCCACTAGTATATTCAAGTCAGAATTAAAGGATCCTTTTTTATGAGTTGAAAAATAAATTATAACCAGCTTGATTTGTCTTTATTTGCTTGGATTCTCTCCTGTGTCACTCTATTTTTGAGATGTTCTGCTTTTTATTTCCTTTCATCAGGGGTATAGATATATGTTATTCAATTGAAGTCTAACTATCATCACAGTGGATTGCATAATCTTTTAATGTTTTCTTTGAAGTTGATATTCCACCTACTGTTTATAATTTGTCATCAGATGCATAGTTACATCATTTAATTGCATAAATATGCATAGTTACATCATTTAAAAATTTTAAAATAGGTGGACCATCAAAACCGGTGGGTGCAAAAATATTTTAACGAGGAATAATTGTATTAGTTCAATATGCCTGCCCTCTCTTTTTTACATATGATCCTTATTTAAGCAAGTCAGGTAACCCATTCTAAGCATTCATTTTCCATGCAGTGGATGATGATTCAAATTGATGATTTTTGTGGGAACCCATTGTTCAGAACTGCCTTTGGTGAACTTCTTTCTCCTCTTCATTTTTTTAACCAATGAAAATTATCATCGTGCTGTTTGATTTAATGTTACCACCATGTTTCTTGAATCACAACTCAATAATCCTTGAACATTATTATGCCATCATCTAAAATTCTGAACACAGTCTGATCTTCTAATATCTATTGGTATGCAGAATTAATTGCTTTTGTTGGATATTATTGGAGAATGACCTTTCAATTTAATTTTCACATGGCCGACCCTCCTGAGCTGTCAGAGGCTTTGCTTCTCACCTAATCACATATTACACACACACACAAAAAGCAAGTAGACAATATGCCTATGTAAGTTTGGGGTCTGCCTTTGCTCCATCAAAGATTGCTACTAGTACCAACTTGGGCTGCCCTCACCATCAACTTTGTCTGCTACAAAACACACACACTCACTATTGATAAAATCTTTGGATTTGGTTGATCTGGAAAGATTGATATCTCATCATCAATGTCATAGCGTATCGAGCAATCATCGAATCTCTACGTGTAGCTGAGTCGAAAGGCCTTACCGAATTCTTCTGTAAACGCCTTTTGTTTTGAACCAAAAACCTTCACTGGTCATCTTTGATGACATTGTCAGGGCTTGGACTGCACTAAGGGCCACCAAAGTGGCACTGTCAATGCAGTATCATCATGTGTTGTGGGGGCACTGCTAGCTTTCAACTTGGTGTCAGTAGGTGATGTAATTGGATCAAGTGGTATAGTATCCATATCTATCAAGTTCATAACATACAATGGTGCAGATGTTATCTAGTAGTGTCATTCTCACTGAGATGGAAGTTCTTATCGGTTTAGGGGTTTTTTTTAATGAAATGATAGGCGCCTTACCTATATTATATTAAAGTAGGAAGCCCAAAGTACAACAATACAACCAAAACAAAATAAAACAAAGAAGAGAACACTGACCCGCTGCACTAATAGAAGAGGAATCTACCATGACCCTGGGAAAACTATATGATTGCATGTATACTTTTAATAACTCCAAGGAAAAATGTTATGATCAGTCCTTTTTTATACAATTTTATAGACCACACACGTTTTTTTTTAAGTATATACTTGGTTAAGTGAGTATGTTCTTTTCAAAAAAATAAAATTAAAGTGTTACTGACACAATGGAGTATATGTTGTGTAATGTGATATATATTGCATTAATGATGTGGCGTCTACAAAAGTGTCCATCACCCATAACTCAAATATAATGTATGTTCACTTTGAACATATGTGGTGAGGATGAAGGAATGATTCGTCACTCCATGGTAAGATTAAGGTCATTTATGTAATATATTTGAGTTGTTAATTATATGCAATCAACTAGTAAATGAGATGGTTTTTTAAGTGTGCGTGCACAAAAAAGCTTCAAAATTTAGTTGAGAGAGACATGGAGATTAGGTGGGTGTCTTTCTTTATCAGTTTCTTTATGGAATGTGAGTTCAGTGTGGTGGAGCCAGCCTTGACTGAGATGCTTTGTTGGGGGTTCAGCTCTTAAAAAAAGAGACTAGGCCCTAATCATGGCTGCATGGAGAGACCCTCATCTCTTCTCACCCCCCCCACCCTCAACTTTACAAAAAGCAAAGGCCAGGGTGACAACCCATTGTGGTTGAAAAGGCTATAGGGGATTATTATTGACTTTATGCACCCACCTATGTATATAATTATCATATCCATGAACACCCACTCTTTTGTTACCAGTAAATGTTGTTGTTGTTATCCTTTTTCCTTTGAAAGATCTGCAAAGGCATGGAATAAACACAAATGCATGCTTTTTTTTATGTTGATATACACTTTCACTTTCAATCTCTTCCTCACTTTTTCTTTTTGTCCCTCGTGTCATCAAACAGAACTATTACTTTGTTTTCCCCTCTCTCTTTTTGATTGTGAGAAGCAGGTAATGAAGCACAACAAGATCTGTATTAGCTACAGTTCATGCAAGAAAAATGAGAACAATGGCTCCCCAACCCCACCCAAAAGAAGAAAAAAAAATTCTCTTCACACCTTTTGTTTTTGCCTGCCCTTTTTTGAGCCAATCCTTTCACCCTCTATGTTTTTGTTTTTTTCCCTTTCACTTTATTCACTGTTGTTGGATGGAAGAGAAGGAAATGCCAAGTAGGCATTCCATTAAATACATATCTTAGGACCCATAAAAAAAATCTGGCGGGATGTGTTTGTTCACAATCTTGATACAAAAATGAAAGAATTTTTTTTTTTACTATATTTGATAGTGAAATTTTTTTACAATTTTTACAAAAATGAAATGATTTTTGTCACTTTTAGATAAAGGCTTTCACTGTCAGGGGGAGGTGAAAATTTAATCTTGGTCTTCTAATAAGACCAAAAAAATAAAAATAAAACAGAGAGCTTTTTTTTTGGCATAAATATCATTTTTTTTAAATGGTCAAAAGAAAAAATTTAGTTTTCTTTTATATTCTTGCATGCAAAATTGATGGTAGAATTTGAAACTGTATGTTTTAGTGGGTAAGTGTTTTTATTTTATTTTCTGATTAAATATTATATATTAATATCTTGTGAACAAGAACAAGGCTGGAACCTAGACCCTCAATAAAGGTGGCCAACCTCTCAAGTTTGGCATTTAAAACTGATTTTGAGAACATAATTTTATAGGGAAACAATGACTTTTTAAATGGACAAAATTGGATGTAGTGTTATATTTTGAAGTTTTTTAATTGATTTTTTACTATTTTATATATAAAAGGGCTCCATCATGGCTGTCTGAGAAAGCTGTATAAAGTTAGATTTGTAGATATATTGATTTTTTTTTAAAATTATTTTTTAAAATAATATGTGAGATTTCTTATGCCTGATTTTAAGGATTAGCTAACCGTTTGAATTAGATGTAGTTAATAAAAAAAAGCATATATGAATTCAGTTTTGTGTGACAATTCATTCCTTAGAATTGGAAGAAAAAAATCAAATCTTAAAAATACAAATTATATCAGATTTGATTTGGGATCCCCTATTTTTAAAAAAAGTCATGAGTGAGAGGGCCAGACTTTCAGCCCAAGTTAGTGAGTTTATAAATTAAAAAGCTTTAAATAATCATGTATGGATTATCTCAACCACCTAAAACTAACCCAAGATTCTAAATCTGATCACAGAGAACTTGTTCTATTGGATGAAGATGCACTGGCACCTGGAATCAAAGGATGTATCATGAAATGTGGGGTGGTTAGACAAATTCATCATTTTAGTTCACTGACTATCAGTATTATATGAAACCAAGCTATGCATTGACCTAGATTTTTTAAGTTGGTTGTCTTTGCATTATTGTCCACTTCATTCTATGTTCATCATAATAATAATTGTTGCTTCATAGGGAATAATGGATCCACCCCCCTACAAATTTATTGAAATTGTGATAACCCTTTGTCTAATCAAAATAATTTCCTTGTAAACTTGCCAGCTAATCTTCTAGTCCCCTCCTGAAAACTTTACAGGTCATATTGATTTCATAATTTTACAACATTTCATCCGTAGTTCTGTAATTGACAAGAGAATTTTTAATTACGAGATCATGGGCTAAAATATCGATATTTACCTAACAAAAGAAATTTCCCATTTTCATATGATGTAATGATCTAATCAAATTTCCTATGCAGCCACTTTCAACATTTGGGGCTGCAAGTGGTCCTGCTCTAGCAAATGAGAACCTCCCCCCCCCCCCCCCCCCCCAATTATCAATACATAACTATTCATAGTTTCAAACCACTTGAGAGGAAGAGCATGATCACTTAATCAATTAAAACACCATATCAAATTTTATTTTATTTAAAAAAAACTATTTAATGATGTAACACATGATAATCGACTAGTAGGGCCAACCAACAAAAGACAATCATATTAAAAAAACTCTGAAGAGTTTGTCCACCAGTAGCAGCTATGAATCTTGGTTTTCATATGCATGTGTTACAAGGACACAATGATATATCTATCACCCATGCCATATCTAGTTCATGATTGGCACTAATCTTGTGTAAAAAGGATATATATATATGGTTGATGGTACCAATGATGTAAAACATACATATTTATTTGCATCCAAACTATGTCTTAAATGTTTTTTTCAGTTTACAATATGATTGGTATGAAAGTATTGAATAGCAAGGACAGATATTGGTATAACTGATGAAGGGGACCACTTAAGACAGTCAACCACTTCAACTTGAAAAATTGTTTATGTTTGGAATTTGCATTTGCTTTTCGGTCATATTGGAGAGTTTAATGTGGACATTAGAAATTCCATTATTTAGAGATACATGGAAAATGACTGGTGTGTTGTGTTAGGAAGCTTCTCCAAGAAAGGGTTTTTTTTCCCCTCCAAAAGTTTCATTATTTAGAGATACATAGAAAATGACAAGAGCATTTATTTTTAATACCAAACATATTATTACTTATGGTCTTGTATATGCTTGAAAATTTAATTAATAACAAAATAAATTTAAATAAACATATAAAATTAACATGAAACTTTTTCTTTTCTTGGAACCCCATTCGGATCTCTTATCTGTTTTGATCTTTTAAAATAAATGTGCCTACATTTTCTTTTAAAAAAATAATTTTTAAAAATAAATTGTGCATTAATTGATGTTTAAATGTTAAAACTGATAGAATATAATGGTGATATTATGATATGAACTGTAATTTTTTATATTATGTGCTTGAGGACATAATTTGCATTAAAAATGAATCCATCATCGTTGGGATCAACTTGTGAGATTCTGATTCCATTCTTTTTATTCACTTTCTTTCATTTTAAAAATAAAGTAGACCCATATATTTCCTTTTCAATAATATAATCAGTCAAACGAGACTTCAATTCTTTCTGTATGTTTTCAATCCTCAAAAAAATTAGAATTTAATTGTAAATACTTCCACTATATAAAGATGGTTTGGGGTTAATTAATTGGGAAAATACTTTAAAAAATATTTTGAAAGTTAGAAATACTCAAATCAGTCACTTTTTAAAATTATACAAAAAAAATCTCATTTCACATTGTTAGAAAATAAAAAAACTAACGCACCCTTATGTAATTGTTAAACTCTCATCATATTTAAATTTTTTTATAACCATCATCTAATTAAAAAATATATTAATATAAGAAATGATTTTTATTTGAAAGTGATATTAGATGTTGTTAAATTTCTTAATTATATTATCACAAATAAACAAATTGTTAAAATTGTCATTCATAAATTTACAACTTTTTTTTTGGATTTTTTCTAAATTCTATTAATGTTTTATTATTTATTAATATTTCTTAAATAGGGTGTTAAACAATTAAATATATGTGATAATGTTTAAATAGTACATAACAAAGGTGTAGTCAAATAATTGTACTTACTAAAATTATAAAAGAATATTTTTTTAGATAGAACTTTTTTAAATGGTTGATTTGGGTATTTCCAATATTTAAAAAAAATTAGTATTTTCCCTAATTAGTTAGCTTGAGTTGATAAACAAAATCATATAAAATAGAATTCTGGATTTTCTTAACATTATAACAAAAAATTTAATGCTAGGTATTTTGTCATAAAAATAAAATAAAATAGAAGGACTCATCGTTAAATGGTGAAGATTATAGGGACCTTACAAAAAAAATACACTATGGTTTCTCCTTATATAGAAACTTATAATTATAAGCCTATAATTATAAGCCGACAATGGAATACTCGATAGGGGTACCCAATGATATGATGGTATAGAATATTCTACGGTGCCTGTCAAGACACGTGTCATCTCCTGGATCCGACGGTCCTTCGCTCTCCATCCGTGGACCCCCTTTAATGGCTGGGGTTGCTCCACGTAGCATCCCTGATCAAGTGAGGACTTATTTATATTTATGTTTTTGTTACATAAAAAAAATATAATTTTTTATATTTTAAATAAAATATGTGCATATTTTAATGCTACACATTCATTATTGTATGAAATCTACTCTTTAAAAAATAAAAAAATCATTGCGTGGAATGCACATGGAGCTTAAATTTCATAGGTATTAAATAACAGGGAAAAATCCATATAACCCCTCACTTTTCTTTAAATCTATATAATTCCTTAAAAACACCTAATAAATTCAAATAACTCTCTGAATACAATTTATGTTTACAGATAATGAATATTTTGTGAATATTATGTTTGGTTAGCCCTGGTAGAACACACAGTATACAAAAAAAAAACCTATAATGTGTTAAAAATGTGAAAAATCTTCTATAAATGATGATTGTACCCCTCTGGATAGGATTTTATAATATATTCAGGGAGGGTAAAATCATCATTTTTATAGGATTTTTTACATTTTTAAAGCATTGTAGTGATTTTTTAGTATATTGTGTCTTCAATCAAGGTTAATCAAATGAAATATTCATAAAATATTCATCATGAAATATTCATAAAATATTCATAAAATTTTATTCATAGGGTTATTTGAATTTTTTAGATGTTTTTAGGGGGTAATATGGATTTTAAGAAAAGTCTGGAGGTTATATGGATTTCAGTCATATTTAAGGGGGTTGTATGGATTTTTTTTCTAAATAATTTATATATTTTGGTATTTTATACACATATTTAATGTATTTATGTCCAATATAGGTAATGTCATGTAATAGTTCTAATATTTTTTTTATATTTGTCATCCAAAAGATTAATTTAAATAAAAAAGTGTTTAAATTAAGAATATTAAATTTAACAAAAAACCAAAATTTCTTTTTGAAGAGGTGCCATGTCGAATCTTATTCAAATTTTTATAGAAAATTATCTTATTATATTTTTATTATATTTGAATGAAAATCTTTAAAAAAAACATGTTTCATAAATAAAACTGTTTTTATATGGGAACCTCGTTTTACAAGTTCTCTTATTGTCAATTGGGGAAATGTGCAATATGATGAACAATTTTATGATGATATTTGAGTGAAAAATCTTTAAAAAAAAACTAGTACTGCCCTCCTAGTTGAACAATTTTATTATATGGTTGGAACTTGTTGACCAATTTATTGTCAATTGGGGAAATGTGCAATATGATGATGTTGAATGAGTTTAGGTTAAAAATTGAATCTTTATTTGAATTACATATGACACCTAGCTACTAGGCTACTCTACTCACCATCTTTTCCTCTTATAGGGTAATTATATTATGCACAATGTGTAACTTTACACATTCCAATCCAAATCATTATGCATATGTGACACAAAAAAATCTGCCTTGCAAACATTGAATCAAGACTCTGTACAAGATGCCCACTTCTCTACTAGGAGTTATAAATACAAAGGAGTGTGGATGGTTATTCAATTCTTTTTTCTTGTTTGACCTATACCTTTGGTGGACTGTCATGGCTACTGAGGTGGGGAAATATCTATACAATGGTACATACTTGTATTTATATTCATAAAAATAATATATATTTAAATGAATTGAATGCATATCTTTTTCGACACTAATCAAATATATAGTATCATAACCTAATATATATTAGATTAGATAAGGCATATACTAGGTTAGTATTGTAAGGAATGATTGAGTGTACCAATACTTTCAAATTTATAGAATACCATTTGTGTAATACAATACGTCTCCAATAAACTATGATATCCCCAAAAAAGGGTGATTTTAATCAATATAAAAATATGATAGTTGTCTTGTTTCAAAATTTTCATTCATGTTAATTTTTATATATTATTTCACCCAACACTCACACACACATTATAAAACATGTCACATCTCTCTCTAGCTTATACATATTTTCGAGCACAAATAACTCAATATAATGATAGAATCATCACATATCATTTCAAAAAAAATTACAAACATCCATCTCATATTTACAACTTATTTTTCAATATAATACAATAAAAGTTAGTGACTTTTCAATGACAATAATAAAAGTAACCAAGAAAAAGACATTTATTATATATAGATTGTAATATATGTTATGGTGTATTTATCAGGGACGAATAATTTTATGGTGATTTCTAAACAGGCATTGTTCATGACTGAATAATTATTACAATATTAAAATTTTCTTTTGTACATTCAATTAATATGTTTTTTTCCCATAAGGTTTGATGAAAAAAAGTCCATTTGAATGGATTTAATACTAATTATATTTTAAATTAAAATTGTCTCCATTTCATAATTTCATTGTCAAGTTGAAATCAATCCCATAGTTTCAGAAGGCATAATTTTTTAACCAACCCCCTTTTTATTTATGTGATGATTTTTATTGGACTTTCCAAATCTTTCAACAAAATCTTACAGGGCCAGTAAACTATTTCCACACACTAGACATTCATGATCCAATATATAACTATTAAAAACCATAGACAATACATATGACACACCCACCCAAGTTTATCTTCTATTGCTTAATCAAGAAAACAAAGATCTAGGGACCACAATTGTCAAAATAATCAGTGGAATGACAGATTAGACAACATTACATTTTTTTTTAACAAAGTGGTCATGACAAGTTATCTTAACTAATTAGCAAGGACAAAGCATTTCCCACAAATGGAACTCCTGACCATTGCTCTTCATGGAAAGGGGAAGAGGTGGTACAATTTAAAAGAGAGGCTATTCCATGCTAGAAAATTTTGTACTTGGAAGATATGGATAAGCTTTTTATTTTATTTCAAGTACAGATAAAATGACCTCTCTTTTTTTTCTTTTTTTGCCTCTTCCACTAAGCAATCCACTTCTAGTTGTACTCCATGAAGAATATAAAATGGTTGGTTACATAACATTCATTTGTTTATGGATGCTCTACTTTATGTGTTTAACATAGAGGCAATCAATCAATAAATATTTTGGCACTGTTGTATTTTTTGACCTTGCCACATAGAGGCAATAAAACAACAAATACATTGGCACTGTTGTCTTTATTTACCTTGCCACATAGAGGCAATAAAACAAAAAGGGTTTTTATTTTTCAGTCCCTACAAACCATCATATTTAGTGATCGATCCTTCACTTCTTCATATTTTGGTTTTAGTCTCCATATTTAAAGGATAATTCATTTTTAGTCCCTGAGAGGGACCTATCCGTAAATTATTTAGTTTTTTTAGTCCCTAATAGTGACTAAAAAGGAATTATACTATAAATCTGAAGACTAAAACCTAAATATGAAGAAGTGAGGGATCGATCACTAAATATGATGGTTTGTGGGGACTTTAAAATAAAAAACCCAAACAACAAATACTTTGGCATGTTGTTTTTTACCTTCTCATGGTTTTTTCCCCTACATAATTAGAAGGGATTTGGAGGCATTGAGTTCCACCTAATGATTCTTAGAATTTTTTTTAATAATGTTAAGGGCAGTCTGACATATAATATCTTCGTTTTTGGATTTTAAAACAAAGTGTAATGAAATATGAATGTTGGAAAATTAAAACATTTCTATAAGAAATGTTTTAAATTGTTTTCAAATGAAGATTTAAAATTTAATAGGAATTTTTGTTTCGTCCAAAATGCTTAGTCCATATCAGTTAAATAATGTAATAATAGAGTCTTTAAATATGTTCTGTGTAGATTTTGGGTTGGAAATAGAGGTTGGGGCTTGTGAAATGCATTTCCATTTGCTTTTACTTTTGCATAGTCTTTATTTCGTATTATGACACAAACATGGTCTCAGGCTTGGATATAGGTATGGGTTAATGACAAATTATTTTTTGAAAGCCTGATTTTTTTATTTTTCCTGACGGTTTTAATTTTTAAACGTTGGAATTTATGGGATTTTTCGTAACGGTTTTTTTAAACGTTGGAATCTATGTGTGTAACTGATGATTGATGACACTTCCGTCAAATGGTGTTAAGGGAAGTTAAATCTCCACAAGCCTTTTCTTTGTACCTATGAAAAAGCTATCTTAATAGAACATCCCAGTATGCGAAAAAATTAAGTGTTCTACTAAATTTTTTTTATCAAATGAAACACATCTCATTAGTTGAAATAGAAATGTATGCGGATTACCCTGGGTGAAGCTTCATTTAAAAACAAAACTTTAGGATTTTTGATTACGATAAAAACCTTCTAAATTTGGAAAATGCTAGACACTTTCATTAAATTAGTTAAAATGTGATCAGGTGACATATTAGAAATGAAAGATGATACTAAGAAGAATTGACATCCGGACTCCAATGTATCTCATCTTTTTAAATATCATAGAAAGAGAATGCAAGAATTGCTTAAAGTTCAAGGATTATGATTAACTATACAATTAATTTATTTATATTTTCATAGCAGACACCTTGACTTATTCATCTGTTTAATCATTCTAGGTATTCGAATGTCATATAATTTTTTATATTTCAGATTTGAAGTGAACATTATATTTCAGATAAATGTCTGGCTTATTAGCAATTTATTGAGAATTTATTACAAAAAGATCTTTAATCAGATAATGTCCCAATTGGTGATTCATGCAGTTACCCCTAACTTTTAACATGGCCTGAGTGCTTTGTTTAGGAGTTTAATGATCCAATTATTGCAATCCATTAATCCAAATTTTCTTGCAAATATATATATTTTTTGTGGAGTCCAATACATCTTTTATCTATGCATCTAATGCTTTTATTTAAGGTTCTCTAAAGTCTATATCACATGCATGTAACATCCAGAATGTCAGGTAAACACTTGGTCCAAATCAAACTTTCATCTGGTTTGTGATGTCCATAAGGAGCAAAGTGTCTTTGAATGAAATTTTTGTTGAAAGCTTCAGGAGTAGGACCACCTATTTAAGTGTTAAGAAGGTGATCTCACCTGCAACATACGCTTTTAAAAATATTGAAACAAGTGTGAAGTTTTTTGTAATTTATCATTTCCAAACAATTCTTCATTTCACATAAATACATCCAATTAAAGCATATTGGCTAGATGGTCTCTGTAGTTGAATAATGATTTACAAAAGTAAACACACTACACACTCTTCATTAAATCCATATGTCTAAACAAATGTTGTTTTTGTGGATAATTCTCTAACCCCGAATTGGGTTAGAGAATCAAAATGATTGAGACAGGGTGTATACAAAAATATATACAAAACCTATACCTATTTATACACATGTATATTTGACATTTTTGCAGTGAAATGGACACCTCACCCATGCCATGTTGAAAACCATGTAAAAAAAAAGGGACCACACATAATGACATGACATCTCTTGTACAGTTCATTGAACTGCCCCCCTATTCCCTGATCGACCAAAAGGAGTAGTGTTTCTTGCTTCATCAGTCTTTTAAGTGGTCCATCCTTCTCAAATCATAAATTCATGACACCTATTCTAGCAATCAATTTTAAAATGTTACGTCATTTAACGGAATATATAAAATCAACATATATTTCATTAAAATAAAAAAACACCTACATAAAAAAATTATTCTATTATTGTTGTTGTTGTTGTTTATTTTAAAGATGAAATTAGACTATTTTTTTATAACTAAAATAAAAGAAGTTATATTAGTCTGAAAAACATAAAGGTGAACAAGGAAGAAGAGAAAGGAAGCAATCACAAGAGATTTGCGATCAACTCCCCGGGAGTGGAATCAAAAGAAAAAAAAAACGCGAATTAACCCTCAACAGTGAATTAACCCATGGATTTTTTTTTTGTATTTGCATAAGAATTTAGAGGAAACCATCTAGACCACACAAAAATCAACCACGCAATTATCGAATAATTTGTTGTGTTAGATACATTTAACCCTCCCAAATTCAAGTCATGTTGTTCATAACACTGCAAAAATCATGTATATTAGACTGATTCAGTGTTCTAGACTCACAATGACTCAATTTTTCTAAAATTAGTAATGATTTTCTGATCCACTGCATGTTAGAGACTTTATTGTTTATCGAAACTATATAAAAAAAATTCATAGTTCCTTACTATTTCCAAAATGCCCCCATAATGTAAACACAAGTGCCTCCAATGGGATGCACTTCACATGTCTCTTGTCAGGAAACCAATAGTCCCCTCCCCACCTCAGCCAAAGAAATTTGAGTTAGGTTTCACAGCATGGACTTTCCACTAGGGGGAGTTGGGGTCCACCGCATTGACGGTTCACCTCTCTCTCATCCACCCATCCGGTGGACCCCATCACCCTATATTTAAAGATAACATGGAAAAATCCATGTAGCTCCTACAAACTTATGAAAATATAAAAAAGTCCATATAAAATCGATAAATCTTCTCTAGATCTTTATCTTATTAAATAATATTTATCTTAGTTTTTACTGTAAGATATATAGTTAACTCTAACCAAACATGATAAATTACTGTAATACTTTTTAAAATTAACTTTCTTTTTCAATAAAATTGATATAATTCATTGAAAACTTATGAGACCTTTATTTTATTAGACAAAATTTATTTTAATTCTTATCATATTAGAACTAAATGTAGTTGTTAACTTTTTTATATAAAATAAGAACCTCTAAAAATTAACTAAAATTAATTAAAAAAGAATCTATATTACATATTCACCCAATCTCATTAATTTTTTTTAAAATAGAGTCTTAATGCAGATAGAAATAATTTTTTAGATGGACTTTAAAATATGTTTTTGTAATGAAAATTGACAATTTTCTAACTGTATAAGGCTTATCAATGGATATGATAAGGGTGCTCTTAATATTTATGCGTTTGAAGGGTATTTCATTCATAAAAATGACTTATTTAGATTTTATTAGTTTTTTAGGGATTTATTCAAATATTATTTTAAAAGATTCTATTAAATAAATAGAAGATTTATAGAATATGCTAATTAGCAGGGGCGGCGCTAGGTTATCAGGGTGGGGTCAATTGACCCCATCAAAATTTTTAAAAAAAAACTAGAGAACAAGACATATGACACTAATGTATGTGTGAAATGATCAATTAATTTAGAGAAGAAAAAAATATTATCATGTTGCTGCACGGCATAGCCCCAATCTAATCAATTTGGAATAACATAGTTGTTCATTTTATTTTGAGAAAAGACTACCAGTGATGATCCAAATTACAATATATCGGTTTGTATTCTTAAAATCACAGGTCTATCATTTTTATTAGGAAAATAACTAACATAGTTGAAAAATTTGTCAAACCAATGTTTAAGTGGTGGGGTCATTCATGATGCAAAATACAACCATTTTAGGAGACCCATTTATACAACCAAACCCCGTCCAATTTTTTATTTTGGAAAATAATATGTCCAGCCCCCTATGCAACCCCAATTGCAGTTCACACTGATTTTTATTTTATTTAAAAAATCATATATTCTCCCATTGAAGTAACATAATTATATGAAATGAAGTATATACTGAGATATATTAGTATATTTTTTCGCACTTAAAAAATAATAAACTTTTAGGTCATACACTATGATAATTCATATACAATGATAGCGTAATACATATTATGTTATCATAGTGTATAAACTACAAAATGGCTACAAAATGGACTGAGTGTATCATAATTTTTTTTTATCATGGGATCCATTAAAAATCATATCGTGAGATTGAGACCTTTATTTTCATCGCCAACCCGTCAATCACCTACACATAACAATGTACTGATCACAGACGGATGGATTGGACGCGCCGATAATGTTGATATTGAAATTATTATACAACGATTTCAAAATATGAAATCTCGTCGAGAACAATTGTAAAAGTTTATATATTGAAAATATTTGACCTCCTTTCTCTTATAGTTTATTTTTTTATTAATATGAGTTGTTCTATTTAAAAAAAAACAATTGATGTTTTATTTATAAATATATGATAAAGTAGATTTTAAAAAAATTATGAAAATTATGTTTTTAATGACCCATCTATAAAAATTCCTATAGCCGCCGCCACTGCTAATTAGGGACTAAAACCATTCGCCATGTTCAAATCAATAACACGTGAAACATTATTTATGTTATTTTTATTTATAATATTTTTATTTTTATTTATAATATTTTAATTGATGGAAGATGAGATTTCAATCAACGGAGAAATGACAAAAGGGTCCACTCATTGGACGGACGAAATCGCCCCAGCACACGTGGACTCTTTAATGAACCGTGTTAGCTAACCATGACCACCGGTGAGGATAACCCGCGGAATCTGAGGGGGATGGACGGTCTGAATTCATCCGTAGAGGGGGAGCAGAGTGAGTGTGCGTTTTTTTTTTGAATCAGAATCAAAGATTTGGGTTTTTGTACTGGCTTTCAAAAGAGAGTGATTGGGATTGAGCTTTGAATGTTTGAACAGAATCCATTAAAGCTTAATTAATAATTAATTAATATTATATAAATAAATTAAAAGTAGAAGTGTGCTCCAAGGATCAAGGCCATTTTGGGAAGTATGCGTGGGATTTTTTTTAGCCCGCTTTATGTTTTTAGGGGTGGATGTGGACAGACTGATGGTTTGTGCAGGTAAAAAAAAAAAAAAAAAAAAAGACAAAATTTGGAGTCTTAAACAGTAGCCCCACCTAAAAAAAACATGCTTAAAGAAAATAAAGCAAGCTACAGTGATTGATTAAAGAAAAAGAAAAGAAAAGGGAGGCTTTGGGATGGAAATGGGATGACATGGCAACAAACCACGTCAGCAACTCAGGTAGGTTATGTCGGATATGAACTAGTGAGTTATACTATTAGAAGAGGATAAATTACATCCAAGATAATTTAAATGTGGAGTATGAAGAGATCAATTTAAACTTGTGTTGGGGTTTTTTTTATTGTTTTTATTTAAAACAATTCAAGCCATAACAAAAAAAAAATAGAAAAAAGACATGAGACAAAAATGAAAGGACAATGGAGAAAATTGATAAATGAAATTATATTAGACACTTTAGATTCATCTCACGTGAGTGTCTAAATTTGTCACTTATATTGGTGAAAGTTTTGGGTTCAAACTTAGACCAAATCTCAATCTAAACATGCTAACAAATTAGTATAACCAAGTTAGATTAGATTTGCCCCCCCTAAGTTACACCCTTGGCCCCATTTGGATTGTGGAATAATCTATTTTGTTTAGAATTGATAAAAGGTGATTACTATATTTGGAGTGATTCCAAGGGACTGAAATATCTCCTATGTAAATATAAAGGCATTAAAATTTAAAATTATGATAATAAAATAAAAATAATAATAACCAAATTGAAACTAATTTGATAACTATCTATCCCTACAAATCTATTTTGGTTTTGTGGATTAATAAAGCACACCACTAAACCCTCCCTTTCAACCCAAACTTTTAAAACTCACAAACTCAAAATTTTGTACTTTTCCCTTCACTTGTAAAGTTGATGCCTTGGTGGGGGTACCACACATCCTCCCCTCCTCCCTAAAAAGAGAAAAACTTTCCCCAATGAGTCCACAGTAAACCCTAAAAGAGGAGAGCAAAAACAACCCAAATCTTATTCCATTGGAACAATCCCCCCCCCCCCCCCCCTCTCTGAGATCATATAATATTTATTTGCTCTCTCCCCCCTCCAAAACTGTTTCTATGTCCAATTATGAGTTCCCCCTATAAGTCTATTGTGATGATAAGGTGGGGAAAAGTGGAAGGGGGAGAGAAGGTGATGGCTTCATAACTTTTGCACAGAAACCCACCCTCACTGTTCCTCTCTCTGTCTCATCCTTACTTTCTTGTTCTTTTTTTTTTTAAAAAAAAAAAAATTCTATATAGCATTTATTGTTGTTGTTAATGGGAATCCTTGTCAGGGATCCAATGGTCTTGGAAAGAAACCCAAATCAGTCCCTCCACCTCTCCTGCTTCTCCTGCTGCTGTCTGTAAGTACTGACTGCTCTTTCTTCAGTTCTTGTGTTGCCTCCTCTTCCTTCCCCTCTTTTTCATTTCCTTGGCCCTATTCATCCCTTCTTTTCTTTTCTTTTTTTCTCTCTTTCTGTGTTTGTCTACTCTGCAATCTGACTGGTTTTTTAACTCATTTTGGTGGTGTATTTGTTGAATGAGTTGTTGATGCTCTCTTTTTTTTCTTGATTTGTGGGTGCCCATCATTTGTTTTTTTAATCTTTCCCTCTCTTCCACCATCTCTCTCTTTTTTCTTCATATGGGTATTGTTTGATTTGTTGTATGGGAGTGAGACCCATTATCAGGTTTCTTTGGATGAGTTGTTGATTTGTGTTTTTTTTTGTTTTTTTTTTGGGAGCCTTAAAAATCCTAGCTTTTGTTGTTTTTCCACTGTTTGTTCTGTTGGGTTATCTGCAGTTTGCCTTTGGAGAATTGGGTTTTTAAGATTTTTCTGCCCATAATTCTGGGATTTGATATCTTTGATTGGTTTTGTTTCTCTTGTTGGGTGATTCACTTACTGAATTTTGTGCTGAAGTGTGAGGAGATTGTTAAGGGGATATTGGAGGAGTGATTTGTGGGAGACTGATTGATAAATCAAAGGGAGTAGCAAAAAAAAGAAGTGATTTTGAAGAGGAATTTTTGTGGGGCTGTCTATGGACTGGGACTCAAAAATCCCTCCATGTTGGGACCTAGTAGATTTTGAGGGTTCTGCAGGACCCAACATCGGTTCGGCCCTCGGATCGAGTGGTGGGATCTCAGTATCTAAAACAAGCAGCGGAGATTGCTCCGTTGATCTGAAGCTCGGAGGACTGGGAGATTTCACCGATAAGTGGAAGGACCCACGGAGTATCGCCGTCTCTTCTCCGAGCCCATCTAAACGGGCTCGTGCTCCGAGCAGTGCGAGCCAGAATGCATCGTGTCTCGTTGACGGGTGCACCTCGGATCTGAGCAACTGCAGGGAGTACCACAGGAGGCACAAAGTTTGCGAAGCCCACTCCAAGACTCCGATTGTGATGGTCTTGGGCCGGCAGCAACGCTTCTGCCAGCAGTGCAGTAGGTGCGTGCCTCGAATTACTTTTGTGAATATCTTTCTTCGGTTTATAAGATTATATTCTCTACCATGTACTTGTACATTAACAGT